>OX155961.1:34170607-34745607 GCA_944548615.1 Micropterix aruncella
ACTGAAACCGTAATAGGCGTACGTTTAACTGAAACCGTAATAGGCGTACGTTTTTCCGTACGGCGGCGTAATTTGTCTTCAGAGCTAATACTTTCTCTAATTCGTTTTTTTTAAACTCCCTCCAATCTTCGTAGAAGTTCAATAAACGTTCATATTCTCATGCGAAATTAATTGTAGAATTTCGTTTCACCACTTCTCAGTTTAAACGTGAGTGACCAAAAAATGGACCAGATTTATGATCTGCGATACAATTGGATCTTAATCGAAAGACGACTAAATGGTTTCCTTGGAAAATTTGGGGTCATTTCAGAGAGTCAATATGAATTTCAGACAAAAAAATCTACACTTGAGTGATGTCTGCATGTCTCATGATTGAGAAGAGTCGAAACAAGAAGATGTTTTTAGCAGGACTGTATAGCAATCTAATCAGAGCATTCGTCTGTATAAATATTAATAAATAAGCCGTTGTTTTTTAATTTGTCACGTTCGTAAATTGTATCTATTGAAGAAACGTTTGAGAAGCGTTAAGCGCGCTGCGCCATCTAGCGGTAGGTAATATATCGCAAATATACAATATTAGATATTTTACCTACTGCTAGATAGCGCATTGTGCTCATAGCTTTTTATAGTAATTTTAAAATATATATATATATATATATATATATATATATATATATATATATATATATATATATATATATATATATATATATATATATATATATATATATATATATATATATATATATATATATATATATATATATATATATATATATATATATATATATATATATATATATATATATATATATATATATATATATATATATATATATATATATATATATATATATATATATATATATATATATATATATATATATATATATATATATATATATATATATATATATATATATATATATATATATATATATATATATATATATATATATATATATATATATATATATATATATATATATATATATATATATATATATATGTATATATATATATATATATATATATATATATATATATATATATATATATATATATATATATATATATATATATATATATATATATATATATATATATATATATATATATATATATATATATATATATATATATATATATATATATATATATATATATATATATATATATATATATATATATATATTTGTTTTTTTTTCATTTTTTTAAACCAAAGTTGCTTACCTCGTATAGATTCTAAATACTAAAAAATGCCCTTGCGGTAATCACACCCTGTATATGTTTAATGTGAATGTAATTGTATATGTATACATTTAGTTTTCATATTGTTACGTACTATATATGTATACATATCTATCCACATAAATATAATATATTTTATTCATTGCATTCATTGCATATATTTTATTCATTGCTAAAATACATACATTTAGATTAAGCCTTTTATAGTACAGGCGAGGCCTATTTAAGATGCCTTTGTAATTACAATAAACGAACCTTTATAAATTTAATAAAGAAAGTTGAATATCAATTTGGAATTTTATAAATTTAATAAATAAATTTGAATTCGAACCGAGGAAACGAGGAATCTGTAGAGAAGAAAAAGAAAGAATCTGTGAACAAACCCGCTACTTCTAAACAAGCTCCCTTTGCACGAGTACTACAAGAAAACACCGGGGGGATTTTTTTCTCAGTGATCCCCGGAATGATACGGTTGACCGCTTCTGCTTTTCATCCCTCATTTCAAGCGAAAATCTGGTCTACGATTCCTGACCAAAAAACAGTCAAACTCACCGGTCATAAAAAGAAAGGGTTCCCCAATTTATTTATCAAAATTTAACCTGTAATAGACAGTGTGACAGCGTAACTTTGCTCCATTATTGTATTTACCGATCCGTATATAAAGTTGATGTGACAGTTCTGGATAAAAGAAAATCCTTTCATGTTCGTAACCGTTCGGCCGAACGAAATATTATCCTGGTCATAGGTTGCTCCGCAGCTTTAGATAATCGGGACATACAATTTCTTACACCCAAACTAAATATTTATTACGAAAAAAATATAAATTTGTGAAACAGAAAAATAACTGTATGTGATTAAAAATGGATCCTGTACAATAATCGGAAATGCTCATCACAATGGTTGAACCCAGGAGAACCGGCCAAATCCTGTCCCAAGCGAAAGTTGACTCGCTTGGGACAGGATTTGGTATTGGTAAGTGTCAGTGTAAGTGTGGACGAGTGCTCGTGTCATCCACTACAGCTTCTTACAATCTGGCCAGACGACTACAGCAAATTTGTATTGTCAACAATTGCAAACCATGATGGAAAAGCTAGCCGTTAAACGACCGAGACTGTTCATTTTCTCTAGCCCACTGCTGCTTTATGACAACGCTAGACCACACACTGTACAAATGACATGCGCTAAATTAGAGGAGCTGCGATTGGAATGTCTCCGACATCAACCATACTTCTTGGACCTTGCTCCAACAAATAATTACTTTTTCCGGAATTTGGACAATTTCTTGCAAGGAAAAATTGCAATTTTTATGAGGCAGTCCAAACCGACTTCAAAGATTTTATTGATTTTCGCTCCCACATTTTTTTAAGCAAAGGAATCAATGAATAATGACTTACCCAGGCGAGCTAATTAAAATTATTTAAATATTATATAATATAAATACTATAACGGAGAAATTAAGAACTCTATTAGTATAAATTAGCATAAATTTGTAAAAGCATTAGCATAACTATAACAAATAAACATTCTATTAGGCTAAATTACATTAACATCACTATGTAGAATAACTAGGGTAAACCAAGCTAGTTAAGGTAAGCTAGGTTATGTTAGGGCATAAGTATAGATATCTAGTGTAAATCATTTTATTAGTGTAATCATTTATTATTGTAATTATAAACAAAGTAAGTACACATATTTAGTGTATACCAAGATAATTAGTATAGATTAGGTTAGGAAGTACGTATATTAATTTAGTGGGAAATAATTTGTTTACTAACATTATTAAATATTTATAAGTGTATATTCAGCTAGTAATTGTAGTAAATATAGGTTAGTTTAGGTTAGGTTAGGAAGTCAATACATCTACTTAACGTAAAAAGTTATAATAAATAGGTAATAGATAATATAAGTCAGATATGAACACATTATTGTTAGTTACCCACTGAAAAGGCACTAGCCTTAGTGGGGAACTGTGACATGTAATTGGTATAAAATAAAAAAATAATAAAAAAACGACTGAAATGGCGAAAGTGTATATATAACAACGGTACATACTTTGATTAATTAAATATTTGATAGTTTTCTTTTTCGTTTTACTTTTAATATAAAACGCCAATTTCATATGTATGGATCTAATATGTAAGCACTCTAGAGAAAGCGGAATTGGAACCCACGGAAGAAGTAGAATATTAAAAAAAAGAATATTTTCATCTGAAACTTCTTTCATCCGAGTACTTGGGTACATATTAATGCACTCTAGATAAGGCGTGTTAGGAACCCAAGGAAGAAAAAAATATCGGAAGAAAAAGAATATTTTCGGTCGGTACTTTATATATCCTGTATATCTTCTTTGAAGGTACCTGGTATATCTTCTCGAAGATAATGCACTCGATATAACGCAGGATAAGGACCCACGAAAGAAGAAGAGTCGGAAGAAGAATAATAATTTCGCCAGAAACTTTATACATAATGAGTACCTATTTGGTCTATCTTCTTCAAAGTTAAAGCACTTTAAATAAGGCAGGATAGAAACCCTCGGAAGAAGAGGAACATTGAAAGAGGAAAAACATTTTCCTCCGAAACTTTTTTTTATGTTTTTTTTTATTGAGACAATCATGCGATCGGTCCAAGGACCATGATCAAATATTATGAGTGTATAAGTGGCTTGCGAGGTATTTCCTTCCATCAAAGGATTTCCTCATTTGGCTTTCCTTGTCCCTACTCAGGTACCAGATCCCAGATGTGTTGCCTTTTGAGGCGTCTGATTTCTATTGGCTCACTTAGGACCACTGCTAACGAATTCATATGTACGTTCAGCCTTCTCTTGTATGATTTTGATAAGCGTTTAACTTCTTTTTTGACCGTAGCTATCTTCACATACTTGTGGACTTCATTAATTTTAGTGAAACATGGTGCATTTGATATTGTTTTAAAGGCATGGTTTTGAAATCTCGGCAATATTTAAATAATTGAGTTCTTAGCCGAGCCCCATAGCTCAATTCCATATGCCCATACAGGTTTTATTATAGACTTATTGTTGATAGATAGTTTGGATTGTCTTCCTAGAAGCCATTGAAGTGATCTAAAACGGTGATTTAATTCGTCTCGTTTTTTTCGATATATGTTCTCCAGATCTGCTTTCTATCTAGATAGATCCTAAGGTATTTGGCAATATGATTGTGTGGTAATGAGTCCTCGCCGACCTTAACAGGTGGGCAGTTTCCTTGTCTTAGTGTAAATGTTACATGGGTGGACTTATTAGCACTCGCCTTAATGCGCCATTTTTTCATCCATTTATTTACTTTATCAAGATGTGTTTGCAAATTTTGTGATGCCATTGAAGGATTCTGATAATTACTTAAAGCCGCAGTGTCGTCAGCAAAAGTTGCGGAAAGAATATTCTCTGTTTCGGGTAAGTCTGCTGTGTACATTAAATAAAGAGTTGGACCCAAACACCGACCCCTGCGGTACGCCCGCCTCAATGTTATAAAAGTTTGAGTAGGAGTCATTGATCCTTACTTGGAATATTCTCTCTTCCAGATATGACTTTAATAACAAGTAAAGATTATATGGGAGACTTCCCTTCATCTTATACATTAAGCCGGTATGCCAGACCAACGGAGGTAGCTGCTCCGTGGCCAGACCATATTAAACGCCTGTTGGACATCCAAAAATGCTGCCGAATATTATTCCTTTTTTTCAAGGGCTTCTCTAATCCTATCAACCACTCTATGTACTTGCTCAATGGTTGCGGAAGAAGTAGAATATAAAAAAAAAAGAATATTTTCCTCCAAAACTTAATACATTCTGAGTACTTAAGTATCTATTAAAGCACTCTAGATAAGGCGGGATAGGAACCCATGGAAATAGAAGAATATCAGAAGAGTACTTGGATACATATTAAAACACTCTAGATAAGGCGTGTTAGGAACCCACGGAAGAAGAAAAATATCGGAAGAAGAAGAATATTTTCATCTGAAACTTTATACATCCTGAGTACTTGGGTATCTTTTAAAGCACTCCAGATAAGGTTGGAGAAGAACCCAAGGAAGAAGAAGGATATTTTAGTCCAAACTGTTTGCATCCTGAGTACTTGGTCTATCTTCTTCGAAGTTAAAGCACTGTAAATAAGGCAGGATAGGAACCCATGGAAGAAGAAGATTATCGGAAGAAGAAGAATATTTAAGAAGAAGAACGAAAAAGGTGTTACGCAATACCCATACAAAAATACGTACCATTAAAATGTAGCTACCATTCGAGCGTCGCATGCTTTCGCAGTATTTCAGTGGAATTAAAATGGTATTTTTCCAAAAAAGATGTAGTATTTTTCTAAATACGGTGGTATTTTAAAAAAAATTGAGATATTCCAACCAATTCACAATTCAAAAAAGTATTAGAGATATTCCAACCAATGCACAACGTAATTTGACAAAGTGATTTCGGTCCAGCAAGGCATCTGTGTACCGAATTTCAAGTCTCTAAGTTCAACATTTCGATATTGAAGTTTGACTAACGCGCCCCCTGGTGGACCGATTTCAACCACAATCTTTTCAACTCTTGTCATGACCAAATGATGCCTGCATACCAAATTTAAGCTCAATCGGATGAAGCGTTTGGGCGCTATCGTGGAGGAATCTAGGATCGTCTTCTAGAGTCTGAATGGCTTCTTTTACAGTGGAATATGAAGAAAAAGAAGTCGCATATACTCCATCCGAACGGTGTTTAATTTGCGTCGGATAAAGACTTTCTTTAGTAAAAAAAATAAGTTTTTTGAAAAACTTGTCGACATGTTTGCTTCGAATCAAGGTTAAAACGAAACTGCTGAAAATGAATTAGTGAGGCGCTGTACACAATAACGGCAGATGGTGCATAATCTGATAGCATAAGGCAGAAGTGGTTCCAAGTATCCGAAGTGGGCGGTGCCGGAAACTTATGGACCGTAAGGTCCATAAGTACATTTTAATCAAATAATTTAATAGAGGCTCGCCGAGACACGAACCATATTAGAAAATATCTATTTTAATACCACGGAAATACTAGATTTGCTGTCGGAATTAGGGGTGGGGGGTGGTTGGGAGTTGGGATGGGGGGGGGGGGTTGGGGGGATGTTCTTTCTTTGATTTTCCGTGGGTATCTCTATTCAGCCCTATCTAGAACGCTTTAACTTCGAAGAAAATAGATCTAGAAGTACTCAGGATGCATATGTGAAGTTCCGGAAAAAAATATTCTTCTTCCGTGGGTTCTTATCCCGCCTTATCTATAGTGGTTTAATAGGGGGTTTTGGGGGGTTGGTGTTGGAGGAGGTAGCGCTGAAAGGGGGGAGAGTTGGGGGGGGGGGGTTTGTGGAGGGGGTAGGGGGTTAAGAGGAAAGGAGGTTGAAGGAGGGGGTTAAGGGGTTGAGAGGGGGATTAAAGTGTGGGGGAGGGTTTGGAGGGGGATATAGTGGAGAAGAAGAAGAAGAAGAAGAAGAATCCCCTTAATCTTTCTATTCATTTTCCTCTTCGTCTTCCTCTTCCTCTTGCTTTAATAGATACCCAAGTACTCAGAACGTATATATAAAGTTTCGGACGAAAATATTCTTCTTTTACCGGTATTCTACTTATTCCGTGCATTATTATCCCGCTTTATCTATAGTACTTAAATAGTTACCCAAGTACTATGTGGATATAAAGTTTCGGACAAAAAAACGTCGCTATCGGGAAGGGTAAGGTTAGGTTGTAATAATATTGGGGGGTGTAATAATATTCGGATAAAACAGTCCTTGGCTACTTGCCGGGAAATTTTTGGGGTGACACAATCAATTTTTCGTTTAGTAAAACTATTCTAAATAATAGAAAAAGAGTATCCGTATGGTTAAGACGAATTGCGCTGCTAGCAATGACGATTGTGAGTTCGATTATCAACAACGGTTTTTGAGTATCTAATCATAGAAATAGTACACTACAGGTATTGAACCCATAAAGTTGCCAGTTTTTTTGCATCACATCTAGGTCGTGAACTTTCTTAACCTCCTGTGCCTGATCACTGCCGATTTTGTTATGTTTCTGAAGAATGCAATCTTGCAGCACTTAGTGACATTAACAGTGATTTGACATTAACATTACAGCTGACAGTAACATTACATTAGTGACATTAAGCTGACCAGAAAACAGCTCGAGTGGATTAATGTCCTCTTGGATTCCAAGACAAACCGCCGGCGCATCTCCTGAGTGGATTTTAGATCATCGGTTGATAATATGTATTTGATGTTTTAAAGGAAGTTCTCGCTGTCGCTGATGTACACATTAAATAACAATGATCTAAGGTGTGATCCTTGGGAAACCCTAGGTGGAATCTCCTTAAAGCAAAACTTTTTTTGACCAAAGACAACCTTGCCTACGTTTAAGTATATATGATTCAAGCCATCGCAATAGACATCTTTTAAATGCCCATTGTTGCCAATTTATATCAATATAGAATGATCAACGCATTTGAAAGCCTTGATAAAGTCTGTGCAAATCGCGTCAACCTGAATGCGCCCGTCTATGTTTTCCTGATAGTATACGATCCCACCGTAAATTTGTGCAGCTATCAGTTATTTCATCGAAATGTAATTTAAATGGAAGTTTACACATAGGACTATAATATGCCGCAGGGTTGCCTAGCAAAATCTTGTCACTAGTACACACAAAAAAAGAAAGAAAATTTATAAATTCTAATACAAAATGCACCTATTTGCTTAGTAGGAAAAGAAGTGTTATCGTAAAGATACCGATCTAAAGAGTTGTAAAAAGTAGGTTGCCACCCCTCAAACTATCACAACCCCTGGGTTTCCAGGTGAAAAGAGGTTATTTTTCATCGATTAATGCACCTATCATGACAATGTATTTACTTGATTTTTACACCAAAATGTAGCTACTGTCTTCCTTAATATATATTATACCTATACATTAATTGTACCCTATATGTTATAATAAATGTAAATAAGTAGGGGGAGGGGCCTATTGTTCATTTTTTTACCGGGATCCATTTTGTTTAGCCACTGCCGAAAACCACCAAGTTGACAACACCGCTCACTGCGAGCGAGTTACATGGCACGGCGACAACGGAGCTCTCGGGCTATGAATGCATGTATCCCTTTCTATTGCACGGAGTAGCGCGCACATTCCTTCTCGCTCGCTGCCTCAATTAAAACGCCGGCAACCCCCACTTGTTACAGGTTTTACATAGGCAACTCTATTCCTTAGGGTTAAGGAAGACAGTAGCTACATTTTGGTGTAAAAATAAAGTAAATACATGATAGGTTTTTTCATTAATCAATGAAAAATAACCTCTTTTCACCTGGCAACCCTGAAAGGTCGAGGGGTGACAACCTACTTTTTTTCAAGTCTTTAGATCGGTACCTTTACGAGCACACTTTATTTTCTGACCAAGCAAATAGGTGCATTTTTGTATTATATTTATCAATTTCCTTTCTTTTTTTTTGTACTAGTGACAAGATTTTGCTAGGCAACCCTGAGGCATATTATAGCCCTATGTGTAAATTTCCATTCAAATCACATTTCGATGAAGTAACTGATAGGTGCACACATTTACGGTGGGATTTTAGACTATGAGGGCGGCAAGGGATATTGTCAATAGAGGGCAAATCTAATTTGTTGTGTTTAAGTAATTGCAGGGTTTTTAGGTTATGATCTTTGCCCGTGACATCGTTTGGACAGACACGTGGTATCGGCGGGCAGCGTTCGACGCCTGCGGCGACGGAAATGCACGTGCGTTCGTCGCCCGCACGTGTGTGCACACGCGCGCAGCCGTTCGTCGCGCGTCTCTGAGGGCATCGCAGGCCCCGCTTCATAATTCGACTGCATCTCCAGGCCTGACATGTGGGGGCAGGTGCATCCGTCGCCCGCACGTGCCAACACGTGCCTCCAGCCGGCAGTAGCACGTCTATGCTTGTCCCTCACCGTTAAAGCCAGCCTAATTCGACTGGACACGAGGGAGGTTCCTTGACGAACAGAGATCACCGGTCTCCGGCCACGCATACCCACGTGCGTCTTCATTCGCCGAGTGCCCGCGTGGGTGCCTGAGCATCCCGTCGCCAGCCTCGCATCCTCGAGTGTCCACGTGCGCGCTACTGTACACGCGCATTGCCGTCCCGTTGTAGTTGACAGCTCTATTTGCCGTCTGACGGGAGTTACTGGGCGCTGTTGCAGTTTGGGCTTTAAGAGCCATGTGTTTAGGGTCGGTCAAACGCACAGGCGGCCTCCACGTAGAAGTGCGAGCCCGGGTAGGACTCTGGCCTGCGGGCCGGTCTACCCTAGTAGTCAACCTTCGGGCGCTCCTGGACGATTTGCTCACCGTGCGGCATCAGCCAATTGATTGTGCATTCGGACTGACAGCCGGGAGAATCTGGATACATTAATGTTTCCTATAGAGCGAGGGCAGTTGGTAACCTTAAGGCAAATGGTCTTACAGCGACCATTCGGCCACCGATCCCGGGTGAAGAGCCGGGCAAAGAATACCGTGGTTTGCGATAGATTCGGTAGACACCGTATCACCGCTACCTAAGGGAGCAGACCACGCAAGCGACCTCGATCCTGTAACCAGTCAGGAGGTAGAATGTATCCTGAAGGGTAATTCCAGACGTAGATATATATATATATATATATATATATATATATATATATATATATATATATATATATATATATATATATATATATATATATATATATATATATATATATATATATATATATATATATATATATATATATATATATATATATATATATATATATATATATATATATATATATATATATATATATATATATATATATATATATATATATATATATATATACATATATATATATATATATATATATATATATATATATATATACATATATATATATATATATATATATATATATATATATATATATATATATATATATATATATATATATATATATATATATATATATATATATATATATATATATATATATATATATATATATATATATATATATATATATATATATATATATATATATATATATATATATATATATATATATATATAATATATATAAAAATAAGGAACTAATTATACCTTCTTTTTTAAGCCTGTCGTTATATATCATATATAATATTCTTACCTCTATTGGTATCATGATAAATGTGACGATCAAATCTGCAATGACTAGATGTGACAGCATCATGTTAATCCGCGATTTTCTCCGCCTCGATTTGTACAACTTTATGAACACCGTGCAATTTCCAATAGCAGCCACCGCGAACATAACAGCATAGACAATAACAGCATTTCTACTGTTGCTGTCGAAGGTCGGCGTGGCAATCGTAGCCGGCGTTTCTTCCGTGATGTTGTGAAACAGCCAGTAACACTCATTATCACTGGAAACTAAACTCCCATCACCACAGCCGACGAAATATGACGAGAAATTCGCGATGTCGTTGTTGAAGAACGCGCTAATGTTCATTTTTAAGTAGGCTGAGAACTAGTGACATAAAAAATTGAGTATTATAATTATCAAACAAGGCCGGAAAGAAAATCACAAAACGGGATCCTATTAAAGATTTTTATTCTAACAAATATCTTTATACATTAAGAATCAGCCCGTGTATGTTTGTGCTCGCAAAAGTCGAAAAGTAGTCAGTCGATTGATTTAAAATTTGACACAACTTTGCATTCGAATACGCACGTGTATTTATACTAATAGTAGTTTTCTTATTTATATATAAAAATCAGCCTGCTTATATTTGTGCTTGCAAAACTCAAAAAGTATTTAATCGTTTAACTTGAAAATTTTGATACAACTTTGCATTCGAATACCCGCGACAATGGTCTTTCCGCACAGGTGAAATATTCGGTGCGCTTTGCAATCGGTGCGTTTCTTATTCCTTTCATAATGCAACCAGACTGAGCCACAGTGAAGCGTGTCCGGGTTTAGCTAGTATTCTGACAAGTTTGATATATCGCATTGGCTATTAGAAGTGTATGTAGCACCGGAAACGAGTATGCCCACGGTGCATGCCAGGACTCTTTCGATAAAATCGTATAAGTACCTATCTACTTCAAAATTTCGAGAATTTAAATAACTAATTTTTTACTGTGATAACTTGATTTTACGATCGTACATGGACACAACAGTTAAAATAATCGTACGAATAGAATTTAAATTGTACACATGGAAACGTTGACACAATCTCGCTGGCTCACTCGCCCGTTAGTAGGGAAATTAGCAGCGACTAGCCATCTAAACTATAAGTTATTTCAAAAATAAATATTGAAAATTGTATGTTGGCTCGTTGCTCGTTAAGGACTGTCTCTACTTAATAATTCACCTTGAATACGGAGGCATTTCGGCACCGTGCATACGGCTCGTTTGAAGGTGTATCAATTGTGTGCGAAAATGGTGACCCTTACGATAGCAACGAAAAATTTACCAAATTTAAGAAATAGCTAAAAGTCGATAAATAAAACACAGTAATAATCGGGAACCCGTTTTAGACTATTTTCTCTAAGACATAGTTTTGAAAGTCCGTTTTTATCATAGTTTCTCAGTCCATTTAGACTTTTATTCATTTTAATTCACTTAAGTCAACATCACATGTCTAATTGACGTTAAATTTAGCAATAATCTAAAGTTAAAATGGTAATATAATATATCATAGTTAAAACAATAAAATTAATGCAGTGTTCGAATACAGATAACATTTATAAGATAGGCTATTTTTCTATAACTCAGGAAATGCTGTACTCAAAATTTTGTTACCAACTTAGCTTAACAGACAGAAATTAAAAATAATTAGGTTATAGCGTCAATCTCCTATTATTTATTTTAAACGTTTTGGATATTTTCAGTTTTGCGACTTCATTTTCTATTATATATCTCGATAAGTTGACTACCGATTTTGACTAGCCTAGAACGGATAGTATGGATATATTTCGCTTTTAATACGGTAATTTCATAGGTAGACCTAATCTAATAATTTAATATATAATTAACAGGTGTATTAAGATATTACTAAAGGAAGCAAGAGATCGATGAGATAGAAAGCTATAAAACATCACAAAGTCCAGCAATTATAACTTATTTTAATTTGTGTATGTAATCAGACTCTGCTAGTCCCGATTCAAAATAACTACCGAACGCTATTTCTCTCAATAAATTATATTAATTTTAATGTCACCAGCTCTCAGCCTAAATGCATCGGCAGAATGCCGCGGTGCGGCCGCGGCGTAGCACAGCGACTACGAGGCGTAGCGAAAACTTTCGCGTAGCAGAGAAGCGTACAGGGGTCCGCTCCGTGCGCGCGCGAAATAACAACTGAGTGGGCTACAGGTTGAGACGCTACGACGACCGGGTGACCGACAAACCCCTAAACGCCGCTACGCCCGATTACCTCATCCGAATCTCATTCTCGCTGCTATTGACTTAAGTACTCGCTGAAGTATATTAGAGACCGCTTTCGCATGCTATATTGGATTTCTCCTGTTTTATTACTAAAACTTGGTCACATAGAAAATACCTTTATTTAAATTATTTGCCATCCCTTTGAAACGGTAAACTTAGAACGAAATTTCTAGGCCTAGAATAGCTGCGCACATATTTCAAAACGGAGTAATTTATTTAAAAAATAAGCTTATTGGTTTTAAACTAGAAAAAACCGCAACGAAATATCTTGCACCAATTCAGAAATAGAGCATCAAAAATGGTAAAATATGTCAAAAATTTACGTGGAATTTTAATTCCAAAAGTGGAAGTTTTCCTTTTTAATAAATGTAGTACTCAGTAGTATAGATCAATAGTAAAAAATCAAAATTTTTGAGCAGCAGCAAGAAAAGTTAGGCACATATTTCGAAGTCTAGTTTATCATTCTAAACATAAAAATACATAAGCAATACAAAAAAACCGCCACAAAATATCTTGCCCCATTCCAGAGATAGAGCATTTAATTTTTTTGTCGAAAATCACAAGTGAGAAAATGGTTCCGGAATGCCAATTTTGGCGACAATTTTGTATCTCGGGCCAGTAATTTTTTTGGGCAAAACAAAAAAATACGTATATTTTACTTTTCCCTTTATTTGAACATTTGTTTAATTGAAAAACTTTTGAGACTATGAAAGTAAGATTTTTTCTCTAACTGCCTGAATTGACATGGGATGCACCGTATATACATTTTTCCAAATTAATTATGTTTGTTTCCTTACTAAGTTTTTATATAGTATAAATTATAAAATTTCAATGTCCGCCTTAGAACAGGCTATAGCCTAGTTAGGTTACATTAAAATAGGATCACTGACGACAGTTTTTGACATATCATGTTGTCAGTTTTTTGCTACTGGATTTTTGTCTTAAACATTTTCATTGTAGATGTTGTTCTTTTTATCTTAGATTATTGTGAATTAAAAATAAATTAAAATAAAATCATGGATATGTATATGTGGATCTGGCCTACGGCATCATAATGCGGAGAAATTCCATGAAGTTGTCTACAAAAACCCCATATCAGACTGCTCTGTGCATCCGTATGTCATGATACGTCTTATTTTGATCGTAATTTGATCACGTCTTTGAGTATAGAAGCAGACTTCATTGGCTTCGAATACGTGAACGTAGAAACCTGCATATTCTTTCCTTTCTTTATTACATCCTCAACAATCCTACCGCTCCCTCCTACCTAACCATAAAATTCAATCACTTATTAAGTCATGGTCTTCCACCTCGTTCCAGTCAGGATAGTCTAATTGCGATTCCTACTCATAATTCTTCTTTTTTTACATATTCCTTCACCGTCGACGCAGCTAGTCTATAGAACAAGCTCCAGTCAAATATCGGAAAAGCAATAACGGTTTCTACTTTTCATGTGTCTCTGAAAAAGCATTTTTATCTCTAAATTCCTAGTGATCCTACGTCTTATCCCATCCCTACTCCTTGCGAATATTCTCCAAACCGTCATTATTATTTTTCAAACAATGGAAGTTTTGTTACCTATTTACTTATTTTTTGTTGTAATAATGTAATTCTAATAATGTATACGTTTATTTTGTTTATTTTACTCTACTGGCACCTAAGTTCTTACACTTCCACGAAGGTTGGCTGTAAGAGATTGTATTTCAGGCTAATTAGTCCACCTGTTGTTTATTTTTTTTATGTGCAATAAAGAATTTCTATCTATCTATATCTATGAATATTGCAAACGTGTATTTCCTATTATAAAAATTATTAGAGGTCTGTATATAAATCTTTATTGCGCAAAACATATGCGCCCCACCAATAGCAATGTATTTATTTATAAACGGGTAAAACCGCATTATTATCATTCGCTGTATTGCCAATTTGATAAATTTCAGCTCAATCGGATTAAGAATTTTAACGCTATCGTGAACCAGAGACACATAGAAAGTTAGACAGACAGACAGACTTCAATCTGGAAATAGTCTTAATCGTATCAAGGGATTCAAAATGCTAAAATAAAATTCATTCACCTCCCAACGGAGAGAGAAATTATTGTGGCGCGTTCACAATACTTTCCTTCTTCGTTGGTTGGTTTGGTGGGTCGGTAAAATAAAAGTATAAGCCGTCGTTAAAGGCGTTTCCAAAGTAGGACTAATAAAATGATGTTTCAATTGTGAACAACATTTTTTGAACTTAAAAATCTGAATCGGAAATGCAATTTATGTTATTTATGTATTTATTAACATATACATTCAAATGCATGAGCACAACACAAAATGAATTGACAATTTAGACAATGCCGTTGTATGCTTTTAAAGTTATATACACATCTGTCTGAGCCCAGGTTACATAGCGCATACATTATATTTTATAATACATACATACATTAAAAGATTATCTTTCAATTGTACTAAGCAAAGAGCAGCCGAGCCCGCCTTGCTAGGCACCCCTGTATTGAGGCGAGCTCACTTTGGGAGTCCCAAGAGTGCCACGGTTGTGTCAAGGAAAGATCTAAGATAACATTTTTTAAATTATTTTTATTTTAATTTATAATCATTATTATTATTATTATTATTTTGTATATTTCTTTTTTGTTGAATTTTTTTATTCCATTTTTTCAGTATCTAAACCGCAGACTAAAATCTACAAGCGCGAATCCCTTCTTTTGCCGTATAGAGGTGACTGTCGCATCGTATTCATATGGGCTCCGCTCGTTTCACTGTAAATATTGATATCCATAATTCAGGTAGGCAGATAGTTTTGTATTGAACGCAACTGAAATGATTGTCTAGCAAGCGATGAAATGCTGGTAGCAAGCGATTTTCTAACAACGTAATCATACGGCTTAGACTTTTTAAATAATAAAAGTTATACAGTTACTAAATTAAGCTAATAGTTAGATGCATAGGTACATTTTACAATAGCAGCCATAGAAATAATTATATATTTAAAAAATATATAATTTTAGAATATAAATGGGTATATGACTTAATAGATAGACAAAATTATTAAATGTATAGATAGTCAGATAGTCAGATTTAAATTGTAGTACTCCGGACACCGGAATATCCTTTTTCTGAAGACGCCAGCCAGTTGTGGGTTTTCCGCAAAAATGCTACTAAAAGATACCTAGTCTTAATGGGCAGGGCGATCGACGATCTGAACGTTAACGACTCGTAAACCACAAATCTAGCAAATATACACTCAAGAGCATTGAATCCGAGTCACTTTTATAACCTTAATATCTCGAAAACTAAGAATGCTAGCTTATTCATACAAAAAAATATTTTATAGACTATTTAATACTACTCAAACAAAATTCATGAAAGTCCTTAGTTGATGTGAAGTAATGCAATCAAAAACGCTAAAAAAAAATATTTTTTGAAAATCAAAATACAAATTCACTGAATTTGTTTATGCTTTTGTTACTGTTTTCTTACAAAAAATAAACCAATTGCTTTTGGTATTCAATATTAATTATTTAAATGGTAATTATTGAATGAGCTAGCACTCTTAAGGCTTCGCCAAACAGAACGCGTACCTAGCGCCGCGTTAAGTTTTACTAGCGTCGCGTTTTAATGTAGCGACTTTGGATGTCACACTGAAATCAATTAGATATTGACGCACACTCCGCAAGCTACTACATATAATACCAGAGCGTACCGCAGATCAATAAGAGTCTTTTAAAAGTTTCGTCCTTGTTGACGACCGACTAATATATAATAATACAGATAGTAAATATATGATACTAGTAGTTTAAAAATATATTCAAACGAAACAAATTTACTATCCTATAAATAGTTTGCAACGCTTTAAGGTTATTTGGATAGAGCAAAATAGAAGTATGAGTAATTGGATAATAATATTTATTATACTTAATATGATATAACACCGCAAAGACTTGCAGATTATATAAATAAACATTTCACAAATGTTGGGCACAACTTAGCGCAAAAAATACAAAAAAGAATTACTCTCTCGAGACATTTGCCTCCGTCGATAGATTTTCCTGTGTCTCTTTTCCTGACTCCAACAACGCCATATGAAATTATGCAAACAATAGGATCCCTAAAATTAGACTCGGCTCCTGGTATTGACAATCTTAATTCAAGAATATTCAAGCTTTCAAAAAGAGAACTAAGTTGTCCCATTTCTCATATTGTGAATTCTAGTTTTAAATCAGGCATTTTCCCCGACATACTTAAATGTGCAAAAGTCATGGATTATTTACAAAAACGGCGATAAATTAAACATTGACAACTATAGACCCATATCCCTACTAAACACTCTATCTAAAATCATAGAGAAAGTGGTTAAAAAGCGTCTTTCGAAATACCTGCAAGAAAACAATATTCTATCAAAAAATCAATTTGGATTTAGAGATGGTATGGGTACTACTGATGCTATTGCAGAGGTAACAAGTGTAATTTATGATAATGTGGATAAGAGGAAAAAATGTTTAGCTATTTTCCTAGATCTAGCGAAGGCATTCGATACGGTTTCACACGACAAACTGCTTCAGAGGTTAGGGAATGTGGGATTTAGGGGTATCACTCTGGACTGGTTTACAAGCTATTTGACAAATAGGAAACAAATTATTACCGTTAACAATACACACAGTAAGCCAGAATACCTCCAGTATGGTGTCCCTCAAGGCACTGTTCTCGGGCCCATTTTATTTCTTATTTACATCAACAAACTCTCCAATCTAGTCGGCAAAACAATTTCCTTCGCCGATGATACGGTCGTTATTTTTGAGGGCTATAACTGGAATGAAACATTCTCCGTAGCCAATGAGGGTATTAATGAAGTACATGAATGGTTAGACGATTCTCTACTTAGCCTGAACATACATAAAACTAAGTACCTTACGTTCAGCAACAATAGTAAAGGCCAGCCACATTTAAACCATAGACTGACCATTCATGACTGCGTAAAGAAATACTCAGCATTGCAACTGCACTACTCTAGAAAGAGCACAACAGGTACAATACCTGGGTATAACGATCGACAATAAGATGCGTTGGCAACCACATATTGATAAGCTGGCGATGAAGGTGCGCAAACTCGCATGTATATTCAGGGAAATAAGAGATATTGTGGACCCGAGAACACTGAAAAACACCTACTATGCATTGTGTCAGTCAATACTATGCTATGGTATTATAGGATGGGGCGGTTGTACAAGGTCCACTCTACACCCTCTAGAAGTAGCGCAAAAATGTACTTTAAAAATAATCGCACGTAAACCGTATCGATTTCCGTCAGACACTCTTTACATCCAGTCCGAGGTTTTGGATGTAAGACAGCTTTATGTTCGCATGGCCCTAATATATACTAAAAATAAAATGACACCTTATAATCAACGAGTTGGAAAGACGAGAGCAACAAGAACTGGTGATATGTTGGTGCCAAGATCTTACACAACATTTGGCCAGCGCCATTTCACGTTCATTGGCCCTAGAATGTATAACAATCTTCCCGACGCAATTAAAAGTAGTGAGAACACATCCACTTTTAAAAAATCTCTAACGGATTGGTTGTTGGAGGTGGGTAGGGACGGTTTAGGGAATATGTTGACTGTTGTTAGGTTATGTTTTGAATGATAGTATTTAGTACTTAGTATTTAGTTTTTCCATGATAATTTTAAATGACTATTATAGGTATGTGAGCGTCATATCAATATGTAATTGATTTATATATGTATATTATTTTAGTTTTTATTTTATTTATTTTGGTTTTATTATTATTTTCGTATAAATATATGTATGTGTATGTGTGCATATATGGATACATATTTTATCTATAGATGTATATAAGTATCTATCCATATTTGTATATGCGTAAATATTTGTAGTTTTATATTTGTCGATTTAAAAATAAGTACTAACTATAGATTAAGTTGACAGTGCACACTTAATATCATCATTAAAAGTCTGCCTTAGAACAGGCCTAGGCCTAGTTAGGCGACTGTGTCAATCATAAAAAATAATGTCGCATCAATTTCTTGCTAACATCTTAATCAAATATGACATTAACTTTTTACTAGATGTGTTACTACTAAATAAATAAATAAATAAAATAAAAAAATAATACAATAGTATGTTGTAATATAATAATCATATAATCCAGTACATTAGGATGGCAGTACTGAAATCTTAAGAAGTAGGAGATAGGCTAGGTATGATCGAGTCTTTTATTAAATTAATGGAATCATGAAATATATCTAATCCTTTATACGATTTATCATAATAATACACGACTAATAAATCGATCGCCCAACAAATAGTCGATCAACGAATACAGCATTTGAAATTCGTTGAAAATTTGTAAACTATTTTATTAATCAATAAGCAGACTGATGATTTTAATGTTATTGCCATATTTTTATAGGAATTATCATTCGTATTATATAGGCAGGCGTGTCTCCGAACACATTCTATTAGTTTCTTAGTCATAATTCAAGTATTTTCACGGGTATTTCGGACGCTTTGAATGAAATTTGTAAAAAAATACAATGCCCGATATTAAAACGTCCTAGCGCAACGTCAGAGCGCCGCGTAGTGCCAGCGCCCGCGCTCTGTTTGACAGTATAATAGTGTGACAGTACAACACAACTCAGCGCTATAGCGCGGCATCAGGACGCGCGCTAGGTACGCGTTCTGTTTGGCGAAACCTTTGGTTTCCAAGATATTCATATGTTTATGTTGGTGACCCGGATTCATTGCTCTTGAGTGTATATAAATAATGACCGAATTATTGTGTATCTCACCTTCTCTACTTCGAGCTACGAAACCATCATGATAAAGGTTTATTTCGCCAATATGCAAGAATGTCAATCGTAACACACCGATAATGACATTCACGGCAAGTGTGGGCATCACCCGCCCACCCACTCACGCGATGCGTCTTCCTTGTCCGATCGAAGGCCATGATGCCATCCTGCTTTACTCTACGCTCTAGGTCAACATATGTGCGATTGCCTATCTCTCTCTCTCTTTCCCATATATTTTTCACTCGTCACAGTGGTGCCGATTCGCTTCCACCTTAACGATGTGGCCCAACATTACAGCAGCGCTTAGTACGCACTTATTATGGAATACTAACGCTATTGGTATGCACAATTCTATGGAATATACTACACAGTTAATATGGAATACTTAATATGAAATCAATTTTTTCGAGCTCCACATTAATTTGTGTACGAAATATTCGAAATCTAGTGGCTAATATGCCAAATGCATTCTTAAAAATACGCCTGGCACATAATTTTTGGTGGTTGTATATTATCATATCTGCTCATCATTATATCTACTTGGAGAGTATCTATGGGAAAGCATCGCCGCGTCGCATCGTCAGCGACGAGTTTAAGCAATGAACGCGTCGTCAGCAAAGATATATAAACTAAAGAAAGAAATAATGTTTTTGAACGTTTCTTCATCTATACGTAGGTAGTTGTTTATCTTTGTTTCTCAATTTTAATTCAGTCAACAAATTTATATTAATTAATATCCGTTTCTTTCTATGAAAATCTTGTCCATTCTTAGCGCTTTTTATGTCTTTTCTTCTTTTGAGAAATTTCCGTTTACATCAGAGTATGTGTCCGCCATCATTGTATCGATTAACTGCGTGGACTGGGGGACTGAGAGGTGGGCCGACGCGCCTACACACATCCGGCCAAATGCGGCTGCGCCTTCAGTCCAAATCCGTTCGGCCGGGCTTAGTAATCATGTGTAGCCCGCAGTACGACCAAGCGAGTGTTCCTATTACGCTCACCCATACCATATGTGTAAATAAACGGAATAGAGACAAAGCTTATAAATAGCATACAATTTTTTACCTATTTTTGTAGGTTTGGAACAGGAGAATACAATTAAATAAACAAAAAGTTTATCAACTTTTTGTTGTATACTAACATACGATAGAATTATTTTTACAAATCACTTACTCTAAATATATTTTTTTTTGTAATTTTACCGGGATAAATAATAAGGTACCTATTCTGTACAATTTACTAAAAAATACTATTTATACCATTTACGATCTATCCCAGCGTTTTTTTTTGCACTACCGGGTTGAGTTTTCTTTCGATATTGAGGTATACTAAATATATCTTTCTACCACATTAAAAATTATAAATGATATTATGATCAAGTTAGGTACTGTACTTACCTAGTGAATTTTTTGTGGTAATGAAAAATTGTATGTTTTTATTCACTCTATAATTGTTCATACAAACAGTAAAATAAACCATATTTACACGTTTTTATATTATAACACTGAATAAATCAATCGCAAGGTGAAAATAAACATGACGCGGGATGTGTAGGTACGTACGGCAGACGCCCTGAGCTTTGAGTACCCGCGAAGTCTATATAAACCGCTTTCTCTCCGTTCGTACTAAGTCGCCAGTGCTAACCAACACGCGTCTCAAGCTTGTAGTAGTGTACCTATCATAGCGCGGTTGTATGAAGCTTTGTCTCTGTTCCGTTTATTTACCATGAGTCCATACGATGCTTGCTAATTAGGAATTAGCGACCACAGGCTCAACGCGATTAATTATACGAGTAAACAATTGTGCATTAGCGCGCCCAAGGGGGGGTTTAGGCAACCGCCTAAACGGTGCTAATCAACCCCCTCCCCCCTCGCCGCATCCCTCAATTGTCGATCTGAAATCGGTAAATTATTATTAAGTATTATTAAGTAAAACGAAGGAATTCGGGGAAGACGAGCTGTCAATTTTATTTTTTTTATTTACGATCCTTTTTACTTTCCAGGCAGCGAAAGTATTGTGAACGCTTTAAAAAATCGAGATGTAGACGGAAATATCCATGTAGACCCCCCCCCCCCCGTCCCTATGACTATTAGAACCATTTCCAGACTGAATTCCGTCTGTGCGTCTGTTTGTGTGTATGGCTGTGTGTGTGTGGAGGGTATTGATGTGTTTTTCACCACGATAGTGCCTAACTGCTTATTCCGACTGAGATAAATTTAACATGCAGGCATCATTCGGTCGTGGCAAGAGTTAAAAAAAATAGTCGTATTTCAATCTCGAAATATTGCAGTTGAAGACATCCAATTCGGTACCTACACAGAAGCCGTGTTGGACAATTTCGATTGTTGTTCTGAAATTTTAGTTCGACTAACTCGTATACAAGCGACGCAAATTATATTTAAAATACGATATATTTAAGAAAATGCTACAACATTTTTGGAAAAATACACTTTTAATACTTCAAAAAATACATCGAAAAATATAAAAATTGGTTGGGTTGTCTCGGAGGTGGGGGTGGTTGGCGGGAGGGCTTGTCTACTTGCTGGGAAAGTCTTGTTGGGACACAACATATTTTTAATAGGATATGTAAGTTTAAGAAAAAAAATGGTTTACAGAAAAAAATCCTATTCAAGAGAACCCTGGCTTGAAAGTCAAATTTTAAGTTAGTACATTTTTAAAATGGAATAACTAAAAAAAATAAAATAATGACTTTCATCGTTCTTCCCCGTAACCCTTCAAATATGTTTTTTTCGTCTTTTCGTATACATGTCTATTTATATTTTCGTCGACGTATGTTTTCGCTCTACACGTCAGCCAACATATGTGCCAATTCCTATGTCTCTCTCGCTCTCTCCCTTACATGTGTCACAGTGGTACCTACTTGCTTCCACCTTAACGACGTGGCCCAACATTGGCCGACGTGTAGAGCGGGCATAAATGAAAAAAAAGCTCTACACACTTCGCGGGCGATTAAGCAATAATTCGGTAATGGCGGCATTGACAGGGAAAAATCGCTGTTCGGAAATCACAGGGAAAACTGCGCTGTCGTAAATTTGAGGGGGGGTAAATTGTATGGCCAGCCGAGCGCCACTTACGCACCGGAGCACTATGGGACTTTTTGTATGGAAGCGCGGAAAAGCATTTCTTGTACGGAAGTATTTAAGATATTTATTTTCTTTACTGTAAAATTAATGTTTCCTATGGCCGCTTTATATAAAGTAATTAAATACAGTTATTGATATAGAAACCTGAAAATATAAATAAAAATTTACTTCAGCCAAGAGTATTCGATACCACTTAATGCATTTTGTAGATAATGTTAGATGTGGTGTAAAAATACCACATTTATCTCAAATATTTTAAAGCGGACTCAGACTGAGACATTGTCAAACAAATTATAGTCATAAGGACATATATACAGTAATATTAAATTAAAAACTTAGTCCTCTAAAAGTGCACTTACATCATCGCTTATATCTCTATCTTTTATTTTTTTGAAAGTGGGCCTAATGTGTGCTATCACAGGGTCTGACGACGTCATCATAAGGTTCATGACATGCTTATTAGTAGCCACTCGGCTGCACTTCCTGGAGTGTCGCAAGCGATATTTCTTGTAGTCCTTATTTCGAGACAGAGAGCCGACAGGAAAATGCAGTTGTCCACAATGGCCTCTCCATGTATGAGTATTTTGTGCACCGTAGATGGCATATTATACAATTCATACAGGGGCACGAACTTGTTTACTGTCTCGAGGCAATATGGGCCGAATTTGTTCTAGTTAACTCGTTCTTTGCGCGTAATCGCTTCTAAAATCACGGGAAAACGCTTGCTGCAACTCTTTACTGGACTTTATTTCTAATAATATCTTAGCTGTGTCATTGAAAGGGTTTTAAAGAAACACCTGTGCGAAACTCTCGGAAAAAGCCATGTTTTGAGGATAACATTTATTCTTTTCTTCTGCTATCTTTTTGTAAGGAGCAAGGATTTCGTATCCTTGGCCTTTCAACCAGTGTCTCAAATAGTCGTACATCTCTCTGGTTAGCTCGATTTGTGTGAACATACCTAGAGTTTTGTCGGAAGTAATATATGTAGGCTTGTCCGCTCGTGAAATAGATGCGTAATCTATCTCTTCTTAGGAGAAATCAAAACGAATCTTGTTTCGTTTGTACCGTTTAGCTGTATAGCAGCATTTATCAAAACTTTTTCGAGGACGCCCAAGGCCAAAACTCCTGCAGTTAAACTAGTAGATAAATCGTCACATTCACCAAATTCGTGAAGGAAAACGCCTCCAAACCACTCACCGTACTTAATTTTGAAATACGATTCATTTCGAGAAACGTTTCGCTATCTTGTGTAGACATAAGATCAGAATCGCCTGAAGACTCCATCTAAGACACTGTGAGAATGGCCACCCTTCACTAGACTCCAATTGATTGTGAGTGAAGGGTGGTTCTCATCATGAAGGTTGCTCCGTTAATGAGAGTCGTAGATGTCCGTGTAGAAGAGTTTATTCAGAAGAACGAAGAGAAGTGAGTCGAAGTCGCCAGTTCTTAACGCCTTGAGTTGTGTTCGCCGTTGTGTTGTAGTGTGGGCGCGAGGTGAAGCCGTGGCGGTGCGTGTGTAGTCGAGGAGCGAAGTGTGTAGTCGAGATATCTGTCCACTGAGGGGACGATGTGTAGAGCGCGGTAACTGTCTGCCGAAGTAATGATGTTGAAGGGCAACTACCTGCCAAAGGAATGATGTAGCACGTGACAACTGTCTGCCAAAGGAATGATGTGTAGAGGTGTGTAGGTGTACTTGACCACCAAAGGAATGATAATGATCGAATGCAATGTACTGCGTTTTATAGGGAGATCGGTGATGCAATAGCTACGAGTGGGGCGACGCATGTGTCGCTAACCTGGGCAATATTTGCCAAATTTAGCTGGAAATTAACTGCAGCTGCGCGTGCAAGTTTGAGCGAGTCTGCAGTTTTCTGTTCTGTGAAATTGACTTTTTTGTTGTGGGTATGTAGGGCCGTAGGCACCTACATGGCTCCCCCCTAGTGAAGGGCTTGCGTATGACAATATGGAAGGTCTTCACGACAAAGTGGCAAAAAAGTCGGAGTGTGACAATTAAAAGTGTGTGTGAAGTTGTGTTCGCGAGGGGTCACGTCGGGGTCACCAATGTGAGAATGGCCACCCTTCACTAGACTCCAATTGATTGTGAGTGAAGGGTGGTTCTCATCATGAAGGTTGCTCCGTTAATGAGAGTCGTAGATGTCCGTGTAGAAGAGTTTATTCAGAAGAACGAAGAGAAGTGAGTCGAAGTCGCCAGTTCTTAACGCCTTGAGTTGTGTTCGCCGTTGTGTTGTAGTGTGGGCGCGAGGTGAAGCCGTGGCGGTGCGTGTGTAGTCGAGGAGCGAAGTGTGTAGTCGAGATATCTGTCCACTGAGGGGACGATGTGTAGAGCGCGGTAACTGTCTGCCGAAGTAATGATGTTGAAGGGCAACTACCTGCCAAAGGAATGATGTAGCACGTGACAACTGTCTGCCAAAGGAATGATGTGTAGAGGTGTGTAGGTGTACTTGACCACCAAAGGAATGATAATGATCGAATGCAATGTACTGCGTTTTATAGGGAGATCGGTGATGCAATAGCTACGAGTGGGGCGACGCATGTGTCGCTAACCTGGGCAATATTTGCCAAATTTAGCTGGAAATTAACTGCAGCTGCGCGTGCAAGTTTGAGCGAGTCTGCAGTTTTCTGTTCTGTGAAATTGACTTTTTTGTTGTGGGTATGTAGGGCCGTAGGCACCTACAACACTATCAAGTTTGTTGTCACTAATTTATGAATAGCTTTCTTATAAAAACCGTCGTAGTAGAGCCTTATCGCCCTTAAACCTAATCAATTCTGAACACAACACACCGTCTTTGATCGCGACTCTTGACATTTTGAGGAGATTTTAACTCGTTAAAGTGAACACAGTTATAGCTAATGGCACATTAGAAAATCCAAATCATTACCGAAAACTTTCACAATAGATTTTCTTCGCGATATCGCATAATAATGCCCATTGGTAATTAGCGGAATGTGTAAGTTTGAAGTGTTGTAAATGATACACTATCAGGTATTTGCAGCTGGGTTTGCTTTAATCTATTTAAGTACATAATCAGGATAACATCAGTATACACGAGCACTTGAATGAACGTGGAGGCAAAAGTATACGTTTAAGAGTTATAAAAAACAAACGGGATTTCGACTATTTAAAAAAATATATATTATAGGAAATTCAACCAATTATATTCATATTTTGTTGTTGTGTGTTTATTGACTATGAGATTTGAATTAAAAAAATGCATAGATACCTATCTAACTAACGAATTAGCAACATTATAATTGGCATTTTCTTTGCACGAGAATGCAATTAGTTGCGCAACAACCGCGGCTTTACCTGACTTTGCGGCTCTGTAGAAATCAAAGTAGGCAACCATAGTCATAGACAACCATAGTCAGGATTTAAATATAGCGTTTATAAAGTTATTTAAAAAAATATCTACCTACTAAATATAAATATCAAGATCTTTGTAAAATATACTTTTTTCCTCTAAAGCCCCATAGTGGGCCGCTGTAAGCTTCTGCGACGGCTGTAATCCTGCAGTCGGAGGAGGTTGGGAATTAAAAGATCGCGAATTCGGGGGAATACCTCGGGCGGAACTGGGCGGTTGGTGCATCATCCGGTTTGCTAGGTGTTGAATGCCCAGCCGGGAAATAACCAGGGGGGTCTGTTAACAGCGGAGGATAGTTTTCGACCTGACGTCTTCAAACCTCGAATCGATCCGTCGGCCATCCGATCCCGAGTGACCATGGTGGGAAATGGAGAAATCTGGCGAAATATGTTAGTAAGGGCGTGAGATTGACCGGCTGGTTTCACATTGCAGTGCCTCGCGGTACTGCGTCGGCTCCTTACGGACTGTGGACTTCGTTGTGAGTCTCTGTGTAATCACCTCACGGTTGAAAGAACGATCTTTATCGTTATAACAGCCTGAGGTGTTGGGTTCGCCCGTTGCAGATGACAGCTCCAAATAGTCAATAGTCAATAGTCTTTCATTCATCCAAAATTGCAAATACAGTTGGATTTGTCAAAATCCGAATTGTTTAAAACGCAATGATCAAAATATAAATTTAACAAATATTTCCTTTTTTTGAAATCAGTAAAAATAATATTAAAAATAACCAAAAGTCAGACAAAATAAAAGATAAATGCTTAATAATGTCATACGTAAAACGACAATAATCATAATGAAAAATCAAATATTATCAACATATTACTATATGCGTACACAACTTATTACGTATATTTAAACATAAGAGTAATAGAGGGATCTTAGAGATATGATATTATTTTTCATAATAAAAATATACCTATATTAAAGTTATAGTAATATTTCCTCGAGGTTGTCTATCTTAGAAATAGCATGTGTGATGAGCCAACGTATTAAAATATTTTTTGCTCTAAATCTCGTATTATCATTGGCAGGTTATTAAAGAGTTTAAACCTCGGAGTAAATGGGTATTTTCATGGATGCATCTGTCACTTTTGCAGGATTTTCGGCGACATCGACGGCGCTCGACTTAAAGTACTATAACTACGAAACTAATACACCAATCATAAAAAGAACAACTGCACAATGATTGCATTGAAATTTAGAATATAGAATATTGAAATATCATTTTGTAAAACAATTAGATAATTATGAATAAATATGAGAACGTCAAAGAAGTGAAAAAACAATGGTCGACTTTGGCATTTGCGACGCGACATTCAAAGACCCGAAATACTTTATATACACGATAAATGGTACATCTAATCAGTTTAGGGGGACTATATGATGTTGTAGAAATGGTTTTACTTACGATTCGTTCAAATACGCACCGAAAACCACACGAAAACCGTTTTCGAAATGCCGACACAAGCACCGGCGGATTTGACGTTTCGTGAAAGTGGATGTTCGATTTGCCGCGGTCAGTAATAATATGTCACATGGACTGCGCAGTTGCTGCTGCGAATGCTAACAGAGAGAATTTAATTCTGTACCGATCTGCCATACGCATGAAAGAGACAAAATGCTTTCGATGGTAAAAAAAGAGTTCGAAAGCGCGCGCGCCGAGCGGAACCAGATCTGGTCCTATCATACTCAACGGATAATTATTTCAGAACCAGATTTGGTGGTATCATACTCAACGGGTTTAATAGGCCAAATACACAAATTATTTTTGGATCATAGTCAAACGGACTTTAAGGAGGGCTACGTTGGTTTTGCTACTAGTGTCGTGATCATTTACTTGTGCTTGCATGTTAAGCGTACACTCGTGTATGTTATAAATAACTGAGAATATACACCGATGCCATAGTAAGAACTTGGTATTTCATGAAAAGAGGCGCGCAATGTGTGTCCCTTCGCACACTGGCTATCGTTCTTAACACCTGCTTTTAGAGGACGAATGCTCGGCTACTGTCCGTGGCATTCCCCCAAACAAGGTTCGCATACGACAGCCTCGAGTGGAAACATGCATGATATACGCTCTCCCCGCTGAGAAATGTAATTCTTCGGATAGCAAATACCGCAGACGATAGACTTTTACATAAATTATCGATGTGAGCTTCCCAATTTAGATTATGGTCTATGGTCAATCCTAGAAACGTTGTGTCCGTGGCAAAATCAACGGTTGTATTGTTAATACTTGCAGACACTTGATTTTTTAAGTTTAGCTCGATAGCCGAATTGAATTCCTACGGTTGTCAAAGCATTTACTATTAGGTTGTTATCTCGGAACCATTTAGTTGCTATTTGTAAACAGTCTTCAATTGTATCGGGGAGACCATTTATATTTTTATATTTTGCTAAAACGCTAGTATCGTCTGCATAAAGGATTGTTTTTACTGGTAACACAGCGGCCCTAAAATAGATCCCTGGGGTACTCCACTTGATATATACGAGTATCTCGTCTGTGATCTAACTCCTCTAACTTCAACTAATTGTTGTGTATTTCCTAGGTATGATTTTATAAGTAACGACTGAGCTTTTCTCACTTCTCATGACAAAGTGAGCTTTTCTCAATTCCACCTTGCAGGAACTAATTCGCCGCTGCGGGTGAAATGGCAAAGAGCATCTCCATAATCGTCGAGCTGCAGCTTGCTCATCCCTCGCACTCTAAAGCAGCAATTCTTAACCTCGGGTTGCGACCCAAATTCGGGTGACGAGAGGTATTGGGTTGGGTCGCGGAAATCCCCCAAACGACTTTAAAGAAGTGGTAAAACTTGACGTTTTTAATTGCGAATATTTTTATTTTGTATTGATAGGTCGATCGATGTCACTAAACTAGTATAGTGACAATTATTACTAGTCACAGAACAAGGACTAAAGGCTGTGTTACTGCCATCTATTGTCCGTTCACAATCGCGACATGTTAGTTATGTTCTGAGCAATGAAGCTGAAAAAGCCCTGCTACCATTCCCAACTACTTTATGTGAAGCAGGATTTTCATGCCTTGCTGTTATGAAGAATAAGTACAGGAATAGGTTGGATCCTCAGCATGACATGCGGTGTGCACTTTCTATAAACATAACTCCACGTATACATGATCTTTGCTCAAAAATACAACACCAAGGGTGGTCACTAATTATTTTGCTGTAATTTTTTAAACTGTTTTAATGCTTAATTGTCTGATTTTAATACAGAACATTTAAATAAAGTTGTTATTTCTAATTTTACAATTACATCCTATTAAATTACATAATATATCATTTTAGTACCTGTCACTGGAAAATTAAATAAAAAATTAGATTAGGGTCGCGTACTTCAAATATATTCGTACTTTGCTAAGTGTTGAAGTGTTGGGTCGCCAGCCAAAAAGGTTAAGAACCGCTGCTATAAAGCTTTCCCAAACTTTCCCCGTTTTGCCGAAAATAGAAATGCTGCTAAGTAATGATAATTCAAAATTTATCCAAGATACAAAAGTTTTAACAAGAGTAATGCACTACCTTATTTTGTTTCTACAACCGAGTTGCTAGGAACCCTTATAAATAAAATACAAACGGAGCTGCCATGGAATTCACCGACCGAATTCGGGCCCATCATAATACTTCTCGGGGGTGAGCGGCATATTCCGGACAAACGACCGTTTGTGGTAGGTTTAGGACGGCTGTCTTGCCACATGTAAGCGCTAACGTTACCACCCATTCACTCCCCCCTTCGAAGCCATAGAATTTTGAGATGTGGAAATCATTTTTATCTAGGAAGGGGTAGTTTTTTTCTTGGAGAGACCAAGATCTTTAAAAAGGTGAAACAGGGATTTGAGCTGGCAGGCCACGAGTACCCACTTCCACCACGTGAAGGTGATCAGTGAAACCGTTCCGGATGACAACATTTGAGAGATCATGGTACTTATTTATTTAATTTGTATTTGTGATATTTTGGGATATTTGATTCCCACGGAACAGTTAATTCTACAACAAAATACCGTAATCTTTATGGCTACTTTCGACTTTGTAGAATATTGGAGAAAGAAAGACTATCATGATAAATTCAGGTAAAAACGCATCGAAATTGGTTAGTATTTTTTAAAGTCATTGTTTTTTTTAGTCACCTAGATAAACAGAAAAAACCTATTTTTACAATCTTTTATTTACCTTGCAATGTATGTTAGTTAGTATGTATGTATGTTTATTTAGGTCAAATCTTGCAAGCTGAATTAGAACCACTTACTCTTATCCTATGAATTTGAAATTTTACACGTTGGTTCAGTTCCGATGACAATTAATTTTTATGGTAAGCACGACCTGATTCTACGCCCAGTATTTGCTCCCGACGAGGATAGTCTTCCACGGCAAACAGCACAGACACACAATTTTGTATACGCATTCATTTATCGTTCTAAATTTCACCATGACATGGCTGCTGCACCCAGGGTTGGCTCGAAAACGATTTTTTTTGTACGCATTCAATTATAGAAGCCCGTTCTAAGTTTCGCCGCAACAGGGCTGCTGCACCAAGGGTTGGCTTCCAACGAGGGGACTTCTCAACGGTCAACAGCACAGAAACAAAATTTTGTATACGCATTCAATTATGACAGCCCGTTTTAGGTTTCGTAGCGACAGGGTTGCTGCTATTAATAGACACAGAATCATGGTTATTTCGGGCCAATCCACTAACAGAGATAAGACTCATGTCGAATGAAATGTTTTATCGCAAACTTCATTTCATACTAGTTATGAGTTAAATGGAAGTTAAATGGAATTGCAGAATAGAGGTATTGGTATTGTTGGGACAATATTGTTGGGGCACTTGTCTTTTTACCATTTTAGCATTAGCTAAAATGGTAATGGCTTTTACCATTTTAGCACTAGCCAAAGCCATTATCATTTTACCACTAGCTAAAATGGTAATGGCTTCTAATTACTAAATTACATTTGCAACGAAAATACATATTCAAAAATTCTTAAAAAAAACTGTAATATAATGAATACTGCAATATTGGTCAGTTCGTTCGTTTGTTAATGTGTCCGGGCCAGATCAGGTCACGTCTCTCTAAAAATATGCGGCCTTTATAGCCTTATAGTTTGCCTCTTGTCCTGGTGTGTGATGAAGGTTGACAGTTGCGGCAGGATCGGAGGTGGTCTTCATCCTGTAGCGTTCCACAGTTGCATATTGGGTCCTCTGTGTAGCCCCAGCGAACGAGATTGGCACGGCATCACACACTTGTCACACCCACCTCAGTCTGATGAGACTACGCCAGATAAAGAGAAGTTGGGACCCCAATGCTATCTGTTCCTTAACATCCTCGCCAAGTAAAGACCTTCATTATTGTTTTTTTTTTTTTGGTAGTAGTCTTTATTCATAAAAAAGATACAAATTACATGTCACAGTTCCCCACTAAGGCTAGTGCCTTTTCAGTGGGTAACTAACAATAATGTGTTCATATCTGACTTTTATTTTCTATTACCTATTATACTTTTATTAACTATTATAACTTTTTACGGTAAGTAGCTGTATTGACTTCCTAACCTAACCTAAACTAACCTATATCTCCTATTATAACTTTCTGAATATATTTTTATAAATATTTACAGTAAATAAATGCGTATCCACTAAATTAATATACCTACTTCCTAATCTAACCTAACCTATACTAATTATCTTGGTATACTTAGGGCCGATTTCTATATGGTACTTTTACTCGCAAGTAAAGGTTTCGTGGAAGCAATAGTTAGTTTTTGACATGTTTCAGTTTCAATATGCAACCTGTAGGTATCGGTTGACCTGTAGGTAATAGTATCCGCTATTTTTTACTAGCTAGTTACGATTCCCATACAAAATGCGTTTCAATAAAAATGAACGTGACACCTTCGCGAACCTCCGTCGAATTTTCGCTCCCTGATTGGTCGCTCAAATCAGCTGAGAGTCTGATCTAACTGGTCGATTTTAACCCGTTTTCTATATGCGATCTGTGAGTATGAGTTAAACCGTCGGTTTGCTCACTGTACGGTACATTTTGCGTACTTCGTTTACAATTACAATAACAAATGATTACACTAATGATTCATACTAAATATCTATACTTATGCCCTAACATAACCTAACTTATCTTAATTAGCTTGGTTTACCCTAATTATTCTACATAGTGATGTTAATGCTAATTTAGTCTAATAGATTTTTTAGCTTCGATGACTGACTGCCATGAAGCGGTTGTGTTCGGCTCATGAAAGACTTTCGCGATTTGAGGCGATTATGGTGTGGTTCTTGTCCGTGCAGTGGGTGTCTTGGGTTCATCTATCACCTTTAGGCATTCTGATTCAGCCAGGACATCAATGTTGGTCAGTCAAAACTATCAATAGGACAATATTGACCAGTCATAGTTATGTTATAGAAGCTAATAGATGTTCAGATATAAAATTATCTACTTGTCAAATATGCAGAATGAGAGAAGAAAAAAAAGCTGCCGAAATATACGGCGTTTCAAAAGTAATGGTATAACCCGGAACCTGAGAATAATCTACATTAACATTTAAGTCAGAAATTTAGTACAACCAATTTTACAAAACTGCCCAATAAAAAAGGAGTGTAATGTGTTCAGGGTTCATCTATGTATGTTTTCCGTTTCTTTATTTGACCACAACTTCTAAACGCTTTAACCGATTTAGAAGTTTTTGTATTGTTAGAATCGTTATGTTATATCGTGTGTCGTCGGGTATCTTAACTGTTTAAATATCAAGTAATAAGTTGTCTAAATATCCAAATCTCCAAATATCAATAAATAAATGTGTGTTTAGTGTCAAATGAAAACTCTGACTGAATACATTTCGAAATATATATGTATCTATAGAAATAAATACATGAACCACAAATATTTCATTAAAAACCGTTCTGAAAATATTTAAAATACAGAAGTTCACTTTTTGTAATGGCAGTCGTGTTTTTATTCCTTTTAATATATTCACTTGTTGGTTTGGAACTTCGTTACCAAAAAAAAATATATTATTAAATGTTTTTATGGTATGTCACGTTTTGCTTCTAATTGTTACTAATTCATCGTATAAACTGACACCAAGATATTTGACATAAAAAGATACTGTTATTTTCTTGTATTTATTGGCTTCATTGCCGACGATAAACATATTTAAATTATTCGACTCAACGAAAATTAATATAAGATAGTTCGAATATTAATATAGATAGAGTTCATGATATCCTAAAATGAGACGACATAGCTATTTCATGTAGTCACTAGCTGAATCGGCAATAGAGATAAGAGTGTCCAAGTAATGTTTCAAACGGGACCAATATCTCAGTTTTTCAATCGAATTGAACTTAGATGCCGTAGTATAAAATTACACAAGTACAACTAGAGTTGTCAACTACAACTGGCAAACACGTTACCTCAGGAAGTTTTAACGACATTAGATCAATCTGTCTCCCGTGAGGTGAGCGTAGAAGACTTGGGACGAAAACAGTCTACTGTCTAGTTACGCCACTCGCCCGTCAGAGACCAACGCCTTATGGAGAGGCACCGAGAAAGGTAACCAGCGGGCAGCCTCGCCCCCTGACTACCAGTTTAAAAGGATGTCTCCGTCTGAAATTAACCATCAGGATACCTCCTACCTCATGACTGGTTATACGTAATAGCGATGGATGACACTAATTATTATTTTTTGTCTGTTATCATTTGTTAAATTATTGGGTTTCTATAATCAACAAGTCCTTTTATCAATGTTATTACAAATGGCCAGATAAATTGCTTTAGTTTCGCTATATAATGCTATCAGCATCACCTGCATGTCGCCTGCATGTCGCCTGCGCAGAAGGGTTGCCAAAACATACTATGACGTTGATTAATCTAATGCCATATATAATCAATAGTTTCATACTTGTACAAAGTGCCTATGGTTTTTTGCCTAGGAATACTTTGTCTATTTCCTGGAAATAGTGGGAAATCGCTCCTTGTATTTATCATGTTGCCAACACTCGTAAAGGTTAACTTCATTAAATTGTTTTGACACAGTTCAACCATATTAGGGTTACGTTATACATTATATGCCCTAATGGCAACACCAGCATCATACCTGCTAAATTAATACTGTAGAACAAGAGACGACAACAAGTACATTTATAGCGTAATACGTGGATTTCATATAATGTAATAAGTGGATTTCATACAATGTAATAAGTGGATTTCATACGATAGAGTTTCATGCATAAAATCCGTGTATCAAATGATCCGCAGTTTGTATGACCTCAGATTGACCGAGATAGATCATTGAGGGGTGTCGATTACGACGGGCGAACTCGCCATTCCAAGTAGTTATAACGACATCATTACATTCTGTCTCACATGTAGTGAACGTAATGTCTTGATGGACAACACGATCCACAGACAAGTTACACCAGCAGCCCGTACCAACGCTTTACCGCGAGACACTGGGAAGTGCACTCGCGCCGTTACAGCCTGTTCACACGAGGCGGTTTACCGAAACGTTTTTCTTGTGCGGTTTACAGTGGCGTACGCAAACTAATGCGTGTGTTCTCACTAAACGGTAAAACCAAATTCGGTAAAAAACCGATTCGTTTATTTTTGCTGCCATGTCCAATCACCGAAAACCGTAACGGTTTTTGTTTCGTCCGTACCCGTAAGCATGGCGGATGAGGGACGAGGAACAATTTCTTTTCTGAGCTAATACTTTATTTGATTAATGCGTCTTGTATTTTAATCTTCTTCAAGTCTTCTTAGAAGTTCGTTAAATTTTCTCAATTCAAAAATAATAGTCCATAGGTGGCCCAAATTTAAACGCCGCGATACAATTGGATCCACCCAAAATCTTTTTTTTCCGTAATCTACGCCTATACAAGTAAAAAATAACCGCTGCCGCAACGTCGTCGTTAACGTTCGTCTTTTACGAAACGTTCCGAAAAACTGATTAATAAACCGTGCAGTGTGAACGCGCGGATTTTTTTACCGTATACGGCTAAACCGTATCAGAAAACTTATCTGTAACTGTAATAGAGTGGAAGGGCTGTTACTATCAGATTTGACAAATTTCTCTTTCCTACAGTCTGGTTACGGATTTGAGGTCACTTGCGCTCCCTCTACCTAACGTTAGCTGATCGTTTCTAAGGATAGATGATGTCAGGTCGACAACTACCTCAGCTGCTTAGAATACGTAAGTTTCCAGACTCCCCCGGTTATTCGGCGGATTGCGCAAGCTAGGTTGGCACAGCCCGGTACGCAAACTACCTAATTTGGCTCGAGGTGTTTTCCAGATCCGCACTTACTATCCCAACCTTCTAGGACTGTTGGTTACATCCGTAGGCAGAACTCTCAGTTTAGTTTATTCTCGATGTTTATTTTCTCTTCGATGAGGCAAACGGATGGGAGTTGAACCGCGAGTCAGGACAACCTAAAAAAAATCTGTTGTGTCACCCCAAGACTTTCCTGACTAGTATCCGGGGAGGTGTCTCAACTGGACTATTCACACTGACCATACCTATCGATTGGAGAAAGAAATTTTGAAAGCGGCGACAATATGTAATCAAGGTTCCCCAAATTTGTATGGCAGGTACCCCAAACGTTGGTCGTAAGTACCCCAAAAACTAATAGGTTCTTCCGATGGTTAACAGAAGCTTCTATGCCAAATTTTAACTTAGACAGATTACGCGTCTGGGCGCTATCGCGGAAACAATTTTTTCGCCGGGAACCCCAAATTTGTATGGGAGGTACCACAACCGTAGGGCGTAGGGACTCCAAAAACTAATGGGTTCCTCCGACGGTTAACAGAAGCTTATATACCAAATTTCAGCTCAATCCGATTAAGCGTCTGGGCGCTATCGTGGAAGAATACATACATACAGACATACAGACATACAGACATACAGACATACATACAGACAGAGATCGGTCTGGAAATAGTCTCAATCGTCTCAGGGAGTCTCAAAATATATATTCCCATCTTCATCTCAAAATTTTTTTTTAGCGCGATCACAATACTTTCCTTTTCGATAGGTCGTCAGGAAAGTAAAACGCAGACAGGCCATCAGGTCCAAGGTGCATGAACCGTTAGGAAATAACGACAGATATCAGCAATAGCTCGAACGTTTATCTGGCTTCGTCAAATGAATTGGTAATTACGCAATACGTAAAGCATCGTCTGCCGTCTAAACATTATTTCCCTTAGATTTTATTTTATTAAACCAAAGTAAGTTGCCTATGCAGAATTTTCCACGACCCACTATGTTTGCATCAGAAATTTTATTTTATCCTGTAATCTGAGGTCTTTTATTTCCATCTTATTTCGTGATGTGTATCCTATTATCCCTATAATATTCTCCTTCATATAATGAAAATCCATTCTTTGTGCCGGTATCATCATCATCAGCCAGTAGAGGTCCACTGTTAAATATAGGCCTCCCCATAGATTGCCATGACGAGCGGTCTTGAGCCGTCTCCATCCACCTACTTCCTGCGATCTTAGCTAAGTCATCGGTCTATTTTGTGAGGGGCCGTCCCACACTATATCTGCCAGTTCGTGGTCGCCATTCGAGAACCTTTTTCCCCAAACGGTTGTCGGTTCTGCGAGCTATATGGCCCATTTCCATTTCAAGTAAGGTAAACAAGGTAAATTTACAAGCTATATAAGTAACCTTGGTTCTTTTGCGGATTACCTCATTTCGGATCCTATCACGCAGTGAAACTCCAAGCGTTGCTCTCTCCATGGCTCTTTGCGCGACTTTGAGCTTGTGTATGAGACCAATAGTTAGCGACCACGTCTGAGTGCCATATCGCTGGTGATCTGGCAGAAAGTCCTATCTGTTTTTTTTGTCAAATTCAGATTTTGGTGGTAATATGTCCTATATAATTTTTGCCACAATGTCTGGACAAAATCCAGACGACTTTGCTGTAAAAATCTGATTAAACCAATGAAACAGATAGGACAATTTGCATGTTGATAAATTCATTCAGCTGCGAATAATTATGATGTAAGATAGGATTATTTGCTGCTATTCCATAAAAATACTACATTCTATTATTGTTCACAGCACAATGCGTCGTCGAAAGAATATTAAAGGAATCGGTGAAAACACGTCGAAGAACAATAATTGAAGAACAATAACATGGCAAGACATATGCGGTCTAACAGACTTATCCAACTGGCCAATACAGCTCCCGAACCTTAGCAACAGGTGTGTAAGGAACTCACGATTCATAATATTTTCTTTCAAAATACATAGTTTGTTTTTCATATCTTTTTCCTTTCCGATTTCATGTGATTTACAGAATTAAATGTTTCAGACGACTGAACAATCTGGCAACATAAAGTATGAACAACAGATAAATCCTCTTTAATGCAAGAGCCATTATTAAATTATCTTTGGCAAGAGCAACGTCAGGGTGAACACGCCATGTCTAGCACTCATGGGGCCTATCAGGTAATTAACCTAATCCATTCATTATTTATGTACGGTTTTACTTGCAGTTTTCATACACTTTATACAATAAACTGTTTCAGAGTAATGCCCAAGTTGGAAAAGACATCGAGAACTTAGAAGACACTGCACAAGTTGTCAACGTCGTAGAACTTGGACAGAAGAACTATATGGGTGTATCTTCTACAATGCCAGAGCAACAGGAGAGTGAACACGCCATGTCTGCCAGTCATTGGGACTATTAGGTAATTAACTAATGCAATGAGTATTTGTGTACTCATTTATGTCCCTTTTTATTTACAGTTTTCATCCACTTTATACAATAAACTGTTTCAGAGTACTGCCCAAGTTGTAAAAAATATCGAGAACTTAGCAGATACTGCACAAGTTGCCAGCATCATTAAACTCGGACAAAAGAACTTGATAGATGTGACTTCTATAATACCAGAGCAACAGGAGGGTGAACACGCCATGCCAACCAGTCATGGGGACTATCGGGTAAATAACTATTCCATTAAGTATTTGTGTACTCAATTATGTCCCGTTTTACTTGCAGTTTTCATTCACTTTATACAATAAACTGTTTCAGAGTACTGACCAAGTTGGAAAAGATATCGAGAACTTAGAAGATACTGCACAAATTGTCAACATCGTAGAACTTGGACAGAATAACTTTTTGGATGTGTCTTATATAATGCCAGAGCAACAGGAGAGTGAACACGCCATGTCTGCCAGTCATGGGGACTATTAGGTAATTAACTAATGCAATGAGTATTTGTGTACTCATTTATGTCCCTTTTTACTTGCAGTTTTCATCCACTTTATACAATAAACTGTTTCAGAGTACTGCCCAAGTTGTAAAAAATATCGAAAACTTAGGAGATACTGCACAAGTTGCCAACATCATTAAACTCGGACAAAAGAACTTGATAGATGTGTTCTATAATACCAGAGCAACAGGAGGGTGAACACGCCATGCCAACCAGTCATGGGGACTATCGGGTAAATAACTATTCCATTAAGTATTTGTGTACTCAATTATGTCCCGTTTTACTTGCAGTTTTCATTCACTTTATACAATAAACTGTTTCAGAGTACTGACCAAGTTGGAAAAGATATCGAGAACTTAGAAGATACTGCACAAATTGTCAACATCGTAGAACTTGGACAGAATAACTTTTTGGATGTGTCTTCTATAATGCCAGAGCAACAGGAGAGTGAACACGCCATGTCTACCAGTCATGGGGACTATCAGGTAATTAACTAATCCATTGAGTATTCATGTACACATATTTGCAAGAACAATAGGGAGATGGACACACAAAGTGGCAACTTTCAGGTAATTAATCGAGCCCTCCATGGGGTCATCTAATTTACTTTCTTTTGCCTTACCATTTTTACATTTTTTATAATAAATTGTTTCAGATGACTGTACAAGATGACATCGATTTTATAAATGGGTGTCCATTCGTGCTGGAGCCAGAGGAGCATGAAAACCACAGCCCACGTTGGTTGAATACATAGATTGTCAGTACGACAACTATCAAGATGAATCTTTTCATAACATTTGCTCCATTAACAACGCTGAACAAACGTATTCAAATGCTGCACAGGTGATAAAGACAACTTTTTCAAATGTATTCTTTTAATACTTCTATTACAACATTTTATTATTTCAAACAAACATTTTTTACAGCTCAATAATACAACACCAATTCAGCAAGGCACTGTCGTCCCTTGTATAATCATAAGTGGTGATACAGTCACTACGAAAGAGATACCACTAATTGAAAACACAACGCAGCCTTATGTACATGAGACTCCAACATGTTCAACGTCTTCTAGCCGTTTAAACAATAATATTCGTAACACCAATACCGTTGAAGAAGGAAATGACACAGATCCTAGCTATCATCTAACCGAAAACACAAGAAGTTCATCTCGATCGTCTTCAAGCTCTGATGATATTCCACTACAAGATTTGACAAATTATTCGAATGACAATGACTACAATATGAACGAAGGACGAAAGCGTAGAAAACATGCAAAACCGTACTTGGAAGAGGAATTTAAATAAAAAACTACGGATGGAAGGCAAACCTTATGTAGGGTTCTCGAAGGGACCACAGAACAAAATTGTGCAAAATGTTGAGCGGAACGAGCGATCACAAAGGCCTTCCTGCACTAAAAATGAATGCATGAAATCGAAACGCAGACATTGTACTATGTTTACTGACGATAATAGAAAAGAAATTTTCGAGATATTTTGGAAAATTAATTGGGATCAAAGAAGAGTTTTTGTGGCATTACATGTAGTTAAAGTGAAGACAAACAAAGCAACCATTACAGAACACGAATCAAGACGAAACTTTACACTGCAATACTTTCTTGGAAAAAATGAAGGGCCTCCTCTACAAGTATGTAGAGACATGTCTTGGTTATAGGATGGTACAAAAATGGATAGAAAAGGGTAATTATCAAATGCCAATAACAGATAATTGTGATGGAACTGCAACATCTGCTGTAAGAGCAGATCTTAAGGTGGAACAATTGACTGAGTTTATAAATTTACTACCAAAAATGCCCTCTAACTATGCTAGAAAAGATTCAACTAGGCTATACTTGGAGCCCTTGTTTCGAACCATCACTGATGTATACAAACAGTATGAAAAAAAATGTGAACTTCTTTCTAACCAACCACTGGGTAGAAAAAGTTCATACAAATCCTTGAAAGTCAAAATATATCAATATTTCCAAACAAAAAAGACCAATGCAACCTGTGTTGTAGTTATAAAACTGGAAACATTACAGAAGAGGCGTGGCAAAGACACCAGAAAAAAAACAGGATGCAAGAGCTGAAAAAGAAAAAGATAAGACTGAAGCTATAAACGGTGGACACATTTGTCTGGAAACGGATTTCCAAGCAGTCAAGTTGGCACCATTCACGTTTGCTAATGCATTTTATTATAAAACCAAGTTGGCATGCCACAATTTCACTGTTTATAATGTTTCTACTAAACAAGCAACTTGCTACTGGTTTTCTGAAGACCAAAATAACCAACTAGTAGCTTCTACTTTCGCATCGTGTATTATTGATTATTTGAACAGATACTGTATCACTGCTAATAAGTATCCCATCGTCATCTATTCTGATGGATGTACATCGCAAAATCGAAACTCCGCAATGAGCAATGCCATTCTAAACTTTGCAATAGAGAACAACATTCAAGTTATGCAAAAATACCTAGAAGTGAGCCATACTCAAATGGAAGTGGACTCAGTACATGGATGTATTGAAAGAAAGCTAAAAAACCGCGAAATAAAACTTCCCAGTGACTATGTTGGTGTCACGAAAGAATCGAGGCTCAAGCCGTCTCCATACAAAGCAATCATGTTGGACTACAAGTTCTTCAAAAACTACACTAAGCCTTTAAGATACCCATCGATACGTCCAGGAAGAAAGACAAATGACCCAACTGTGGTAGATATTAAATGTATCCTCTACGAACCTACCGGAACCTATACACGGGAGCCATCAAAGTGAAACTCTGCTTCTCGGTGTCTCAGTGGGTAGAATTACCCATTCGTGCAAAAAATATAAACGCAGTAGTTGAGTATCCACCGTTGCATCAAGAACAATGTAGGATCGCAAAATCCAAATGGAAACATCTCCAGGAACTAAAAAATGTCCTTCCCGCTGACTGCCACCATTTTTACGACAGCCTTTCATATAAGAAAAATAATAAAAAACAATTTTGAATTCCTAAATGTCCTATATTTTTTACGCTGTATTAATAAGTATCAGTATAGATAGTACATATTATTGTTAAGAGTAAAATGTCCTACCTTCATTATTATTATTTTTTAAATATTATTACTAGATACAAGTTACAAATATTATTACTTGTTACAAGCAATGGGTCCTATGTTCCTGCATTTTTTATGTCATTTTATACTATCTTTCATAACTCCATTATAGGAATAGTTTTTCAATTTCTAGCATATTTTTAAATAAACTAAATAAAATAAAATTGTACGTGTTTTTTTTTAACATTGTGTGACCCTTAAGTTTTAAACAAAACAGTTTTACGTCTCTCCTGAAAAAATGGACATTTTCGAGATAGGACTTTCTGCCAGATCACCAGCGATATGTCATCACTGGCAACACGCACTGATTATATACATTTGTCTTGAGACGCTGCGGTATTTGTGACAGAAGATATGGCGTAGTTTCCTGAACGCTGCCCATCCGAGTTGGATTCTTCGGCAGACTTTCTTGTAGAAGTTGAGTCTGCCTAGTTGGATCGTCTGTCCCAAATAAACATACTGGTCGACAGCTTTAATAGTATCGTTCCCAACATGTACGACATGTACGGTATGGGTGCGACATGGGCATTCGACATGATTTTTGTCTTACCCATGCTCATTTTTAGGGTCACCTTTTGGGAGACGGTATTGAGGTCTCTGCGCATTGTACCAAGGTTGTCGATCGATTACGCCATGATAACCACATTATCGGCGAATCGGAGGTAAGTTATGTATTCGCCATTGATGTTGATGCTATATCAGTCCCAGTTTAAACGCTTGAAAACCTCCTCCAATGCAGAGGTGAACAGTTTCGGAGGAATAACGTCTGCCTGTCTCACCCCCGTTTGCAATTGGATTGGATTTGTGCTATAATCCTGAAGTTGGATACAAATTGTGGCCTTGTTATATCTTCAACACTTCAATGCACCTGTAGTATACACTTCAACACTTCGATGTACCTGTAGTCTATTTGGCACCGCTGTAATGCCAGTTGACAAAGCTGAAGACTGATGATGGCAGTACGATTTCTTCGCTATGTCGGTATACGTCACCATGGCGACGCACGGTGGACTGAAAATTTCATAGACTTTCATAGACATAGGGACTTCAATTTTTAAATGTCCATTTTTTTGTTGGATTTGGCTTTTGTTTACCATTACTATGCTTAAATATGTCACACAAGTTAATCTAGCATATGACGGGTGACTTATATTTTTTTTACGAAACAGTTGTATGAAGCTCGTATGAAAAATCCGCTCATCTTTAGAACCTCATCTATAGAACCGTATTAGCCTTACAGGAGGATTTAGACCTAACTATTTATGTTTTTTTGACATACCACATGTTACGGTGTCTACTGCACAATCATAAATTGTTTAAAAATAATGCCTGAAACTTTCTGTATATAAAGAACAGTTATGGATCAGGATCTACATAATATCGCTACATAAATTCGAAAAAGAGAAGTTTTATAGTTTGTACTTTCTTGGGAAAACTTGTTATCGACACTTGCTTTCTAGCTCACCCATCGTCTGACTTTAAGCACTATCCGACAAACTTTTAAGTAACTGCGACAAATTATGGCAGCTTTATGGAATATGTTATGCCATTAATTAACTATGCTTTTAACGCTAAATAAACGACTAATTAAGCGTAGATTCAACAATACTGTGGTAGGTCATACAAAAGCTAGATTTGCGGATACGAATTAGATATGAATTAGATACTGTATTGGGGTGCGGTCTACTTAAACAACCTCTAAATGTCGCTGGTGAGGATTGCAGGATCCCAGATAAACGCCTTGTTTCAGTGGTTGCACAGATTTATCGATTGTATTATTATTAATAGGTACTATTAACGTGCACGCAAGCGAAGTATAAATTAACTAGCTGACCCGTGCCCACTTCGGTGGGCGGTAAACATTTTTACTTGTGATGAAATTATGAGTGTGGTTCGGTTAGTACTGAGTGCTATGATGTATTTCCTGACTTCCAAAAATAGGGTTATATTTTTACTGCATATGTATGTATGTATTTGCATGCCAATTTGGCTATATTACCGGGTTTCAAATGAGTGAAAGAAATGATTATGATTGAATAAATTATATTTATTTTAATTGTTCAAAACTTATCTGTATACTAAATTAGATGTAATTATTTGGTACCAAAATATATTGTCTTTCAGGAGTTCCAACCCGATATATGGTAGCTGTTCAATACCTATGTCGTATTATCTCTAACCATTTATGCAGTAAAAAGGAAATTATATGTAGTAAAAGGGAAAAGTCCTTTGTTTTAAACACTTGAGACGATAAATTTACTTATTTTGATAAGAATTCATAATAGTTTATAATATGATCAATAAAAATGACCTAACGATTTAAATTATTTTTTTAATAAAAAAAAACTACTTTTTGTGACCTAAATATAAAAGTTATACATATGCTGTCGCTGACTTTTTTGTAGGCTCTATCATCTTATCAATCTCTATTGATATATTATCAATCTCTACAACTTTTCTCTAGAACTCAATCATATATCTCTCATCGTTAAGGCAGCGTTCGTAAGAAACGTTTTTATTCGACCGTTTTTTCTCCGACTTACTTTGCAAATCCGACTACCACGAAAAAGTCTTTTCATTTTTTGGATTATTATAAAGCCTATGACACTTACAAATAACCTGGCTTTCTATTGATAAAAGAATTTTCAAAATCGGTTCAGTAGATCCAGAGATTACTGCCTACAACCTCACAAACTTTTCCTCTTTATAATATTAGTATAGGTAAAACAGAAATACGGCGGCAGCGGTATCGACAGTCCGATCCGATTAACCGACAGATTGACGTGTTTGGCGGCGTTCGACCAGGTCCAGTCCTCTGAAAAAATTACGCTTGCTTTTACCGACGCAAACAGATACCGTCATTTCTGAAGCGATAGAAACATTTGCAATTTAATACCTCAAAATAGTTTTTTTTACTATTACAAAAAATATTTTTATCTTTCATTAATGTTAATCAAACTGATATAAAATATTCATGATCAGCTTTCAACTTTCGGTTTTAAAAAACGTGTTGTTTTTGCCTTTTAAACCAGGTTTCCCCCTAAAGATGCTTCCTCGCCGAGAGCATTCGCCTGTAATGTAACGTTACAGATTCGAGCATTACATCAGTGAGGGAGAAGATCCGAGCATTACAGTGCGCAACCTGTAATGATACAATCTGTAATATTTTGATACAACTTGTAACATCAATGCTCACCACTTGTAAGTAGAGTTGAGAAAAGCCCATCTTACTTGTAACCGAATCTATGTTACATTACAGGCGAATGTTCGCCAGTCAGCAAGGCAGTATTGTAACGTAATGCTCAAAATCGAATATAAAATGTTACATTACAGGCGAATGCTCCCCTTAAGTGTTACCCTTACGCGTTAAGTGGATGAAAAGCAGTTGTTTGCGCAGGTTTTAGACATTCTGTCCTTCTTTTATCGGATATAGCTGCTAAATCTTCGGTGGGTAGTTTTATTGCGGAAAAGTGACAACCGTTCATTTCACATTCCGCTCTGTTCTACTGCTCTTTTTCGTTCACATGAAATAATTTCCGATTTTAGTGCAGGAGAAACGCAATCGAGAGATTATATCGATAGAAGCCATGATTGCGACTTAACCCGTTGATGCCCATAATATTTTTCTTAGAATATGGACATTTCGAATACATACAGTTGTAACTTAACAGTTGTTAAACAAAGTAAATAACATGTATGTCAAGATTGGTTCAATAAACATATTTTGTATACATTGATGAGAAATATGTATCCCTGTGGTCCATAAGAAATGCAAATAAATTTTGTATATTATTAAATATGACCTCAAGAGTTAGTACGTACAGTAAAAATCATTTCAAATTGCATCGCCCTGTTTCGCCAGCCAATCAAATGCGCCGTAGATGACGCCATATAATCGGCGGCGGTTTTTACAATAGAATCCTGGCAGATTCCTTTCTCCAAGGAAGTAAAGTATCTGGGAGTCACGCTCGACCAGAGACTGACCTGGAACAGCCACCTAGATAAAACAATTCAAAAAGCTAAAAGTGCTTTGGGTATAAGCAGAAGACTGGCGGGGAAAAACTGGGGCCTTAACCCCAAGATCTCCCACTGGCTATACACTGCCATTGTGAGGCCGATAATCTCGTACGCCTCGGTGGTATGGTGCAACAAAGCCAACTGTGATTACCAAACTAAACAATATCCAAAGGACGGCGTGCCTCATGACAACTGGCGCAAGGTCCTCCACTCCTGGAGGAGCTCTAGATGCACTGCTGAACTTACCGCCCCTACACATTCATTTGCAACAGGTGGCGAAAGCCAGCATGTACAGGCTATCTGCCCGAGAGAAGGTAAACTGGATCTCACAAGCACTAAGATCAGTTCTTGACTCAGTCAGTGAAAATCCAACCCTTAACATGGTATCAGACACCATGCTCCCACTCCTAAACTTTGGAAAACTTTTTACAGTGGAACTTCCGCCCAGAGACGACTGGCTAAAAAGCCAACTGCAATGGGAGGCCGGTAGCCTTAAATGGTATACCATGGGTCCAAATCGGGACTTGACGTAGGCTGTGGTATATATGGAGAGCGACCAAACTTCGAAAGAAGTGTAAACTTGGGAAAATACGCCTCCATATTCCAAGCGGAGGTTTACGCCATTATTGAATGTGCGGATATCAACCTCCAAAAGGACTACGCCAACCACCGTATCTATATCCACTCGGATAGCAAAGCAGCTCTTATGGCACTAGCCTCGAATACCATTAATTCAAAGCTAGTGCAAAACTGAATATCACTACTGAATTCCCTGGGCGAAAAGAACAGGGTAATACTAAGATGGGTTCCCGGCCATGCAGGAATCGAGGGAAATGAAAAAGCCGACGAACTTGCTAGGACGGGAGCAAAGGGAACGTTATACGGCCCTGAACCTTGCTGTGGCGTACCAAAAAGCCTTGCAAACCTAATGCTCAAACAAATATGTTTAGAACAATCCGTCAAACCACTGGTACAACACGCCAGGGTTGAATCATTCCAAAGCGCTTATTAAGCCTTACAACCGTGAGACGGCCCGTGAGGCCCTATCGCTAAATAGGAACAATCTACGCATACTGGTAAGGGCGCTCACGGGGCATTGTGGCCTGAACAAACACATGTTCAACCTCAAGCTCAAAGACACAAAAATGTGCAGGTTCTGCCAAGGTGCAGAGGAAACTCCCCAGCACCTCATGTGCGAGTGTGGCCCGCTGATGCGTAAAAGATACAACCACCTGGGTGGTCACTACCTCCAACCTGAGGAGGTAAAACAATCTGGCGCCAAAAGCCTGCTGCGGTTCTTAAATGACACGAGGCTTAGCGCAGAACTATAGTAGGTGGCGAGCACAATAGATCAGCAATGGTCGCAGTGTTACAAGGCTCATAAAGACCTTAGAAAAGCCCCACTCAACAAATAAAAAAAAAAATAAAAAAAAACCCTCTCCCTAACAACACTCATATAACCCATTTTCTATGTCGACCCATGTCTACTAAATACAGACAATTGATAGACTTGCAATATTAAGTACAAAGTAGCTAGTCACAATAGGTATATTATCATAGTTTAAATTATCGTAAGTAACAAGTCTACTCAAATAATAGTTTATCAATGAATCAAATCAGTTATCACAATAAAAGAAACGGTTGTGTCACCCCCAAGACTTTCCCGGCAAGTAGACAAGGACTGATTCATCCAAATATTATTACACTCGATGTTTTCGATATATCGGACATTGATCCATCCCTAATTTCTACGATAGTTCCCTGTAAAGCATTAAATAGTAAAGTTTGTCTACCTCTGCCAGGTGGCAATATTTTATGTATGCGAATGAATGCGGAAAATGTTCATAAAGACTTTGAGCGTACACATCGTAAAAAGGACCGCCTTCTTTTCACGATGTGTATGAAAAGGTAAAGGAAAGCTGAAACTTGTCAGTGAAGCTTTCAATATGCGGATTGTGGAAGGAGTTATAAAAGCCTAACGTGTTTTCAAAAGAAATTCTGATAGCAACAGGTACGGAACCTTAAAAATACGGAATCCTTTTTTCATAATCTCCCGTGAGGTGAGAGCAAAAGACTTTGTGACGATACAAATTTACCGTCCAGCAAAGCCATGAATACGCCAGAGGCCAACGCCTTACGGCGAGGCACTAGGAAAGTAACCCAGTGGGGCCACCTCGCCCCCTGGCTACCAGTTTTGGTAGGATATCTCCGTCTGAAACCAGCCTTCAGGATACTTCCGTCCTTCCGGCTGGTTACGAGAACAAAGTCGCATGCGCGGCCTCTACCTGTTGTCTTACAGCGGTAATTCAATATTAATATATCGCAGACCTGGGATTCCATTGCCCGTAATGCCACTTGGGATCAGGTAGCCCATAGGTCATTTCAAGAGTGGCACGACAACAGGTCGAAATCCACCCCCCGCTGCTTAGGCACATAATCACACAAAGAATATACCAGCTCTAGCACATGAATCCGCGGAATTAGGCCCAATATTTAGAAGAAGCATAAGATCACTGGTATTGATATTTATGATGATTGTATCTCCGATATTAAGGCCAGTTTTATTATTTTTGTACTTTGTATCGTGGTGAAATTTAAGTAGTTTTTATTCTTAACTAGCGGAACCCGGCGAACTTTTTTAATGTTCGTAATTTTAAATTTTGATTGAATTTTTGTTCGTGTAATTTAAAGACTGTTTTTATATATAGAATAAGTTTCAACAATCTGTAGAGATTTTGGAAAATAAATTGAATTGAATTGAATTGAATCTTTAAGCTATGATTATTGTACGTAGATATTAAATGTCTCAAATTGACTACAAAGCGGTTATTGACAATAACGACGTTTTATTTTATTACCGTAAACAGAAAACATTTACCGCATGCTTGATTAAAATGGCATTAAGGTAACTTTGCTACTATCTAGATTAGCAATCGAAATAATTTTGTTAGTTGAATTACTAATACAAGCCGTTATGGGCTAATAATACACTAAAAAGACGTAAAATATCCAGCTAACTGTGTTTTAATTCGGTTATAACTCGAATGCGAAAAAAGAACACTCTGTATGTCAAGCTGTTTGAACAGTAACAAAATACGGTCTCCTTCATACTCATAAGCTTGACCGCGAGCGAGAGAGACGGAAAGACTTTTTATGATGCGCATCCAGTGAAAGTCACGTCGCGCGTCACGACATTGCATTAGTGTGAGTACTGTGAACGTGCCAGCTCTGGCTGCGGGACCTGTATCAATGGTGTCAATCTCATTTTACCCCCTGCGCAACACAAACCGAGTAGTTCGTGGCGGTACTTCAAGGCATTGCAATATTGGCACAAATGGTCCATTTTTTCAATTTGCACGCATTCGTAATCGCTGTATTGTATCGCCAGATCATAATAGAATGCCTCTATGTATGTGTTTTGTCTCAAATCGTCTTCACACAACATTACGGATCCGTGCCGCTTTATTCAATTATTGGCGATGCTCATCGCTTTCAGTTGCTCGAATCTCTCTATGTCGTCTTGCTCGAGCGGTCACCTTGCTGAGATTGGAACATCTACGCAAGGGCATAACTGTGAAAAATGATTGCAAAACATGTAAAAACATTCACGAATTAAACAAATTACACAAATTCAGTTAATTCAGTTGATTTACCTTCAGAATCACGAAAACCCTATGAAAAAATCGTTAAATTCAACTTAACTGTCAAATGTCAGTTTCCGCGCCGTGCCGCCATCTTGATTTTTGGATTTTCTCATTTTTATTCTTGTCGAACAACGCCATCTATATCAAGCTCGTTTCACATTTTTCTCACTTTTCCGAAAGATTTTCCGGATTTTTTATAGCCTATAGTATGACCGAAGTGATTATGAAAAAACGAAAAAAGAATCATCCAAATCGGGCCAGACGCTCGTGGATTATTAGGTAACATAATAAAACCCGACTCATTTTTATTATATAGATAATATTTTCGCGAACTACTCTAAACATGTTATTTCGCCAATTTTGTAGTTCGTTTCGTTATTTATCGCGTCTGTCTTTGATCACTGTATCCTCATTAGCTTGACATCAACAATTACCTTTACAAAGAGGTCTACATAAATTATTTCGTAAGGATGATGAAATAACGCATGCTTCGAGAACGGCAATTATTATACGTTCTATTAATCATTGATATTACGTCTTTTATATTTTAATATTGGATGTTGTTAGTAGATGAGTAATACTTTACGATGACTGAAGTGAAAATAAGCATAAATAAGCTGAAGTGAGTCTCAATTCAATATTGTAGCGTTTTTAAAAGTAATTAAAAAACACTTTGTTATTTATTACACGTGTGTATAATGTTGTTTTTTCGAATTACGTAGGTACCTTATCAAGCCATAATATATTTGCAAATAGTGTAATTTTCAATTGCCGGCATTTTGGATGAAAGTCAAACTAAAACTGTTTACTATTGTTGTTATTTTGAGTCGATATTAAGTTATGGTCTAACCTGCTGGGGAAATTTTTTTGACTGCAACAAATCCTAGATTACAAAAGCAAGCAATCCGAATAATTACAAAAGCAAAAAGCAGGGATTCATGTCATCCACTCTTTAAACACCTAATTATACTAACCTTAACATCTTTGTATTTACATAAGTTATAAGTAGGGTTTATTCAAATAAAGATAGCAACGAAAGAAGATCTGAGGTACACAACTTCAATACAAAATAAAAAAAATGATAGTTTGCCATTCACAAAAAGTAGTACATACATATATGCAAAGTGCGTAATATTCTAGGACCAAGTATTATAATATGTTGAATAAAGCGTTAAAAAATTTTAAAAAACGAATATTCAGTTCAGTGATGCAATAAAGAAATTCCTATCAGAAAATGCATTTTATTCTATAAAAGAATTTGAGATTTGTTGCAGACTCAACAAAAACACATGTTTATCAGAAGGAAATTTAATCCACCGTGATGTTAAAGTTAAATAACGTTTAATTCTGCATTGTATTATTGTTAATATTTTTAGGCATTTCTTTGATATTCCACTTTGAATTTTTAAAAAATACATACAAGTAACTTTTAAACTATTTGACCTTGGCTACGGACGGCTCCGACGGCACGTGGCTAGACGGCATCCGTGGACATATTGAAATTCTTCTCAAAATCGGGTTATTGCAATATGGATACCGAGTAAACATCGTCTTAAATCGCTTGAATGCTTTATGTAATCATTTGTCGTCGAAATTAATATTATCATTTTTATTTATTAAGTTGACGAGAGGTTTTATTATCCTCGAATAATATGAAATGAATCTACGGTAATGAATAGATAATCCTAAAAAACCTCTCTGGATAAGCCTCTACTTTACAAAGGCTAGGTCAAATATCTTCGTGTGTCAAGAGGTGTCCTGAATAAGCTATTCCTCTTATTAAAAAATCGCGTATATCCGAATGGATTTTTTAATTGATAATACAACTTGTAAGCCTTTCTAAAATACTCTCTAACCTTCCCAAACGCTCTTCGAGTATGGATCAATACACTATTGTGTCATTTATATAATAAGCAAGGTCTTGTTTCCCTTACATTATATAGACCCACGATTTTTGTAAATCTCCGGGAGCGTTAGAAAGTCCGAAGGGAAGGCGGTAGTATTAAAATAACCCTTCTAGTGCCCTATTGTATCTGTATTTGATGAAATCCAGAACAAAGTTCGATATATTTACATTTGCTGATTTGGTCGAGTAGGCCCGTTATATTAGAGGGAGGACACTTAGGGAGGGAGTATTTCACCGTTTTTTAATTAGTTTTCGGTAGTGGACATCGATTTGTCATTTTTGGACTCCAGATGCATCAAGTTTCTTTGGACCGCTAAACGTGTGATGACCAAGAGAATAAATAAGGTTGTTTAATGCCTTATTGTAACATTTTATTTATGTAAATGATTGTTCGTTGGTGTGTGTGAGGGTAACCTGTTTGTGTGTGTGAGGTATAAAAGGGTGCTTTTAGTGAATATCGGCTTAGAATTGGTCACTTTTATCTCATGTTAGATTTAAATCGTAAACGTCAGTTGACCGCCATATAAAAGAAGGGATACAGGTAGAAACGATCAATGTCAACTATTTAAAATTTCTGTTAATTCCATTTTAGGAATTTATTATTATAAAATATTCTGTTTAGCCTTGGTTTCTTTGAATAAAAAAAAATATTTGACATTAAACCATATATATAGGTTAGCTCTCAAATATTGCCTGCAGGCAATAAGCTCGCATTTTCTTAAGAATAAAGAGTTTTATTATTATTAAATATACCTGAGCTTATAAAAAAATACGCTTAAACTAAAATCTACTTATCATTTTACTTAAATACATTTTACTAAATTTTACTAGTTCTTTCCCTTAACCCTTCAAATGTTGTCGTCGCCTTACAATTATAACTCAAAAACTGTCATTTTTAAGGTGCGTTTGTCAGACGCTGTAAATATATCAACTCCGTAGTCTCTTAAAACAAGATAACTGAAACGGACATCTCTTTAGTATATAACGATACTTGCTAAGTCTAAAATCAGCTACAGTTTTATTACTAACACTCAGTATATTCGATTTATTTAGTTGAAGGGCGATGGACTGTGTGTATCACAGCTCTGACTATATCACAAAAAAACATACATCTTTACTTGTCTAATTTTAGCGCGCGAGCGACTACTATTACAGGGTCGGGCTACTGCCTGATATGATTAGGAAACTCTTTTTTTTTATTTCCTGGCCCTCCATCCAACGATAAGCAAACTTTTGTGAACGCGCATTTTTTTGTGAGAGCGAGGGTAGGACGCTGGCCTGCCGGCCAGTCTCCCCTAAGAGTCAATCTTCGGGCGCTTCTGGACGGTTTGCACACCGTGCGGCGTCAGCCAATCGATTGTGCATTCCGACTAACAGCCGGGGGAGTCTGGAAACAGCAATGTTTCCTAAAGAGCGGGGGTAGTTGTTAACCTTGCAGGCAACTGCTTGAAAAGACTATTCGGCCACCCGATCTCGGGTGAATAAGCTGGGCAAAAGATGCCGTGGTCCGTGATAGTTTCGGTTAACACCGTATCACTGCTTCATAAGGGAGAGGACCGAGCAAGCGAAGTCGATCCTGTAACCAGTCGAAAGTCAGGAGGTATCCTAAAGGTTAATTTCAGACGGAGATATCCTTTCAAACTGGTAGTCAGGTGGCGAGGCTGCCCGCTGGGTACATTTAGCGGTGCCTCGCCGTAAAGCGTAGGCCTCTGACAGGCAGGTGGCGTAATTAGACAGTGGATTGTTTTTCGTCCTAAGTCTTCTGCGCTCACCTCACGGGAGACAGAACGATCTAATATCGTTTAAACTTCCTGAGGTGACGGGTTCGCCCCATTGACAGTTCTATTTGTCTGTGTGAGTGTCTGTCTTTATCCTTAATTGACCTGAAATTTAGCATGCAGGCATCATGTGATCATTTCAAGAGCTGAAATGGTTGAGGTTGAAATCGGTCCACCAGGGGGCGTATTAGTCATATTTCAACCTCGAAAGACTTGAAATTTGGTAAACAGATTCTTTGTCGGGTTAAAATCACATTGTAAATTAAAATTTTGGTTGGAATATCTTGGATACAACTTATAGTACCTAAATTCCGCCATACATTTTATCCAAATATTACCGCCACCTCTTGCCGCTTGGCCCAACCCGGCTCTTAGCCGAAAAGCGAACCGCGCCGCCCGAGGCGGTTTATTTATTAAATTAACATTCAGATGAAATCAGTCCTTGGCTACTAGATGGGAAAGTTCTGTTAAATAGTCATTTAAAACACGTTATTTGATGGGAAGAGTACGATAGATGGAAAATATATAAATAGAATCAGCTTTCGATTTCGATTACATTATGATTGAATTGCGTCCCGTTGAGTCTAGACATCTCGAATAGGGGCATATGTACTTCTTCCCAATCCTCTTCTAAGTTGACTATAATTATTAAAAAAATATTATTCGTTACGTGGACAATAGGCCCGATTGCGTTACTTAGTGAGCTAAAATTGGAACTGAGTTCAAGCGAACGAGACAAAGCAATAAGTTAGAACGGAATATGAAATGAACTATCGTCGATTTTCCCACACCGAAACTACCTGTCGAACTTATAGACGCCCGAATAAGTTTGAACACATTTCGTGCGGTCTTAGATTTAGCTGCTTTATCTTCGGTGGGTAGTTTAATGCGGAAAAGTGAAAACGGTTCATATCACATTCCGCTCAGTCTCGTTCACATGAACTAATTTCCAATTTTATTCAAGAAGAAACGCAATCGAGCCCAATGGCTTCGGCAATGTACATAATATCCCCTTCTGAGAATACACCTCTTGGAATCGCCTGAGAAATCGGGCGGCTGTTATTTTGATTTATGTCTATTTTTTCGAAAATATTAACGGCGCTGCATTCAAGTCGTGATATCAATTTGATCTCAGTCACGTGTTTTTCTGAAACGCTCGCTTTAGCATAATTAGTCGTCGAAATAATTTACTTTAGTGTTATGACTTGTAAAAAACGTGGATTTAGTATTATCATTGTTACTGTATATTCTGTGGGAGTGATCATATCTTTCGATTTTTCGTCATCTGTTGTGAGTTATCGTTGTCGTTGTTGAGAGTCATCTGTTAAGAGTTGTCATCTGTCATCATTGCTTAAGGTTTGAGGCTAGTGTATACTATTTTAGAGAAAGTCTGCATCTAAGATTCGATCCTGGTGCACTAGGTTAAAACCAGGATACTGGCACCATGCTGTTTCAAGATGCTGGCACCAGTCTGGCACCAGGTTACTATCAAGATTCTGGAACTAGGCTGACACTAGCTCCAGTCTGCTATCAATATTTTAGCACTAGTCTGCTCGAGGATTATGGTATCAGTCAGACATCAAAATTCTGGTTAGCGGGCTGGCACCGAGATGCTTTCACCAGGTTGACAACAGGATTCCAGCATCAGTCGGTCACCGGGATGTTGGCACCAGTTTGAATCCAGGATGATGGTACCAAGTGGATTCTGGTAGCGGACTAATATCGCGTCGTTGGCACTAAATTGACACCAGAATGCCAATAACAGTCTACTGCCAGAATGCTGGCATAAGTCTGGATCCAGGATGCTGGTACTAGGAAGATGTCAGGTATCAGACTGACAGACTTACACCAGGACAGAACCAAATAAAAGAAACTAAAATAAAATAAAAATAAAATAAACAATATTTGAGATATTTCACCTACAGCTTAGATGGCGAAGCGCGCTCAACGCTGTTGATAATGTTTTTCAAAGAATTTAATTTTTCCAAAATTCAAAAAAAAAAACTCACATTTTTTTATCAAAGGTTGCTTATTTGCTTGTACTGATTCATCTGCTTCAAGGATACCAGCTAATTAAAACTTAACCTGGACATCGTCGATCTATATGTGAGACCTAGGGTCAGCGATCGGGAGCCGTTCCTGACCGACGGGTGCAGGGGCCGCCGCCGCTCCTACTTGTAATTTATGTATGTATGTATTGTATTGCATATTTACTGACTAAAATTAAATATGTAATAGATGTCACCGTTTACTTCATTTAATACGTTTTCACTAATTTTAAACCTTACCGTAGGTTTTCCCACGATTTAAGACTTTGATGTCTTTTGTCCGATGTACCGTCGGTCTACATTACCTCGGAAAAGCGAGGCTCTACTGAAACTTTTAATATTGTAGTTTATACGTCCGGGACTACAAAATAAAATATTATCAAAATTCGGCACTAGGTATAGCCCCGACAGTTTCCGATTTTCGACCTTCAGTTTCCGATTTCACGTAAACGTGGCAGATGTGTAATTTAGGTTGGTAGTAATGAAGCAATCAAATAAGACGAGGGATAACATTTGTATATAGTGTTGACGCCCGATTCAGTTTGATAATTAACAGATCGAATGGAATCGTAAGCGAGGAAAGCGTTTTCCCCAAATGGTATAATTCTAGTAATGGTACTTTTTTCTATATTATTTTTTGTTTTTAATTTTTAATTTTTCTATATTTTTAACGCCACCCGACTTTATTCACCTTGCTGATTCAAAAACTGCAATAATCTTTTTTCGACCTCAATAAGTAAGCCAGATGTAGGCATTGTAATAAATGTTAAATACCTACATTTCGGTAAATTAGGTTAGTTTTTTTTAAAAGAAATGCATAAACGCTTATATCGCGTAGTTTAGGTTATTTTTTCAACCTATCTTAAAAAGTAACAAAAAAAAATGTTAATATATATTGTAAATATATTTTTATTTTTTTTTGTCTGGAAATTTTGGTTGTCCAACGATATTTCCTATCAGATTTAGCATTACAGTGATCAAATCGAATTTAGTAAGCATTTTATTAAATACATGAATTTACCTCATGTGAACTAAATACATAGGTAGTCCCTTATTTTTTGTGTAATATATTTTTATTAAATTCTAAAAAATGGGAAAAAGTTCTATGTATATTGTGGCAGTATAGTTGTATAAAGGCTTTTGCGTTTTAGAAAAAACGGTTATGTCACCTTAAGACTCTTCCGGCAAGCAGACACCTGCCCCCTTCTCCCTCCCCCCCCCCCCCCCCCCCCTCCCCGCGCAGTAACCCCCAATCTCCCTGAATAGTTAAGAAAAAACCTTGTGACAACGGCCTGCGAGTGAGGGTACCAAGAAAGAAGACGTACCTCCACCAAAAACCCCGGAGTGGACTTAGAAAGACTGAGGAGTTATTTGGAGCGACGAGACGAAAATTAGTACTTTTGGCAGTGACGGGATGAAGTTTGTTCGTCGCCGACCCAGTAAAGATATTTTTCCTGAGTGTACCACGGCCATCATGATCATCACGCGAGCGTCATGGTATGGCTTTGCATGAGCAGTCACAATGTTGGCCGTCTCAAAGTCATAGATGCACAACAATACCAGAAAGACGTGTTAGAGACAAAACGGGTAGCACCCGTTGGGGATTTGTTTGAAGGCAACCATCAGCGATGCATCTTCGAGAAGGACGGGGCACCATGTCACGTTGCCAGAAATACCATTAAGCGATTCAATGACCATCATATATCTGTCTTGCCGTAGCCAGGAAATAGTCCTAGCCTTAATCAAATAGAAAATATGTGGTCAAAGCTGAATTTTAATCGTTGCAATTTAATCAACCAAAGGAAGCTGGTCGAAGCCATCATCCAGAATCGGTACAGCGTGATCATACCCGAAGGTCTCAGTCGTCTGTTAGACTCAATGCCACGAAAAATCTAAGGAGTGCTAAAAGAGAATGGATATCCAAATAAATATTTTTCACAAGTAAATATTAAAAAAAGGATAAAAAACACGACTGGCGCGGCGTTACAGAAAATGAAGTATTGTATTTATAATTATTTTTATTACGTGGTTTTTATGAAATATTTATGGTTTATTTATTTATTCATATTGATTCACGTACATTTCCGGAATATACTCAATCAGACCTTTCATTAGACACAAAACACGATAAATTTATGTTAATTCATTGATATTTGGACATTTAGCCAACGATTTACTTGATATTTGTACAGTTTAGTTTGATATTTGTACAGTTTTGTATTCTATGACACTCGGGATAACATAGCAAAACCTAACAACACCACACACTACTAAATCGGTTTAAGCGTTTAGAAGTTTTGGTGGAATAAAGAAACAGACAGCATACATAGATGAAACCTGAACAAATTACATTCCTTTTTTGTTGGGCAGTCTTGTAAAAAATATGCTTGATTTTAAAGTAATAATTCTATGGATTTTTTAAAATAATGCATCCAGTGATACTTTCGTTTTACTGAATACAACAACGTGATTTTTTTAAATATTCTTAATACTATTTGAAATAGATCATACTTTGATTTAAATACTAAAGACATGGAATTAAAATTTTAGGTTCATGTAATATCGATAAATGAATTTGACATCAAATAAATTTATATAAAGGTGCTATAATTAATGCCACTAGTGTATATTATTAGTATAAATTAATCAGACAATGAATTAATTTGTCTAGTCTAGTCTTAGGATTGTTTGTTTTTAAAATAGAATTTAATTAAATGAAAATGAAATGACGACTTCGCAGGAGAAAAGGTCAACATAAGATTGAAAGATTGTTTACATAAGATTGAAGTGTTGTTTAATAAAGATTGTTTACACAAGACTGTAACATAAAATTCAATGATTAGAAGAGGTTTTAGAGAGTTTAATTATAGAGAAATAACACAATGGAATTACATAGTAGTGGAGTTGCGATGGCTCGCAGCCAGATAATATAATCCCGGGATCCCGGACGTTTTCTGACCCCGAAAATCCCGGGACTGTACTTGGCTAATCTCGGGATTTTCGGTATTGAGACAAACAGGTTTAGTTTTAGACCTTGCCTAGATTATATAGCATTTATTACATAACGACAAAAATACAACCCTTAGATATGCCGTACGATACGTACTACATACATAGATACAGCCCTAATAATATATGGTTGTCGTAGAACTTGGAAAGGACTTCCCTGCTCGAAATACTTCGATACAATACTTTTAAGGGAATTCCCCAATAGGCCAACTCGTTTTTACTTTTCTTACTATATTGTGATTTGTGCTGTGCAACAATACAATATTAAAAACATTTTTTATGAAATTACTCAAGTTTTTTTTTCATTTGAGCTCAATTAGATACCACATAGTCTACGTCGGGGTTACGCATGAAAAATCCTATAATCCCGGGATCGACAAACATGCTCGGGGTTGTATTCGCTACTCGCAGCAGACGCTGTACAATATGCAAATATTTATCAATCATTACTAGTGCCTACACGTCTTTACCTCGCTACTGCAGACCTATTAGGACAGGGCTCATACAGCAAACACAGCGATATTACTAAACAGGAAATTAAATATCGATATGAGCAGATCAGACGCAAAGCTATTGAGGGCTATAAATGAGAAGTTCTAAAATGAGAATTCAGCATGTACAGAATATATTTAGTTTTTTTTTTTTTTTAAAAATGTCCTTTGTGTACATAAAAAAGAGAGATTGTTGTTCAATGGCAGCATTACTAAAATTTAAAAAAAAATCTTTTAATATTTCTAAAAATATTTAGATTTTTTTATTTTTTTTTAAAAAGGAGGGAGGCGAATAAATTAATAAAAAAAATAATGAATTTTAACAAGCTGTCATTGCTAGTTGTCATTATTATTATGGACGTACCTAACCGTAAACATTATCTCCGTGACGACAAAAATGTGACTTCGAAGAAAAATTGACAATATCATTTCATTTCATGTAAGATCCATTTCATGTGACCTTGATGGCTAAAATAAAATGTTATTAAATTGGGTTCAACATACCTTAAACCTATTGGTTTAGAAACTGAAAAATAAATGTTATTTAGACAAATACATTTTTGAAATATGCAAAATATTACCAAAATTCACAAGGTCGTTAATAATATGGCCACCCACAGTAGTGCTCAATACTTGACGTTAAATTCTGCAATGATGCAACATAGACGACAACTATGATGTGCTACAACTAGGGCTGTCAACTACAAAGGGCCATCCCGTCACCTCAGGAAGTTTTAACGAAATTTGAGCGTTTTGTCTCCCGTGAGGTGAGAGCAGAAGACTTAGAACAAAACAGTCCACCGTCAAGCTCCGCCACATGCCCGTAAAAGGCCAACGCCTTATCCGCGAGATAGTCAGGTATGTTACCCAGCGGTCCGACACTCACGCCTTTACTTCCAGTTACAATCAGATTACTCCGGTCTAGCGACTGGTTACGAGTTCGAGGTCGCTTACGCAATCCTCTCCCTTACGTAGCGGTGGAACGGTGTCAACAGAATCTATCGCGGACCACGGCATCCTTTGCCCGGCTGTTCTCCCGAAATCGGGTAGCAGATTATAATATAGTATAATATTATAACTGGGATTAAAGGACAAAATAATTTTTAGCATATATTTGGATTAAATAATATCTAACCGTCTCTGGGATAGCTCACCAAATACTAGACAAACTATAATATAATCACCCTCTCGGGAAGTGCCTTTTGCCTGTCACTGGGCCTTAATCATAATCCAATGGCAGTTTTTATGGTATTCTCCATTTCATAAAAGTGCAAAAGTTTACTTTTACATTACATTGCATTTGCTTCTCACTTGTCAGAATTCCGTACTGAGGTTGCAAACTATGGCGTCGTTTGAAACCAGATACTTTAAAAATTAGGTATCGCTATTGCAGCTTTGGCAATGTTAACAAAGTTTTCATAGTATCCCGAAGCTCGCGGTTAGCATATCCCGGATGTTAACATAATATTTAATCGATCGTATCAAGTGTGGCGTAATATTGGTATTTGAGAAAAGGGTATATTAGCATTTACCCTCGCCTAAATATAGAGAGTTTCCTAAAGCGACAGTGTAACGCAGTGGTTTTCAACCGGTGGGTCGCGACCCCCTGGGGAGTCGCGAAAAGACTCCCAGGAGTCACAGGCTGTCTAAAAATTAAAAAAACATAGTACAAAAATTTTATTTATTTAATATGCCAACATTTGCAGTGTAGGAAGAGAAGCATATTTATTGTGTGTTTTGCTATTGCTTTTAAAAAACTTTACGTTGATCTAAGATAGAAACAGTTAGGTTCAGCTTTGAAAGTGAAAAAAAGTTAAAATTGATGTGGTTTTCGCCATTGTTTTTACAAAAACTTTATTTATTGGATGCTTACAGTTACAGCTTTGGTAGACACTAAAGGGGAGGGGGGGGGGGTCGAGAGAACTAACTCACAGTCTATGAGGGTCGCCATCTAAAAAATGTTGAAAAACGCTGATGTAACGTATGCCCCTTTGTGGTTCATAGAGTGATAAAAGCGGCTACACACGGCCCTGAAATCGGACGTAAAATATTCCGTACTCTATACACATCCCTGCCACTTACTGCAAAACCGACTGCCCAGCAAAGCGCTCGTCGATCGAGATGCCGCCGACACTCAAAACATCAACAAGTAAATTTATTAAAAATAATAAAAACACGACTTCCGTTACAGAAAGTGATGTATTGTAGTTATAATCCATATAGATACATATATATATTCAGAATGTACTCAATCAGACCTTTCATTTGACACTAAACTCGATATATTTATGTTAATTTATTGACATTTGGACATTTAGACAACTACTTTGAACAGTTAAGATTTATTTATTTATTAGTTTCAAATAGTATTCAAGAGCATTACAGACGAATCAAATTCGCCCTTGATTATTAAAGCTCGAGTGTAAGTCTAAAAATAAATGAATTACATAACTAAATTAATGCTAACAATGAACAAGAAAAAAAAACATTAAAATATAAAACTAAATGAAAGACAGATTACTATAAACATGAGACAGTTAAGAGTTTCAAGGCGATAGGTGAGGGCAGCAAACCCCGCCCACCGCCCGGGCAGTTATAACGACGAGGGTCGTCTTGTCTGCCCGGGATGTCGTGCTACGACAACCCTGCGCGTACCAGAAGGGTAGAACGCGCAGGGGGTGAAATAGGGTAAACCACCCCCCCCCCCCCCCGTACCGCCCCGAGAACCCATTTATTTAAAATAAAAGATAAAAGATAACATGAGACAGCAGGGAGTTGCCTTTTAACTGCCAAAGGAATATACAAAAGATGTCTATTTCTGTGGGTAAGGAATTAAGAAGAGCTATAACCCTTCCCACTGGCCTGTTTACAAAAATATTTGTACGATGGTACGGCACATTAAACAATAGATGCGATCTCCTCGCTGTGTAATTTACCGGTACGTACAATTCAAACTTCATAGTATCTCTGGCAAATAAATAGTTCCTTGAATTAATTTATATGCAAATATAATTAGGGAAATATATCGACCCGTTTCAAGACTGTTGTATCCTACCATTCCTAGCACAAAATCGGACGGAAATAAGTATGGATAAATATTGTACTTCCTACTAATATTATAAACGCGAAAGTTTGTTGTATGTCTGGATGTTTGTTACTCTTTCACGCAAAAACTACTGAATGGATTTTGATGAAACTTTACAATAATATAGCTTACACATCAGAATAACACATAGGCTATAATTTATAAAGATATTGTGTGAATTATCTAAAATATACGATAACTGTCAAGTAAGTAGGAAAAAAATCTAAGAAATTGACATTCGAAATTTAAATTCTATCCTACTATCCTACTAATGTTATAAACGCGAAGGTTTGTATGTATGTATGGATGTTTGTTACTCTTTCCCGCAAAAACTACTGAATGGATTTTGATGAAACTTTACAATAATATAGCTTACACATCAGAATAACACATAGGCTATAATTTATAAAGATATTGTGTGAATTATCTAAAATATACGATAACTGTCAAGTAAGTAGGAAAAAAATCTAAGAAATTGACATTCGAAATTTAAATTCTATCCTACTATCCTACTAATATTATAAACGCGAAGGTTTGTATGTATGTATGGATGTTTGTTACTCTTTCCCGCAAAAACTACTGAATGGATTTTGATGAAACTTTACAATAATATAGCTTACACATCAGAATAACACATAGGCTATCCTACTAATATTATAAACGCGAAAGTTTGTATGTTTGTATGGATGTTTGTTACCTTTTCACGCAAAAACTACAGAATGGATTTTGATGAAACTTTACAATAATATAGCTTACACATCAGAATAACACATAGGCTATAATTTATAAAGATGTATGGTTTTCTATCATCATTATCACAATTTTCCATCACCACGCGGGTGAAACCGCTGGGCGTAGCTAGTTCTGTAATAAATATATCTTAAAATTTTTCTTTGAATACGCTCTACCATCTGAATGTATTTGTTTTCACTTGTACACTAGATGACCTAGTTATATTCAAGTATGCTACGGACTAAACAATTATATAGTAGAAACATTACATGAATATTATTAAACTGTTTGCATATGCGAATAACAAAACCGACCATTTTGCTAGCACGATTGCAAATATTTGTAATGTATGCCAGGTAATTCAACTGCGTATCAAATGTAATTGCCAGGTCCCTCACCTCGGTTGACCTTTTTACAATTGACCCGTTTATTGTGTATGGGAAAAAGCAAGGCGTTTTCTTCTTAGTGATGGTTAATACAAAGCACTTGTTAGTGTTGAATTCCATGTCATTGACAGAGCCCCATCTTGAAAGTGCATCTATATCTTGCTGTAATATTTCCGCTTCTCGGGCATCTGTTATTTGATTTTTTAAAATTACGTCATCAGCAAATAGTGCTGGTATTATTAGGGTATTATTAGATGGATTGATAAGCTTATTTATTTATTTATTTATTTAAGAAATTATTATTATAAAACATTGATTTGCTTACAAAAATAACAGGAACCGAATGGCAAAATCTTAACCTTTTGCTTATTTGATTCTTTCACCCAACTGGGACTAGCCCGTTCTAGGGTGGACAGGACTCTAATATTACAATCAAGTTTGCTTGATTGCTTGATTGCTTACAAATATACAAGTTTTAGTAAAAAGCTAATAGCACTAAATTACCCTAAAATGTGGTCTTCAAAATAATAATAATAATATTTTTTTTTAAATATTCAAAGATAATATAATATATAAAATGCAATTCCATTATATAATCGGCAATAATAAAGTTATATGTGAGAAAAGAAAGAAACAGTCATTTAGTATATTCATATTTAATATATGTTAAGTAATAAAGGATTTAATATAAAAATATCTAGTCAAAAAAGTACAATTCATTGTCAAAATAATATATAACAACAAAGTCAAATAATTTTTGGTAGTTAGTTCAATGTTAAAATATACTCAACATACACGTTTAAAAATATGTTAATAATTTGTGCACCTAAGTTTTATTAAACTATTATTTCTAACATTTGATATATGGTTAGTCTGTCATGATTCGATAACCATTTCTTTAATTTATTTTTGAATTCCCTAAATGTCAAATTCATTTTTATTTCCATATTGATCAGATTATAAAATCTCGGCGCAATGAAAGAGTAATGTCTTTGTCCAAATGACGTTTTCATTCTGGGTATTATTAAGCTATTTTCTATAACTTGTCTCGTTGTTTTTCGGTTCTGAATTATTCCTAAATTTGAGTTATTATCCAAAAATAGCCTTAAGAGGGAAGTTTTTAGAAAAAGTTGCCTACAATCAAGGGCTTTAGCTTCTTTATAAAGTTCATTAGTGGGATGGCGATATGGTCTGCGTAGAATAATTTTTAATATAAATTTCTGCGCAACTTGCAATGGCTCTAGCGGGGTTTTACCACATCCACCCCAGCTATTTATGTGTATTTATTAATTCGTTACTCGTTATATAATAATCGCTATTAGGCGTGTCTGCGCAGTCGTGCGGTGCAGCGACGCACGTGGGAGATGTCCGTTAGCGGTGCCGCGGAGCTTTGGATTTGTCGTCTGCAACGGGAGAACCCGGCACCTTAGGATGTTATAACGATATAGATCGTTCTTTCAGCCGCGAAGTGATTACACAGAGACTCAGAGACAACACAGTCCACATTATAGCTCCGCCAACATGCCCGTAAGAAGCCGACTCCTTACTGCGAGGCACTGGGATGTGAACCCAGCGCGCCAAATTCATGCCCTTACTACCACATTTGGCTGGATTTCTCCGTCCTCCGGAATGGTCACGGTTTCGAGGTCGCTTGCGCGGCCTCGGTAAATTCCATAACATGATTAAAGTCCAACTTCCCTGTATAAAATGACATACGTTTACAAAATAGTCAACAATGACGTTGCAGCCATTAGAATTCTCTGAGATTAATTTTCGAGTTCAATTAAAAACCGCGAGACAGATGGATTTCTCACTATAGAAAGCGTTTCCAATCTCTGATTTTACATTTCTTTTCGGAATTAATGGAACCGTTCATTCCTCTTATCCCCCATACCATTCATTCTATATATCCTCTTATCTCTATTATAGAAATCCCACTGGCAACAATCCTTTGCAAGGCGCTTACTAGAATTTTGTTAATTCTTTTGTACGCTTCCTGCATGATTGTCGCTGTGTTCATTTTGCACAGCACTGAACACGTTTAAAACTATTTGCTAAGCTTTTTCGTTCAAGTGTTTATAGAATAGCGGTGCATTGTCACAGGATCTAGAACAGAGAGGGTTATTTTCTTCTGAAATATTATCGCGAGTTACTTCCCAAGAGCGAGCGAGTTACCTACTGCAATATTTAGTATATTTAGTATATCTTAAAAACACTCATTCTTTGACAACGGTTTGTGTTGCATACGTACGCTGCCTGCTTGAATTTGCTTCTAATATTTGGTTTCCACAGTATGCTACATACAAGCTGAGGATTGAGCGTATTCAAAAACGATTTATACGTCATCTAAATTACCGCTTATTTTCCAACGGCTTGTCGTACGCTGAAGGTCTTCAACGCTATGGTTTAGAGACATCAGAAGACCGACGAGTAGTATCAGATATGTCGTTTCTACATAAAATTGTTCATACTGGGTTGGACAGTCCATACCTCCTGAGTAGGGTGAGCATACGAGCGCCTTCCCGACTAGCACGTGCTCACTCAACTTTTTACGTACCAAGGTTCAACACTAACTATGGTTCCAATTCGTTATTGCCGCGCGTTATGCATGCATACAATGTATGCTTTAACGATATTGACATATTTAACCATCAGAATAGTCGATCCTTTGTTAAGGAGGTACGTGAAAAACTGATTATCAGATCGGATTGAATTAGCATGCACAAGCACTTTAAAGCACATTCGCACTACAGATACCCACACCCACATATACATACATACACGCATACACATACATACAAACACACACACACATACACACCCACACATACATGCTCTGCGTCACACAAACACACACCAACATCCATACACTCGCCCATAGCGATTTTAATTGTTACTTTTAAATTCTTTTTGGTTTTCTTTGTATTGTATTGTTTAGCATATTTTGTAATCCTTATATAGCAAATAATATAAAAACATCATTGACTTTACTACTGGTATATATTATGCTTATACGTATTTTTTTATGCTGTATGTTTTTAACAAAAATAAAATAAAATAAAATATTTGTTACCTACTATAATATGTATCAGTATGTAGGACAGGTAGATACTTCAAAACCTTTATCTTTGGTGGAATAAAGTTCAATATGTTGTGATCGAACCCTGTGGAACGGTCAGTTTGTGTCTATAAAGCGTTTGTTAAAGTGTTCCGTGCAGATAGAATCGATCTATACAAGGTGAGTTTAAGTGTACTGGCACCTTTGGTGGTTAAATCGGTACGAGAAAATCAGCAACATTTACTAATAATTTATAATTGTATAACATATTATTGCGAATAAACTATATTCACGATGTTTTACCTACCGCTAGATAGCGTAACGCGTTCAAAGATTCTCAAACTTTTCTTTGAGAAATGATTTTTTTAATAGAATCGATCTATACAAGTTGAGTTTAAATGTATTCGCACCCGTAGTGGTTAAATCAGTGCTAGCAAATAAGTAACCTTTAATAATAATTGAGATTTAAAAAAACAACATTTTACACAAAATCCTTTAAAAAAGTTGGATAAGCGTTGAAGGCGATGCGCCATCTAGCAGTAGGTAAAATATAGCGAATTAACTATATTCACGATGTTTTACCTGTAGCTAAGTGGCGTAGCGCGCTCAAAGCTGCTCAAACTTTTTTTTGAGAAATGAAAATTTAAGTTTTTTTTTACTAAATTTCTATGAAATTTGCTTATTTTCTCCTATTGATTTGCCCACCAAGGGTGCCGGTACATTAAAACTCGAAACTTGTTGGGAATCGCTGTTTATTTTATTGCATTTTAACGAAAATTTGTGAAAAAGGATTTTTATGATCATGAGCGGTAACAAAGAATAAAATAAAATTTTAAGATTTTTTAAGCTGATTGGAGTACCGCAGTAGGTACTCCAATCAGCTTACAAAGTCTTTCAAAACCACGAATTATACTATACGTACATCGACACAACTATTAGCGACAATAATGCGCTATTACCATTAGCAGACTTGACTTAATTAATCAACTATATGTTTATCCATGTGACCCCCCCCCCCCCCCTCCCCTTATGACACATTAGAGTTGACCAGTGAACTTAGTAACAAAATATTTTAAAATGTCATTTGCTATAAAACAATAAGTCTAAATATTAATAGCAAAAAAAACTTTGATAACTGCTGGCGACTTAGAGGTGTCAACTACAGCGGGCGAACCTGTCACTTCAGAAAGTTTTAACGATAATGATCGTTTTATCTTCCGTGAGGTGAGTGTAGAAGACTTAGAGGCGAGTCAATCTATCTGTTTTACAATAAATTGCTATTATGCATCAGAGGCCTTGGGGAGGCTCACTTTAGGAAAAAGATACAATGTATATTTATTAATGATTCCATTTATGGCATTAAGCATTTTGACAATATCGTATTTGAAAATATTTGACTATCTTTATTCTTTTTATTATTGACTATTGTATAATTGTATTTTTTTCCTGGCTATTGGCGATTAACTATTATTATCATTACTAAATTGGAAATATTTGTCATTTTTTTTATGATCATTTTTCTGATTTCTGGCCCTCGTAAGGCCTGGATCTATGACAATTATCTAACGTCACATTTGTCATGGCCCTTTCTTATTTACGATTTTACCAAAACCCAACTGTCCCGTCTAGATGCGCTGGTGACAGCTAGTTTAAAATCCTGGCTGTCCTTAGCCAAACCAGCTGACCCCTCGACTCTCTTCAGGTCCAAACAAAATTTTGGGCTAGCGCTTAAACTGCCCTCTCTGCTCTACGCCAACTCCAGAATAACCAAAAATTCGATTCTGTGCAATTCCAAAGATCCGGCAATATTGAAGCACGTAATAAGTGGCCGTAGTGATTCAAATGATCTACAAGCCCGCGTAGACTTCCACAAAAAGTTCCTTACTGGAATCAGCCAGAATGGCACTGGTCTGGGGTATGGCAGTACAACCACGAGCGACGTGGACTTGAAGAAGTCTCTTTTGCGGGGAGATTACGACAGCAAGAGTATGGCTCATGCTATTGGCCTTCAATGCCAGAATGATTGGACAACAATTGGGGACTTTTGCATTCCGCCTCCAATGCACTGGAAGGTAATGCTCTATGACTGGACGCCAGAGATGCTGAAATTTTATTTGAATGCCTTTCAGCATACACTTCCAGACCCCAGTAACCTCGCTTCGTTGGAGCTTTGCCGAGGATAGTTCTTGTCCCCTCTGTAGCAATACCCCTTGTACAGCTAGACACATTCTAGCTGGCTGCAAGGTGGCCTTAGATCAAGGACGGTACACTTACCGCCATGACAAAGTTCTCGCTGTTATTCGCGAGGTAATTAGTCTCTCAGTGGCTCGTGCCAACAAGGGTTTGACAGTATCCTCCAAACCCCTAATACAGTTTGTGCGGGATGGCTCTAAAGGCAAAAAACATTTAACTACAAAACCTTTCTCAATAATCGAGAAAGCTACAGATTGGATTCTGGAGGTTGATTCGGTCTCTAAGCAGTATAAATTCCCTGAAAGTCTCGGATGCACAGCCCTCCGTCCAGATATAACTCTTTACTCTCTATCTCGGAAGGTGGCTCTTATTGTAGAATTAACTGTTCCATGGGAATCAAATATCCCAAAAGACCACGAGTACAAATTAAATAAATACCATGATCTTGCAAATGCCGTAACCCGGAACGGCTTCACTGTTCACCTTCACGCGGTGGAAGTTGGCGCTCGTGGCCTGCCAGCTAAATCTCTATTTCACCTCTTTAAAGATCTTGGCCTTTCCAGAAAAATAATCAACTCTTTCTTAGAAAAATTATCTAAAACTGCGATTTGCGCATCTCAAATTCTATGGCTTCGAAGGGGGAGTGAATGGGTGGCAAGGTGAACGCTCACATGTGGCAAGACAGCTGTCCTAAACCTACCACAGCCGGTTCGTAAGTCCGGAATCCACTGCTCACCCCCAGAAGTGTAAAAAAAATAGTATTATGATGGGCCCGACTCCGGTCGGTGAATTCCATGGCAGCTCCGTTTGTATTTATATATTACTGTCTATATATTGGTAAAATTATCGAATAATTCTGATTGATTATTAGTACGATACGTACGATAGTACGATAGCACGATAGTACATATTATAATTAGAGAATCGCTTGTTTATCCTACTAATATTATAAACGCGAAAGTTTGTATGTATGTATGGATGTTTGTTACTCTTTCACGCAAAAACTACTGAATGGATTTTGATGAAACTTTACAATAATATAGCTTACACATCAGAATAACACATAGGCTATAATTTATAAAGATATATGGTTTTCTATCATCATTATCACAATTTTCCATCACCGCGCGGGTGAAACCGCTGGGCGCATCTAGTTATATATAAACTAGAAAATCTGCGCTTGCGTCCGTCCGTCTTGTATGTATACATACCTTATAATGTAGGTACAAATTCGAGTAGTAATGTTGAATATTTTGTAATCCTGCTTTACATTCGTATGAGAGTAGTAATTTTGGTTAATTTTTACTCTACCAAGTGTAGGAACTCCTATCAACTGGTTTAATAATAAATAAAAAATAAAAATAAAAAATACTAAATAATTTGTAAATTTCATTCGCTTTTAGGTCAACCTTACACGTTACTACAGAAGATGTCAAACAATCTGATGAGGATCAGATTATAACGCCCACAAGCAAGCGCCCGCGGATAAAAACTCTCTCATCATTTCTCAAGAAAAAAATAATGTTAACAACCCAAGATGGTTAAAAGCAAATACGGCTTACATTAAAACATTTCCTGGGGGCAATCATCATAATTCTGCTAAAAACAATATTAAATAAAGATTCTGTAGCAGCGAACCTCGTGAATTATTTCAATGTTTCTTTGATAGGGGTTTGATGAATGATATTATAACTGGCAATGTACGGCACGCGCAGTAAAATAATCACCACGATTAAATGTTTTCTAAAAATTGCTTCTAGATAATATGAATAGGATAAAACGAATTTACCGCGTGAAGTTTGATATTTCGGCGATGTTGCAACCGCCGTTATCCAGGGTAGACTAGACTACGGCGGTTGCAACATCGCGGAATCGTAGGGTGCTACAAACTTCACGCGGTAAATTCGTCATACCTATCGTATTTATAATGTCAAACAACCGCGATAGTCATCGATTTCATATTGCTCCTGGATGTTCAGTGGCATACTGAGCTTCCACCATTGAACAATTACCATATACCACAATTTAACACCAGAGAAAATGTATTTATTGGTCAGAGGATGCCGATATTGATTTGCGAATTATCCAAATCTGCCGTGCCTCGAAATCATACTTAAAAATAAAGATATTTCTACATTCCAACAAGAATAATAGTATATACACAAATAACCCAGATAAAACCATCAAGATAAAGTCGTTTATGAGTAAGCTAAATGATATATTTTTTTAAGTTAGCATATTTTCAATACCTATCAATCGCCGCGCAACCACGTATTTTTTCAGCCACGTATGTCAGCTTAGCTGCTGTAGAATGAAATATTACACTTTTAATAAGCTTTCGGTTGATATACGAAAGTGGCCAAGTATTAAAACAAAACTCGCAAGTGGGTACGAAATTTCTCATTGTTCTTTACTTGTTAATTTTAAGGGTGGGACCTCTTTTTTTCCCCTACTACTTGGCTAATATCTGTTTCGATGATTCTAAACACCCTCCATTCTGTTCTGTTTTCTGTCATTCTGGCTGTTCTCTTTTATTGCCAACGCTGGGATTGGCGGCTATTAAATTATTAATTTAACAGCTCTTGTCGTCGACAAATTTTAATAAATATGTTTTTTACAGTAAGAAAATTTTTGACAACGTGACAGTTAGGCTCGATTACGTTTCTTCTACACCTGAACATCTTGCGATTATTGTTCTAGACTTGGACTACTTGTATTGTTTTACTATTGTAACGTAACATTATTGTTTTACTACGTAACATTATTGTAATTCATTTGCCCGCCAAATAGCAATTCATATTTTCCTGCTTGCAGTGTTACCACAGCATAGAATCATTTGGAGTCGGATTTCAATATTATATCGCTGTAAACACTCAAGCTACGGACAGCCGCTCGCTTACAAGTACCTACTGAATAAAGAGTCAACTAAACAAGATAAATGTGTTTGATTCTCGCGTTGCGCTGCCGCCTCGGTGAACCGACATTATTACCAACGTCGCATACTTTGGTCAGTCTCTACATCAGACTAATAGTGCGCGTTAAAGGGATGATATTCATCCCCCTCAGAATGGTAAACTATTATTACCATATTACTATTGTTTTTATTATCATTTTTTTTGCCAAGCTAATTGCTTGCTAATAAATAATTGCTTGCTAATTTCATAATGGGCCCAAGAAGGTGTACCAATCCAATCAATCTGTGTACAAAATGCCATGTCTCTACGTCCAATATTTCGACGATGATACATGACTAGTGTGTCCACGGTGGATCGATTTCAGCCACAACCTTCTCAACTCTTGCCATGACGATATGATGCCTGCTTGCCAAATTTCAGCTAAATCTAATTAAGCGTTTGGGCGCTATCGTAGAGGATTTTACACACAGACAGACGGATAGACACGCATAGAGACTTTAATCTGGAAAAGGGCTCAACATGCATATTTTTGTCTTTATCACGAAAAAAAATGCCCGGTCACAATACTTTCCTTCCTCGTTGGTTGGTGGGCCGGTAAAGTGAAATCATAATATACCTCGATTCGCTGTTAAAAAATCGGGTTCAGGAAAAGTTAATTTTGGTACATATTTTTAATAGGTAAACGACAAGCGCAACTGGGATGACTTACTAAAATATTACAAACGATACTTTACAACCCTTTTGAGTTCTTCTATTCTCGTCGCTTTCCTATCTCCAGAAAGGGGAAAAATAAGCAAGCAATTTGTCGTGTCTAAAAAGGTAGGTTGTAGCACTTAACGTTATTAATTTCGTTTGTGAGTCTGTTTGGACATTTCTGCGCTCCATTGACATTTGAGCTTCTTATTGCCATTTTAGCACTCACTTAGTGAATTCATTTCCTTCATTCTTGAGGAAAAATGAGCGATGTTAAAATTATATTTAAATACGGTAAATACTAGGAAGCGAGGAAATAGTACCGTGCGAATTAATTGGAACAAAGAATGTTTTTCTTCGAAAAGTGCTTTATTGAACATAAACATACAAAAACAGTACTGGTAGTTATACGAGGATCATCCAGAAAGTAAGGTTACAAGGGCTCCTGAGGTCTTTCTTTTTTATTTCAATGTTGATGCACCTGGGTTGTAGTGGGTGTCCTAACGGTCAGTTTGCTAGGTGTCGCGTATTTGTCGACCATTTCGTTCAATCACAGTAAATTAATTCGATGGAGAGGTAGTCGCGCGCTCCCGCGAGATCCGCGCGGTCATCCATTTTTTGATTTTGCAGAACTATAACCGCAGCGAATATCCATCGGATGACTGGGGATGAGACGTGGGTTGTAACTGCATGCCACAATCCAGAAGACAATCACTTCAGTGGCGTCATTCATCTTCCTCAGAAGTGATGGCATCTGTTTTATGGGTCCGTAAGGGGATGCTGTAGGTCGATTATATACCTAAAGGTACTACCATTAATGGCTTACTGTAATACCATAAAAAGAGCAATTCAAAATCGCAGAAGGGGAATGCTGACCCATTGCGTCATTCTTTTGCATGACAACGCCAGGCCCCACACCGCGCGAGTTTTAAAGGAGCAGCTGACATCGTTTGCATGGGATATTGTCACCCATTCCCCCTATTCATCTAAGTGTTCGCCTTCGGACTATAACCTTTTCACTAAACTAAAGGAGTGTTTGGGTCGGTAACGTTTTTACAAAGATCAGGAGGACGAGAAAGCTGTGAAAAAGTGGCAGAGAGAACTGCAACTCTTCCAACATGCTTTTGAGTTCTGTGAACTTGCCACTTTACAAGTCTTTGGTTTTTAAATCTAGCAATTGCATTTGAAGCGAGCCAGCATCAATTCCAAATGGCTTAATGTTGATCTTATTTGTATTTGTGCTGAGAGGATTTACTATGAACGCGAGAGTTACTATGAACGCGAGAACAAAGGAGTACATTTATCTGTACTCCTTTGTTTTGAAATGCTAGAATCTCTCAGCGAACCCATCCCTCATTTTTTATAGCTATGCTGAAGTAGCTCGTGTCAATAGTTGCATTGGTCTCATCGCGATATTGCTTCAGATTTTTAAAATGTATTAATTTAACGCTCTCCATGTCTTCAACAAAAAGAATCTTTTTTTTATCCAGTCAAATTTATCTCATTGCGGCCATGATTACTGTAGCGATTTGCAATTAACGATTATGTTTAAAATATATTTTCCTATTTTTAATTTTATCTTTGGAGAGCCGCAACTTCACATCAAAAGAGCCGCACGCGGCTCGCGAGCCGCAGGTTGCCGACCCCTGCCCTAGTAGATTGTTAGTTTTAATATAGAATTTGTCCTCCTTTGGCGTTGATAACACCTTTCACTCTTGTAGGCATATCATTTACCAGGTTTTGACAGCTTCCTTTCAGTTCTTCACCGTGAAACCAGACTTGAATTACTGCACTGGTCATCTTGGTTTTCGTTGTACAATCTATCTTGGAGAGCCGTTTTCTTTGCAAATGACCCGGGGATTTTGATCGGGTTGAGATCGGGGAAGGTTTCGGACCATTCAAGTACAGTGATTTGATTTTGTGTGAAAAACTGTTTCACTTTTTTCGAAGAAAAGCATGATGCGAGATCCTGTTGAAAAATTCCCTCGTTGGAAGGATATACCTACATACCTTGTGGAGCTCCCGTATCATATGGTTTGATAAGATGTCAATATATTGGTCATCATGATGATTTCGGACCAATATATTGATATCAAGCGTTATCAACGCAAAAGAAGGACACAGGGCTCGACTGCGTTTCTTCGTGAACTAAAATCGGAAATTAGTCCATGTGAACGAGACAGGGCAATACGCTAGAGCGGAATGTGAAATGAACGGTTGTCACTTTTTCGCATTAAAACTACCCACAAAAGATAACGCATCTGAATCTAACACCGCATGAAATGTGTTCAAATTTATTTGGACGAGTATATGTTCGACAGGTAGTTTTTATCGACGATCGTTCGTTTCATATTCCGCTCTAACGTATTGCTCTATCTCGTTCGCTTGAACTAATTTCATTTTTACTTCATACAGAAACGCAATCGGGCCCACATTCTATATTAAAACTAACAAAAAAAATTGATTAAGACAGAACGGACGGACATTTAGACCATTAGACAGACATTTAGACCGACGGACATTTATCTGTCGCAACATCACAAAATATTAGGTAAAAGCTTACATTTTGACAACTGTTGGGAGGTGCCGCAATGAAAACAATGCTAAAACAGTTTGTAAAAACCAAAAAATTTGAGGAATTAAAAAAAAACGGTTGTGTCATCTCAAGACTTATTCGGCAAGCAGACAACCCCCCCCCCCCCCCCGCCCAGCGAGCCAACTCCCTAACTATCTTAACCCCACAGCCCTCAGGCATTTCCAGAAGGTTATTAAAAAAAACCGATATTAGTTATGGACCGGGAGCCCGCGGTATGATTACTTACCTCATCGAGTTGCAGAATAATACCGCTTTAAACGAAAAGTAGACCTCAAATAGGTAAGAAAAAATTGGTCTGCCGGGGCTCAGTTTGAAGGGTTTTATGCTACAGGCATTTCTTTCCACGCAATTTAATATATTAAATGAACAGGTTGAGAGCCACAGCTCCCAGAAGACGCCCATTCAAATTTAAAGTAGGTACAACGCTGCTTGCAAAACGTGCGTAAACAACTATATTAGGCCGAAATCACACTTACCATTGCACGATGGGTTGAAACGTCACTTCGGCGGACTTAGTAATCAACTTTGTTTTTTCACTGTTTTCTTTATAGCGATGGATATACCTTATTATTGCTCACAGTAGTCGACCTATGTGTTTTTTTCCTAAACGTTATACTTTGGGCATAAAAACATATTTTCAGATTTTTTGTATGGGACAGATCTAAAAAAAATTTATGTCTGGTTTGTCCTGATACAACCCGCTTCAAAACCCTTTTTATCTTAATCCTTATCTCCTCCACAATAATTCTGCTTATTCAAAAAAAAATGCAAAAATGAAAACTTGCCAGATGAATGGGTCGGAAAAAAGATAAAAAACACCTATTTCAAAGCATATTTTTTTACTATCTTAGCTTATTGAAAACCAAATATTACGCGGAATAGTAAGTAAAACTACGTAATAAGACAAAGAACTGCTTAAAAACTAACAATAGTAGATACAAAATAATGATTTAGGTATCACGGTCATTTTATACCATTACTAACAACCGTTGTAATTTCTCTGAGTACCCTAATTAAGTAAATATAGACTGACTGACAATCATTAATTAATAGTTACTGTAAATAGTTACGTAAAAATGATAACACTTCTGAGGCATTACAAGATCTATTGAAATTAGTTTAGCTAATACAAGTGCAAACAAACAAATGCAATACAGATTATTAACGAATCACATAATTAAAAAAAAATGTAATCCAGGGAACATTACCTAAGTAGCATAAATTGGCTATATAAAGGTCACGGCAAGTTATCGCTACAGTTTTTGGTCACAAGAACTGGTAATATAACAGTCATATAAACGTTTATATAACGTCTATACCACCGGATTAGGCGCATTTTATACGGCTTTTAGCTAAATAATGGCTGAATAGCAGTTATAACGGTAACCTTTGGTGGTATAAGAAAGTTGAATAAGCGCTTATAATTCACTTACAGCGCTTGCTGTGGCACCCTTATATAGCCAGCGGCTGTAAAAGTGTTCCAATCGATACTTTATTACAACTTCTAGTCGGGTAATGCCTTGAAATGAAAAATAAAAGGAAGGAAGCTGCATGATCATTTGCCGTCGTAAATACAGAATTCCTAATAGCTACTAATATATTGTATTTTATTGACTTAAAATTACTGTATTGTAGTTTAATACACCAAATTCTCTTGCGGAAATCATTTCATCGACAATATTAGTAACATGTGTAATAAAATTTTAATAGAGAAATTTCAATATGGCCTATATTGGGAATATATAATCAATCGTACTACTGAGCCATTATAGTTATGTCCAAAATCTATACTAATATTATAAAAAGGTAAAGTTTGTGAGTTTGTGAGGTTGTAGGGAGTAATCTCTGGATCTACTGAACCAATTTTGAAAATTCTTTTACCAATAGAAAGCCACATTATTTGTGAGTATCATAGGCTATATATTCATCCGAAAAATGAAAAGATTTTTTCGTGGTAGTCGGATTTGCAAAGTAAGTCGAAGAAAAAACGGTCGAATGAAAACGTTTCTTTGAAACTCTGCCTTAACGATGAGAAATATATTATTGAGTTCTAGAGAAAAGTTGTAGAGCTTGGTAATGCCTACAAAAAAGTCATTGACAGCATATGTCTAACTTTTATATTTAAGTCACAAAAAGTAGTTTTCTATACTAAAAATATAATTTAAATCGTTAGGTCATGTTTATTGGTCATATTATCAACGATTATGAATTCTTATCAAAATAAGTAAATTTATCGTCCCAAGTGTTTAAAACAAAAGACTTTTCCCTTTAACTGCATATAATTTCCCTTTTACTGCATAAATGGTTAAAGAGATTATACGACATAATAATATGTTGTATGGAACCGCGACCGTATCTCGGGTTGGAACTACTGAAAGACAATATATTTTGGTATCAAATAATAACATTACATATAATATAGTATACAGAGAAGTTTTGAACAATTAAAATAAACATTATTTATTCAATCATAATCATTTCATTGACTCATTTGAAACCCGGTAATATTTGAAACCCGGTGTATTTGCATGCCAAATTGGCATGCAAATACATACATACATATGCAGTAAAAATATAACCCTCCTTTTGGCAGTCAGGAAATAAATCATAGCACTCAGTACTAATCGAACCACACTTATAATTTCATCACAAGTAGGTAAAAATGTTTACCGCCCAACGAAGTGGGCACGTGTCAGCTAGAATTAAAATATATTGCTAACCTACCTACATTTTAAAATACGATACGTAATTACGTACTTATTGAGATTACTTTTAAGAGCGGTGCATCCGTCAATTGTGAAAAAAATCGGTTGTGTCACCCCAAGACTTACCCGGCGAGAAATTCTTTTCTTAATTGAAAGGATATACTTACAGATTGGTCCCATTTTTATCAAAATCCTGTTCTGATGATGGGATAAATGAGAAATAGAGGGGACTCCTCAAATATAACCATGTTGAAAATTTACGTGTTGGTTCAATTCCTACGACAATGCGTTTTTTTAAGGTAAGCATGACCGAATTTGACACGGTTTGCTGCCGACGAGGGGACTCCTTAGCGGTCAACAGCTAAATTTTAGCAAGACACGAAATTTCGTATACTCATTCAGTTATGGTAGCCCGTTCTAAGTTTCACCATGACATGGCTGTTGCACCCAGGGTTGGCTCCCGACGAGGGTAATCCTCAACGATAAACAAGACAGAAACAAAATTTTGTATATGCATTCAATTACGACAGCCCGTTCTAAGTTTCATACAGACTGGACTGCGGCACCCAGAGATGGCTTCCAACGAGGGAACTCCTCAACGGTCAACAGCAGAGACACAACACTTTGTATATGCATTTAATTAAATTAAACCGGTCTAAGTATCCCCATGACATGGCTGCTGCACTTATTTTTTAGAAATGGAGTCGGTTTATTTTTTCTTAAAATGTTGTCTATTATTTCATACATAAAATGTGCGCTATCGGTGAGAGCCCTCTCTCAGCCATCGGACGAACCTGTTTGGGTTCCGTTACACGACCGCCTCGGGCAGCGCGGTTCATTTTTCGGCTAGCCTCGGGCGGGTCGGCGATAATATTTGATTAAAATGTATTGCGGTATTTAAATATTATTGATGTAGCTTGTATATGAGATATTCTAACCAAAATTACACAATGTGATTTCGGCTCAACGACGCATATGTGTACCTAATCTCTAAGTCCAATATTTCGAGATTGATATATGGCTAGTGCGCCCCCTGGTGGAACGATTTCAACCACATCCTTTTCAACTCTTACCATCACCAAATGATGCCTGCATGCCATATTTCAGCTCAATCGGATTGGACGCTATCGTGGAGGAATTCACGTGGACACTCAACAGACTTTAACCTGGAAATGGTCTCAATCGACTCAGTGGGGCCCAAAAAAATATATTTCCATCTTCACTCGATTTTTCTTTTGCGTGTTTTCTATTCTTTCCCTCCTGGTCGCTTGGTGGGCTGGGAAAGTAAAAGGAAATATAAGTTGTTGGAGTGAGTTCAAATTCAACTGACACTAGCTGAAACCCGTCGAAATCGACGGTCAGTTTATTCAACGGTCAGGTCAGTTTTAAAAATAAACGCAAACATACTTTTTATTTATTAAAAATAACATTTCTTTTGATTAATTGGATTAAGTTGCGTTGCCTTGCTCATTTGATCTACGGTCAGGAATGTCACCAAGGTCTTGGACAAAATGGACACAACAATCGAACAGCGGCGCGTACGGGATATGACGTGTGACAGAAAGTAAACAAAAAGTTTCGCCACAATTCAGCTTACTTTAGCAACTATACGTTAGATGGCGGGTAAAATGATAGAAATCTTTAAAATTTGTTTATTACTTATTGAGTAAAAAAACGTTCGTGTCACCCCTAGATTTTACCGACAAGCAGACAATCTCCCTCGCGCGCCAAACCCCTAACCCCCAACCCCCTCAAACCAATCCCCCACTTTCCCCCCCCCCCCCCCCTCCGCCCCCTTCCTCTCAACCTTCCCCCCAACCCTATCTCTATCTCACTCTCTCGTCCTTCTCTCTTCCAATCCCTCCTCCTACTCCCCTCTCCAACTCCTTCTTAACTCTCCCTCTCTCTATCTCTCCCTGTTCTCTCCCCACCCCCCCCCCCCTATTAACCCCTCACCCCCCTCCCACAATCCCCCTTTTTTCCTACCATTTTTCTCTTTTGATGACTTTTTTATTTTTCTCTTTTTATGGCATATCAACAGGCCGAAAGCTTTTTTTAGACACCTCAACCAAATTTTTACACCTAGCCGTTCTCTCAATTTGGCGGTTACAGGAAAAACACGTTAAAAAATATATTTTTGTCTATTTTTTTCTTTTTACCTTTTGATGACGCATCTAGAGACCGAGAGATTTTTTAAGCACCTGAAACAAATTTTTACACCTATCCGTTCTCTCAATACGGCCGTATAGGAAAAAACACGTTTCAAATTAATATATAGATATGTAACGCGGCGGAGTTGCCAGGTTATAATTCCCCTCTGATATTAATGAGTTTGGCCACCGAGTTTTGTTAAAGGTAAAACAAAATCTAGGAAAAACCACGAGTTAAACTGCGTTTTAATTTATTTTTTATCGTTTAAAATGGTTAAGATAATAGTAAAGTGCTCAAACTGTTTGTCCGAGAGCGACCAAACGAGCGACCCGCTGTGACGTCACTACGCGATTCATTTGTCTCTCTTGCATCGCAGATGTCGGCGGCGCCCGCTTCTATAATTAATTTTATCAAGTTTGTATCACTTGAGCGGGTAAAATGGTGAGAATTACTGTATTGTGCCTCTGTGTACTAATTCAAGTGTATAAACACCTGACAAGCTGTTTTTTAGTGTACCGACAAGGGCTGAAATGAGAAAAAGTGCATAAAGGCTATAAAAAGAGCAGATCTTCTCTCGGCCACAATCCATGTACATTGTTGTGGACATGGCTAGTAGCTGAGAGAGTCATTCTTTCTGGTGAATCAGTCATGAAGTCATGAAATTAAAAAAAAACATTCGATTATAAATTTATACTTTATTTTAACAAGACGATTTGTAGGGAGCCATTTAAATTCGTTTCCAGTGTGATTAACTTACAATAATAATGTTTACATCGTTAATCATTATATTAATGAATAATTGATTATTATGTATACACATAAAATCGCCAAACAGCCTGAGCAGCATAACTCTAAAGTTGGTATCTGCTTTGTTGTATTCTTTCATCATATAACCATTGATTATGTAGTGAATTAGATTGCTCACTCCTATAGAATATTTTGGAAACCATTTTTTATCAACGAAATACAGGTGGCACTGTTAGCATTGACGTCGAGAGTAATAGAAATTTATTTAGCAATCTACAATAACATTGATAATAAATTGATTTTTAATAAAGGACCGATTGATTATACACATCTAATAATTAAACCAGCGATAACAATAATTACATGTAATTATTAGTGCCATCTATCGCATTTTTTATATAGATTAGAATGGCCTCAATAGATGGCATTCTGTCTAGATAGACTAATAAGTCTATCTGAACATAACGTGTGTGATTATTACGTATTGACACCTGTATACCAAATTAAAAATGTACTTTCACATGTAAATAATATGATTTTATTATTTTCTACTGTATAGGCGTTTTTAAAGCGCCATCTACAGTGCGCATCTATATTATTATACCACGAAACTTGCCAAATTGAACATAATAATCTATTTTAGAAACATGAGCGCCATCTACATTTTGCGTTTTGTATTAAAATACTGGTTTCCATATCATACTAAGCCCTTGAGCAATTTACTGCGCTTTATAATCAATGACATAACGTTGAGTCTTTTACTACAATATATAATCGCTAATCAATATTATATAATTGGTATTCATTCAAAGTTCTATTGCTACGGCATATTTAGATCAAGAAGCTTCTGGAAATCCCTCTAAAGGCCCTTTCGTTGTGACCTATGAATTCTTCACAGTGCTTGTAGTAGCAGTCGAGGGTTTCCATGGAGCAGCCGGTGCAGATGTTGCAGCGGCAGGTCAATCCGAGGCCGCAGTGTCCATTTACGTCGAAGAGACCGCCGCAACTCTCACTAGGACCCTGGCAAAAAAAAATATTCAGTTCCTGTTATTGCCGAAGACGTAGAAAGTAATGTTTCACAATCACACACTTAAATTGTAATGTATCTTGTAAATTTGTAATTTAAAATATTTTAAACTTTGTAAAAAACCGTAATAGTTTCTTGGGCGTTCTTCTCTTGCGTGTTAATCGAATGCTTATGCCCGTATTTAAAAAGAAAAACTATAATCTGATCGAGATAGGAGATATGAACATGGTGATGTGAGGGAGAAGAGATGAGAACAGGCAGCTGTAGCAGCTGTGGCGGAGAGAGACGGCGAGAGACGCCTGTAGCAGGCGTCTATTATGCAAAAAAAAGGCGCGCGAGGTTGTGGACTCGCTATCGGTTCGAATTCACCGTAAGGCGCGGCCGGTTGTTTTCTGGTCTTATCACGCTCGGAATTTCTGCGCGAATTGATGGTTTTATTTCTTTAAATTTACATTAAAAGTTAGCTACATCGAGCTGCTAATCACGTCACGTCTCCTTTCGTGGTGCGACGAAGGTTGGTGCTCAGAGGCGTTGGCTGTTTACAGTCCCAGCTAGCATTAAGCCTAGGGTGCCTCGGCAGCAGTGACAGTTTCCATGTGTTAAATGTTCAGGAACCAGAGCTAAACATCCATATCATTCACTATATGACAGTATTTTTTACCCAAATATAGAGAAAACCATACATTTTCTTCGAAATCTTTTCAATTATCAAACTTTCTTATCTATACTAACTTAAACAACTAGCAGAAAAGTTTTAAAAATGAAATAAGCTGCAGGCCTCCCACAAAAAAAACATAGGAAAATCTATACCAGCATCGCTTTAATGTGTTCTCACGGGAAAGGAAACTCAAAGCTGCGGCAACTCAAAGCTACGGAAACTCGAAGCTGCGGCAATACGTATGTACTATAAGAACTAAAAGAGACGTTTAGCGGTGAGGTAAATTTAAATTGCTAGAGACGAGGATTAGATGAGATACTATAAAATCCTATGATGGTCACACCGTCGCTGAGTTAGATCGATGACCCTAGAACCTATTTTATTTTTTTATTTTTTTTATTGTTAACAAAATATACAAACATTTCGTACTAAATGAATTGTTACAATACATTTAGTAAAAAAATATTACTTTAAAAATAAAGCTGATAACATGTAATTTAAACACTTAACAATATCATTTTTTTTTTCTGAAGAATGAACACACACAGGGAGAGGTGGAAACTGATAAGGAAGGAGTCATATTAAATAAATAAAAATTTATGTAAATGCACGTTCCATAATTTAGTCATATATATTATTTAAATATATTCTTGAATACATGGGTATTATTAATTATTATATTATATATTGCTATTACAATGACTCAACACCGTCATTAATCATTGTTTCTTAAGAGCGATAAATGACGTATTGAATACGTTAATATCATCGAGCTGCGTATTGCGTATCGCTCCATCTAGTCCAATGCCGGAAGTGGTGATCCCCTGAGCAGCTTTATATGCAGCAATGAAACCTTCGCAAACTTGACGATAATACATTTGGGTTTCCCGTTAGGTATTTCCGGTGCCACTCTCGTAGCGCGTAAACTCGATGTCGTTAGGTGGATGATGAAAGTCGATGCTGCTTGCGACTGCCATGATGAGGTCCGTGAGGTTCTCATTTTCAGTAATTTAAAACAGCTTCACAAAGTCCGATGATATCGGCCTCTAAGGAGTATACCTTCTTTAATTTTTCCTTCATTAGCTTGTGTTTGGTGCCAAATTCGTCCACAGCCTTTTAACAATAGTCAATACAGGTTTTGAATTCACGAAATTCAGCTTTCATTGCACTGATATCTTAGTCAAGGTTAGACATAAGGCTGATATCTGTCTGAATTTTGTCCCACCGATTCGGCCTGAGCAGGCCGAATCGGTGGGATTATGTGTATTATTTATTTGTTTATTATTTAATACCTCTGTGTATTATTTATTTGTTTTATTTCCTCAATTAACAAATCAACATCGCAGTTATCCAAACTGTTGATACTATGGAGCTCAATAAAGTGATAATGGGTATGATACAGTTAACTTTAATTCAACGTTCTTTTATTTTTAGGCCAAGTAACATTTTAGGCTTTTTTCTAAACATAAGAACTCTTCCTAAAAACTCTTTATCCCGATCACCTAAAAATTCCTGCCCTACCACCCTGCGGCTACTACCTTGTCATATATTTTTTTCTTGATTTATCAAAAAAAAAATATTATCGGAAATAAATAGTATAAAGGATATATTTTTTTCTTTTACCCACAACGCATATGCCTTTTCGTGGAACCCGCCTTGTTGCCTAATGGCACCATCTTCTAGGTGGGCTTTTGTAGCATCACGCAGTCAAACACTCAGGCGGTCACCCATCCCAGTATTGACCGCGCGAGTTCGAGGTCGCTTGCGCGATCCTCTCCCATACGAAGCGGTGAAACGGTGTATACCGAATCTATCGTGGACCACGGCAACCTTTGCCCGGCTGTTCACCCAGGATCGGTTAGCCGATGGTCGTTTCAAGAGCAGTCGCCGTAAGGTCCGCAACCACCCCCACTCTATAGGAAACAGTACTGCTTCCAGACTCCCCCGACTGTTAGTCAGAGTGCGCGATCGATTGGCTTATGCCACACGGTGCGCAGACCGACCAGGAGCGCCAGAAGGTTGATTCCTAGGGTAAGCTAACCCTAAGGCCAGAGTCCTACCCAGGCTCGCACTTCATGCGTGGAGGCCGTCGGATGGGTGTTGACCCGTGAGTGTGACCAACCCTGAACAGAATGGGTCTTCGTGGCCAACTCAGCAAGGGCCCCTTAGCTCCCAATAGGAATCAGCAGCTCGACCACGTTGGCCAGCTGTGGAGAGGAAGACGGTCAGGCGACGGTCAAAATGGCCAACTAATCCCCCCCCCCCCCCCCTCCCCGCCGCCGCTGCAACAGAAGGAGATGAAGGTCGACGCGGGTTTGTCCCCCCTCACCGAGACAGCGCCTACGCGCCTTTTTTATCATGTAAATTCAAATTGAGGAAAAAATAAGATTATATCCCCGCGTAAAGGGCAACATCGTGAAATGGGCGGTTAAAAATAGTTTTCTCGCTTAATCGCACTCTACTTCCAATCTACCAATCAATAAAGCGGCATAACCTAAGAACGAGCGAAATGTTTTCAAACTAACTCAGATTTTATTTTCAGCAGTAGTTTTTGTGCGGGAAAGATATGATCGTTCATTTTACATTCCGCTCTAACGCACTACTCTGTCTCGTTTGCATGATCTATTTTCTAATATTAATTCACGAAAAAACGCATTCGAGCCAAAAATACAGAGTAAACTGTAAAATCTGAACGAAGAGCCGTGCATCTTAATAGCTCCCTAAAGTTAGACAATCGAAATTTCTTGTCACTCACGTGAATTTTTCGTGCTTGACAAGCAATTTTGACTAATAGATTAATCTTTAAGACTCCATATCAGTAAAGATATCGAAAAATCGGAAGGTTCAAGACCAATCGATGTGAATTGTGAATTGATAAGCATTCCTCGAGACAAATGATTTCCAACCACTGGGTCGCGACCCCCTAGGGGTCGCGAAGATACCCCTGGGGTGTCACGGGCTATCTAAAAATAAAAATCGGAAATATTACGAAATCTTTATTTATATAAAGTGCAAACATTTACAGCTTCGAAAGAGCTTTTTACTATTGATTTTATGATTTTTTTTTGTTGATCCAAGATGGAAATAGTTAGCTACAACTTCGAAAGTTAGAAATTAAAAATTAATTTGGTATTCGGCATTGTTTTTACCAAAACTTTATTTATTGGAAGCTTACAGTTTTAACTGGGAAGATCGTAGGTAGAGAACTAAGTTAGAGCCTAAGAGGGGTCGAGTAAGAGTTTTATTTCCTTTTTACCAAAAAGGGGTTGTGATCTAATAAAGGTTTAGGAACACTGCTCTAGACGGTCAAGCAAGGTTTGACAAGCACTGCAAAAATGTAAATTTTCAAGCCATCAAGCTTAGTTTTAGACTGTCAAAATTGATTTAAAAGCACGAAAAATGTTTGACAAGAAATTTTGACCGTCTAAGGAGCCCTTTAGATTCAGATATAATTCAATTAATTCTCACCTTTGCGCAGACGGTCTCATCGCAGAAATTTTTGATGAAGCCATATGTGCATTCCGTGGGTTGTTCGCAGTCTGCACACGTGGGGCAAAGTGGTGGGATTTCAGCTCCAAAACCCAAAGCGTGATCCATGACCCTATTTTCAGAAAACACAAATAACGCAATAACACACAAATATAGGTCAACGAGGTTTTTATGCTACAAGGACAGGTAAACAGGTTGGGAATTAAACAGGTAAAATTAACTACGATTAAAACGTAATGGCAGTGCACTTGCACTGATGCACCATATTCGCATCCCTTGAGAGAAAACTATGTTATAAAGTAGAATAAATGCAATAAAAAACATGGAATATCAAAAATTAGATATTATTTTTTTTTTAAATGCAATATAATAATCAATCTTCATAATAAAACTTAGGTGCACAAATTATTAGAATATTTTTAAATATGTATATTGTTTATATTTTAACATTGAACTAACTACCAAAAATAATTAAACTTTATTGTTCTGGCAATGATGTGTACTTTATTTTTATATAAAATTTTATATTACTTAACATATATTAAATATTAATGCCTTTTCTTTCTTCTCTTACTAAAAACTTTATTTTTCTCTTTATTTTAGTTTAAAGACTATTTTGTTTGTCATTCTCTATTTATTCGAATGTTATGTACCATTTAATGTCGATAATGGAATTACCTTTTAATTATACGATATTTTTGTGTTTTAATTTTTATAAAAATTGAGGACTTCATTTTAGGGCAATTTAGTTTTGTTAGGATCTTACTAAAACTTTTACATATTACTAAAGTTTTTATACTTAAACTTTAGTTTTATTAGCATCCTACTAAAACTTTTACATTAAGTTATTGTAATATTAGAGTCCTGTCCACCCTAGAACGGGCTAGTCAGTTGGGTGACAGAATCAAATAAGCAAAATGTTAAGGTTTGGCCATTCGCTTCCTGTTATTTTTGTAAACAAAATCAATGTTTTATAGTAATTAATTCTTATATAAATAAATAAATAAACATTATTTATTGTCTCAAAAACTCATAAAGTTGTGTAGACATTGTTTTACATTCAGATAAAACATGCGAGTAAACTTATATATCCAATCAAATACTGCAGATAATGTCAACCCAAGACTTTCCCGGCAAGTAGCCAAGGACTGAATTTCATCTGCATATTATTTTTTTTAATTAAATTGAGGAACGCTCTCTCACGGCGTCGGACGAACCCGGTTGGGTCCCGTTGCAATTGCTTCAGGCGGTGCGGTTCATTTCTCGGCTAGCTTCGGATGGTTCGGCGGTAATGTTGAAAAAAAATATATGGCGCAATTTAAATATTATTAGTGCAGCTTGTATATGAGACATTGCAACTAAAATTGCACAATGGGATTTCGGCCCAGCAAGACATATGTGTACCAAATTTCAAGTTCTAAGTTCAATATTTCGAGTATAATATATGACTAATACACTCCTGGTGTCCCGATTTCAACCACAATGTTCTCAACTCTTGCCATGACCAAATGATGCTTAAATACCAATTCCAAATACCGTTTGGGCGCTATTGCGAGGGAATACATACGCAGACAGGCAGACGGACAGACACACCGACATACTTTAATCTGGAAATGATCTTAATCGTCTTAGGGATATTTCTGGGATGCTCAAAATGGATATTTTCGTCTGCATCTTTTAGGACGTTTGCAAAACTTTTCAATCTGGTCAGTTGGTGGGCCGAAAAAGTAAAAGTTTGCGATGTACAATTACTGGGTTAATGATTACAAAACATATATGCAATAAGTACGGTTTAAGAACAGTTGGGCGGTGTCGACTACAACGGGCGAACCCGTCACCCCAGGTTGGTATAACGATATGTAATCGTTCTTTCAGCCGTGGAAAGACTTTGGGATGGAACAAACCTACCATCCAGAGCCAAGCCATCCAGAGCCAAGCCAAAGCCGCGAGCCCGACGAAGGCCAACGCCTTACGGCGAGGCACCGGGTAAGGTACTCAGCGGGCAGCCTCGCCCCCTGTCTACCAGTTTGGGAAGGATATCTCCGTTTGGAATTAACCATCAGGATACCTCCAACCTCCCGACTGGTCACGAGTGCGAAGTCGCTTGCGCGACCTCTACCTGCCGTATATTCAGCCGTGATTCAGTTTGAATCTACCACGGACCAAAAAGCATCCTTTGTCGAGCTCTGAATTCAGGATCAGGTAGCCTAATCATCATTTCAAGAGTGGTCGACGACAGGTCAACATCCACCCCCGCTGCTTAGCAGACAGTATATTTCCATAGTTTACAGACTCCTTTAGTAATTAACCAGAGTGCACAACCGGTTGGCGTCGCCGAACGGTGCGCAAACCGTCCAGTAGCGCCAGGAGGCAATCCCCCAGGAGAAACCGATCCACCAGCCATGAGGCCTGGGACGCGAGTCTTACCCCGGGTGGCCTTCCACACGAGGAGGCTTCTGAATCGTGAGTTGGACCGATCCGAAAACACAGTGGTTCTTACGGCCCAAGCTGCACGAAACCAGTCGCTACCTGTGCTACGGTTTATGAACAGCGCTCATAATTCGTACCTACCTCGTTGTTATTGCACTTTAAAATACCTGCTGCCCTTATCACAGACAACAAAGATAGTTTATTACCGATTTTCTACATCAGTATAGATTTAGTGACCCCAGTTGTGGCATTTGTGCTCAGTTGTGATCTTGATAAATTTTACGCTAAATCCTCATGACAAAAGCATTTTTTAGCATCAATTACCAGGAGCGAATTAGGTGCACTCTATCGGTACAATTTAAGAAACTAGAAGTCTTTGTCAAAATATCAAAATAAAGCTTAAAATCTCCAATAGCATCTATGATATAGTGACTAATATATAGCCAAATACCAGAGTATAAATAGACCTACAAGTGTGGCAACGCATTTGATCGATTCAAATGCCGCCATCAAAACATGGTTGCTTAGCTGCGGGCGTTTTAGTAAATAGCTTCGATAGCGTAAACAAGTCGCTGTTTAACCGTTCCACTAGGCTCAAAGTGGGAACGAGTTGTCCCGCTCGCTCGTCGACCCACACGTCATGATTGCCCTGTTCGGTGCAACAACGGTTCTGTTTACACTGTGCAATGCAAATATACTAGGTTGAGACCAGCATTTACTATACACGCTGCATTGTATAAATTATGCTACACTCGGGAGCTAGGAATCTGGGTAACCAACACAAACCTTAATATCCTGGAAACGATTGATAGCTTATTCAAATAAAAATAATTTTATTGACTATTAATTCTACTGAAACAAATATAATAAAACTTCTTAGATGCTGTAAAGTAATGCCATCAAAAAGGCTAAAATCAAAGTAAATTATTTTTATATAATCGGACCACGAATTCACAGCATTTATTTTTGCGGTGGTCACAACATTTTCTTGGCGGTACAAAACCATCAAATAACTAATAAAATAAAACTGCGTCGGGGATAGTTTTACCGTTCTAGCGGCGCATATTTCCGTTTCACTTAAACATTGAGCCGCTGCCGCGAGAGCATGGAGACGGAAGAACCCCGGGGGCTCAACTCACAGGGAACATGTTCACGTCAACGACAATTTTAATAATTAATAGTTTAAAAAAAACACTAAAAACAAGCTTTTTTAAATGCACGTAAAAACCACATCATCAGACCTTGAAACCTAATCGTGGTCAAAGTTCATTCCAAGACTTTTCTAACAAGTCCAAACACAGCTATGATACGATGTTCCATCATGAAGTTCCAGTTAATATCTTCCGACTCCATCATCAGATCAGGTCGACAGTACCATATTATTGTATTGTCATCAGAACTACATACAGCTGCCAATTTTCATGACGCTACGATCCTTAGAAGATGGTTAAGTTAGTTACCTTAGATTCCATTATATAGTTACATACAGGTCGACCTAATAAAAACGTGTTAAAAATCGATTAGATTCGGTCACCCCAAGACTTTCCGGCTAAGGCTGGCTAGCCAAAGGCTGATTCAAACTAAATATTACTTTCATAAATAAAATCGATAAGCGCCCTCTCTCGGCCGGCGAACAACCCATTAAGGTTCCGTCTCACAACGGCCGCGAGCTGCACGCTTCGTTTCTCGGCTAGCCTCAGGCGGCTCGGCGTTAACATTCGATTAAAATGTATGACGGAAATTAAATATTGGGTCCTTACCTATGAAGTTACTGTTCTATAAAGGAAATTTAAGGCCAAAAACTATGTATGAAAAATCTATATTTAATTATTAGAAATATTGCCCCCTATTATCAATACATATTTGTCAATTTAATGGGAGTTGCTTAATTCCCCTGCTGTAAAGCTCTCGTGGAACCAATGAATGCTGCAAGCCAAATCAGACAACAACGGGAACATGGCGGCACAATGATCTTCGCTAAAAACAAATACGTCACAGAAACGATTGATTTGTCACTTCTCGTAGACGAAATCCATTTTGAAGCAGTAGCAGTAAAAGTAAAGTCGTTAAATCTTGTAATTATCTGCGTGTATCGTTCGGGTGGATCCTTTGAAAATTTCATCGATAAATTCCATACGCTTCTAAATCAAACTTACAAAAATAGACAGGTATGTATTTGTGGCGACTACAACGTTAATTTTCTAACCAAATCAAAGGATAAAAATAAATTTACCAACATTTGTAAAGAATTTAATTTCTGCCATTTATTCAAAAACGAACCCACCAGAATAGATCCGGTCACTGGCAATGAATCCCTACTTGATAACATAATTGTAAATATACCTAAATCGAATATACGCCTAAAGACCATAGATCCCGGGTTATCGGATCATGCATTTCATGTTATTGAGATTGATGATGTTTTTAAGCGTACTCAAAATTATGTATTTAAAACAAGGAGGAACTTTGCTAAAAGTAATCACACCGTATTTAGAAAATGGGTTGAATCGTTAAACTGGGACTATCTTCAGACAATAGATGACACTAATATGGCCTATACGTGGTTTCACAATCGGATAAATGACTGCTTTTCGAAATCATTTCCAATAATAAGGAAAAAAGTTTATCTCCAACCTACCAACAAGCAATGGATTACTCCAGTTCTTGTATATCGCTGTAGGTTAAAGAGAAACATATTGAAAAACAAAATGTTCAAATATGACCCTTTATATCGAAAACTCTTCAATAAAATGTATTCGAGGTTAAGAAATGATATTCGCGCAGCTAAAAGAAAATTCTACTCTCAAAAAATATTTTCCTCACGAAATAAAGTAAAAACAGCATGGTCCATTATAAACGATGAAACCGGAAAATTGAGAAAAGGATTTAGCGCATCATTATCCATTGAAATAAATAAAAAACTCGAAACAAATGCTCTGGTTTTGAGCAACGTATTCAATAACTTCTTTATCAATAAACCTTTAAGTCTGGCATCTGCAATTCAGACCCCAATTACAACAGCATATGAAAAGTTGAAATTAATGAAAAAAAATTATAATTCGATATTCCTGAAACCCACATCTGAGATGGAAATAGCCAAATTTATAAACTCATTGAAAAATAAAAAATCCACTGGGATAGACAATTTTCCAGTTGATATACTAAAGAAATCCAGTGATATTTTATCTAAACCCCTCAGTATATTATTTAATATGTCGTTAAGTAATGGTGTCTTTCCTGAATGCTATAAAATGGCAAAAATAGTACCGGTCTTTAAAAAAGGTGATATACATAATATCGAAAACTATCGACCCATATCTTTATTGACCGTATTCTCTAAGGTTCTAGAAAAAATAATAGAAGTCAGGATACGTGAGTTTTTGAAGAAAAATAATAATTTGAGCAACACACAATTTGGTTTTATGAAAAAGAAATCGACCCAACAGGCAATGTTGAAGTGTTGCAATCAAATACATACATGTCTAAATATGAAAAGGTATTCGGCTGCCATTTTTTGTGACCTCAGTCGAGCCTTTGATTGCGTCCAAACCGATCTTCTACTTGCAAAATTAGACTATTATGGCATCCGAGGTACGGCAAATAACCTATTCAAGACTTATCTGCAAAACAGAATGCAAAAAGTAGAAATAGCCAATATTGGCAGAGATCTAATCGAGTCCGTAGCAACTTCCGAAATACTTACTGTCAATATTGGAGTACCCCAAGGCTCAATTCTTGGACCGTTGCTTTTCATTATTTACATAAATGACCTGAGTCCAAATCTATCTAAATGTGAAGTCACCCAATTTGCAGACGATACTAGCGCTGTAGTTGAAGCTGACAACATAAATACGCTCACTGCCAATCTCAATACATCTCTTGGTGAACTTGATGATTGGTTTAATGCGAACAAGATGTCTCTAAATATGTCTAAAACTGTTATTTTAAATTTTAATAGCAAGACATCATCTATAAAAGTTAACTACCCGGTTGAACTTGCGGAATCAGTTAAATTCCTCGGACTACATCTGGATGCAAAGATGTCATGGAATCTACATATAGAGCATGTTAAGTCAAAACTTTCGTCAGCCTGCTATGCTCTATTACACATCAGAAATTGTTTGGAGAGAACTGAAGTAATATCGGCCTATTACGCGCTAGTTGAGTCACACCTGCGCTATGGTATTCTTTTATGGGGTAATGCAGCACACATCAACAGTGTATTCACTCTCCAGAAAAGAGCCATACGTGCGATAGTAGGTATTGGTCCACGGCAGTCATGTCGTGAACACTTCCAAAAACTAGGGATATTGACCGTATATGCGATTTTTGCTCAAGAAGCTCTTTGCGAATTCTATTGCAATAAGAGCTCGGCCATATCCCACGAGGAAGTACATCGGCATGACACCAGGAATAAAACCCTGTATCTCCAACCGTTCATAGCACGTACTGCCAAGTTCCAGGCGACTAGTCGATACTTAGGCCTCAAACTTTTCAATAAATTGCCCGAAAGATTAAAAGAAATTAAAAACATCGATATTTTCAAGAGATCCATCCGAGTCTATCTGCATAAAATCAACATGTATGCCCATAACGACTTCTTAAAATATTTTGAAAATACATAGCATCGTATCTACCCATTTAATCTAATACATATTATTTACCGTTAATTGTTTTGTTGTAAACTGTTATCATATAGTCTATGTTTTCGTAAATTGGTAAGTTTAAAACTATATATTGTATATCATCTCTTGTCTAAATTGAGTAACTAATTTAAGATTAATTACTGTCATTCCTACACAATTGTATGGTTGTATTGGAAATAAATACCTTTTACTTTACTTTTTACTTTTACTTTGAAGGCGTTTTTCACCGACTCTTCAAAGTTGATTTTTTCCCGTGTAAAAAGTTATCGAAATTCTGTAAAAAAACAATTGGAGCAAGATCTGGCAAGTACGGTGGGTGACCAAAAGTCTCCAGCCGCAACTCCAGCAACTTTACGACTGTTTGCAGTGAAATCTGTGGTTATACGTTGTCATGCAGAAGCAGTGGCGATGAGCGATTGACAGGATCGGTTATTTAATCACGAGCTTCTCCATCATTGTTTGCAGTTCTTAACTGTACAGATTTAGGGTAACTGTATAGCCAGACTGCAAGAAGCTGTAATAGAAAACACCGGCACAGGATCTCATATGTGAAAATAATGCAAATTTTCAACATTACAGTGGTTGCACAAACGAAAATATTTGAGCAAAAACAAACGACAGGAAGACAAATAAATGGCTAATTCTTAAAAAAGAATAACATGGCCTTGAATAAAAATTTAATTAAATTTGACATTGCAATTCAAACTTACATAATCCAAGTTCAAAACTGCCAGTTTGAAAAAACAGCAATTACGTAGTTAAGCACCCAATATTAAAGTAGCTTGTATATTAGGCAATCCAACAAAAAAATCACAATGTGATTTCGGTCCAACAAAGCAACTGTGTACCAAATTTCAAGTATGTAGTCCAATATTTAGAGACTGTCATATGACTAGTGCGCGTGGGCGCAATAGAAATCGGTCCAACACCGATTTCAGGTGCAACACGATCCAGGACCGATTTCTATTACAACCTTTTTAACTCTTCCCATCATTAAATCATGCCTACTTGCCAAAATTGAACTCAATCAGATGAAGCACTTGGGCGCTATTGTGGAGGAATACATACACAGACAGGCAGACAGACAGACAGCTTCAATCTGGAAATGGTCTTAATCATCTCAAGGAGGCTCGAAATGGATATTTACGTCCGCATCTCGAAAAAAAATAAATCCGTTCACAATATTTTCCCTCCTGATCGCTTGATGGGCCGGGAAGTAAAATCAGTATAGCTCGACTCTCCAAGCACCTGCCACGCTGCTTTCCGTTTCGAAAACCTCCTTCCGCTGCTTTCCGTCTCACCTGCTTCCGCTTTCGATTGGACTTACGTGGCAAAATACGTACAAATTAAACATTAAATCAGTTTTGGAGAGTGTGGAGCTATTTATAGTGAAATAAATTAAAATATAATTGAGTCGCGAATTGAGATATGCCACTTGGATGAAAACGTGGTCAATTTTGTCATGCTTTTAAACTGCTTGTCTAAAACACTGACAGTTTGATATCATGGAACTGCGTTATTCATCATTATCTTGTGTTTATGTTTGTGAAATAATGTTGAATTGCTCCAGTGTTCATTTCCCGTCCCATATTCAAAGTGAATATTTGCGCTATGAAATGGATTTCTGAAATACACGCATGGAGCAGTTTATTTTCCTGTGATATTATTCTACCTTTTATGTTTCTAGCAATGGAAATTAACTGACGACCTCTCTAATATTCCGAAGCGGAAATTACTTGATAATCGACTTATACGTACTTTACTAAATTTTCGAAAACAAGTACCTAAATTAATTTACTTCGACAAATTAACTCACCGTTTCACCATGTGAAATTTATAATAAAACGGTTGGGTCACCCCAAGACTTTCCCGGTGAGCAGACAACACCACGCACGCCAAAGCCTTAAACCGCCCCTTTCAACCCCGCCTCCCTCCTCTTCCTCCTCCCTGCACCTCCCCTTCACCCCCTTTCAAAAACCCTCCCCAAACACCTCCTTCCGCGCCCCTCCACCCCCTCCCCACAACTTTACCCCCCGCCAACCCCCCACGACTCCCCCTCGGCCTCTCTAGGCCCAACCCATCGCATCCACTATTTCCCCACCCATTTACCCCCCACACAAAGCTACCACCCGCAACGTCCCCTCTTTCCCCCTGACCCCCTCTAAATCCAATCCCTCAAAAACCTCCCCACCCCCAACACCTCCCCCCCCCAAAGCTTCTTTTGCATCCTAGACGAAAAAGGAACCCACTGAAGAAGAAGAATATCTAAAGAAGAAAAATATGTTGAACCCCCCTCCCCCACCCACCCACACCTACTACCCCCCCCCCCCCTCCTCCCCCCGACAGCGAGCCTAGTATTTTTGTAGTATTTCCGTGGTATTAAAATGGCTATTTTCCAATATGGTTCTTTTCTCGGCTAACCTCTGGTGGCTCTTCGTTATGATTAAAATATATGTATGTCTTTGTTTTTTGTGTCGCTTGTATAAGAGATATTGCATAAGAGTTACAATATAGAGTCTTGTATAAGAGTTGTTAACAATGTGGTTTCGACCCTACGACGCATCTGTGTACCGAATTTTAAGTCTCTAAGCCCAATATTTCGAGAATAAAGTATTACTAACGCCCCCCTCCCCCTCCCCCCCCCTCCCCCCCCCCTCCCCCCTAGGCCGATTTCAATCACTATTTTCAACTCTTGTCATGACCAAATGATGTCTGCATGCTCAAATTTCAGCTCAATCGGACAATGCGTTTGGGCTCTATCGTGGAGGAATATAGACAGACAGACACACAGAAGTGCGTCCACAATACTTTCCTTGATAGGAAAGTAAAACATCGGTTTTGTCCCCCAAGACTTTCTCGGCAAGTAGCCAAGAACTGAATTCATCTGAATATCAATTTCATAAATAAAATTGATAAGCGCCCTCTATCGGCCGGTGGACGAACCAGTTTGGGTTATGCTGAGACCACCTCGGGCGGTGCGGTTCGTTTCTTGGTTTAAGGCTGGGCCAATATATGGCGTTAATATTTAATTAAAATTCCCTGAATTCCCTGCATTTCAAATTTCAGCTCGATCGGACTTAGCGTTGGGCGCTATCGTGGAGGAATACACACAGCCACATATACATTCTAATTTAAAAAATTCGAATTGTAATCGCGCGTCGCCGCAAAATTGGCCATGAAACATTCGAATTTCGAACGAGCGTCTTAACGCATTATGGGTTTAAATTTCGAACATGCATCGCCCGACATCAAACGCGCAGCGCAGTAAATTTTAATATTTGATTCCCCCATACCTTTGTATGGCGGAATTGAAATATTATGTGTACAGAATATACATATATGAGATATTAAAACCAAAATTTCGCAATGTGATTTTCTATGTAAAAAAAAACCAAGTGTCTAAGTCCAATATTTCAAGGATGACATGACTAGTGCGCCCCCTGGCGGGCCGATTTCAACCACAATCTTTTCAACTATTGCCATGATTAAATGACGTTTGCATACCAGAAAGCGTTTGGGTGCTATCGTGGAGGAATACATAAACACAGACACAGACACACAGACAGACTTCCATCTGGAAATGGTCTTAATCGTCTCAGGGGGGCTCAAAATTGATATTTCTATTTACATCCGATTTTTCAACGCGTTCACAAAACGTTCCCTTTACGTCGGTTGGTGCGCTGCGAAATTAAAAAAGAAGAACTTAAACCTCGCTGTCCCCAAAAATGCGTACATCCTTTTATTGTTTTTCAAAGTGTTAGCTGCAGTAACTTCTCAAATCAATCATTTTAAATTGCCTGTTCAAAACATTTAAAAAATCCTATCATTGAACTGCGTTGTTTATTATTCTGGGTCTATTCTATATTTATCGAATAACGTAGAAATGTTCCAGTTTTCATTTTCTGTCCCGTATTTGCGCTGAATGTTTCAGTGAATGTTTGCGCTGTGAAATGGATATTTAAAATGCAGTCACCTAGCAGTTGATTTTCCTGTGATATTATTCTACCTGTTATGTTTCTAACGATGGAAATTATCCGACGATTTTTCTATATTTCGTCGCAGGATATTATTTGAAAATCGACCTATACGTACTTTTCTAATTCGTTTTCAAAAATGAAAAAAAACTATTTAATAATGTGAAATTAAAAAAAAACAATGAGATAGGTCGTTTGATGTTTTACGCTTTGAATTGAGTAAAAATATAATAATAAAATGTAGAAATATTTAAATATTAAAAATTAATTTATTAATAATCAGATTTGCAATATCAAACTCCATAGACTAATTTAGCTTAACATAAAATTGTGAAATATGAACCAAGACATTACACGATGTTAATTGTGTTAATTAATCCTATGTTAAATACTTACTTAGATTTTCCTAAATATTTCCTAAATATTTGCTAAATACTTTATATATTAGATTTGCAAAATAAGTGCATAGACTAATGTAGCTAAACATAAAATTTTGAAATATGAACCAAGACATTACGCGATGTTGAATTTGAATATTAATCATATGTTAAATACTTAGACTTGCAAAATATTTTATATACTTAGATTCGAAAAATCAGTCTATATACTAATTTAGCTAAACATATAATTCTGAAATATGAACCAAGACATTACACGATGTCAATTTTGATTATTAATCCTATGTGAAATACTTAGATTTGCAAAATACTTTATATACTGAGATTTGCTTAATATTTTAAATACTTAGATTAGCAAAATCAGTGCATAGACTAATTTTGCTAAACATAAAATTTCGAAATATGAAACAAGATATTACACGGCGTTGATTTCGATTATTAATCCAATGTGAAATACTTACTTAGATTTGCAAATTACTTTAAATATTTAGGTTTGGAAAATCAGTACATTGACTATTAAGCTAATCAAAAAAAAAATTAATAATATTATGTTAAATATTTACTTACATTTTCAAAATCATTCCAAAGACTAATTTAGCTAAACATAAAATTTTGAAATATGAAAAGTTTGATTTTGATTTTTAATCTTATGTTAAACATTTACTTAGATTTTCAAGATCAGTCCAAAGACTAATTTAGCTAAACATAAAATTTTTAAATATGAACCAATGCACTTACGCAATGTTGATTTTGATTATTAATCTTATGTTTAATATTTACCTGGATTTTCAAAATCAGTCCATAGACTAATTTTGCTAAACATAAAATTTTGAAATTTTAATGTGAACCAAGATATTACACGATATTGATTTTGTTTAATTTAAAATGTTTAAATGTTAAATATTTACTTACATTTTCAAAATCATTCCAAAGACTAATTAAGCTAAACATAAAAGTTAGAAATATGAAAAGTTTGATTTTGATTTTTAATCTTATGTTAAACATTTACTTAGATTTTCAAGATCAGTCCAAAGACTAATTTAGCTAAACATAATTTTTTAACATATGAACCAATACACTTACACAATGTTGATTTTGATTATTAATCTTATGTTTAATATTTACCTGGATTTTCAAAATCAGTCCATAGACTAATTTTGCTAAACATAAAATTTTGAAATTTTAATGTGAACCAAGACATTACACGATATTGATTTTGATTAATAATATTATGTTAAATATTTACTTAGATTTTTAAAAAAGGTCCAAAAAATAATTCAGCTAAACATTTTTTTTTAAATATGAACCAAGACATTACACGGTGTTGATTTTGATTATTAATCTTATGTTAAATATTTACTTAGATTTTCAAAATAAGTCCAAAGATATGAAATTTTGAAATATGAACTAAGACATTTAGCTAAACATGAAATTTTGAAATATGAACCAAGACATTACACAATGTTGATTTTATTATTAATCCTATGTTAAATACTCACTTAGATTTGCCAAATAGTTTATTAGATTTGCAAAATCAGTTCATAGAGACTGATTTTGATAAACCTAAATAATATATTTTATTATATATTAAATTAAATTAATATATATTAATTTAGCTAAACATAAAAAAAAATATATGTATCAATACTTTACTATGTTGATATTGTTATATTTGCCATTTACTTTATATACTTAGATTTGCAAAATCAGTATAAAACTTTGACATATGAACCAAGTCATATTACACGATGTGGATTTTGATTTTTAATCCTATGTTAGATACTAGTCTACTTTCTTTACCAAATCTTATATTAATATGGGTTCCCTATTCGGTATTACTTGAAATTATTGGCTCTTTTTTTTTTCACACAGACCACTTCGAACTTGGATAACTTCGGTTTGATTAACAATTTCAATTTCAAATAACTTTAAATTCAAAGCAATATTACCTATTCTATTTTCAAAATCAGTTTTTCATTTCTCTTTCTGTTGTTTCTTATTGCTCGGATATTTTGCAATAATGTAGATGTTAAAAAAGCGCGTTATTTTCGAATACGAGTTCCGTTGTGGCAGCAACGCAGCAGAGAGAGTACGCAGTATCACGAAAACGTGCTGATACTATGAACGAACGCACCCTTGCGTTATTTGTTGATAGCTTCCGTAATTTTGACCCCGAGAACAAGCTCCGTGGGCGACCGGAGAGCAAAGTTGTTGATGGTGAATTAAGGACGATAGTGAAAGGGGATCCGCCGCAAACTATGGTTGAGCTAGCAGCAGCTTTCATCGTAAGAGTCATTTGAGTCAAATTGGCACAGTAAAGAAGTTCGAAAGTGAGTCTAAATGAATGAGCTACAAAATAAGAGAAGAGGAAGGTACAGGAGAACGAGAGGAGCCTTCGCCGTCCAAGACCGCCAAAAGCCACACCACATTTATTTTTTTGAGACTTACCTGAAATTAATAGCAGATGTTGAGGTCACCACGATGGTTACAATTATGCAGATGAATTTGAACATTGTTATGGCTATTCTGCAGAAGAAATAAATGCATGCGATATTAAGCTAGTATATTACGAACTATTGTAAATATTATAATGTTAACAAACAGCAAAACGTTATTCTGGATAATGCGACCAATTATTTATAATTAGCCCTGCTAGCCTCATCATCAGCTAGCATATTGATTTAAAAATAGGCAGTTGTTACAAGACCCAACGTGTTACACCTATTGCCCGTATTCAATTTCTTTTTGGTGCCTAATTCAGGATCTAAAACGGAGATTAACGGGGTTCAAAGTGCAACTTCTTTATACATAGCTTGTAAGTGTCAAAAGTGACGTTGAACCACAGTTTAGAAATGTTTTCGTACTTTATTTTTGCACTGTATTTCGGATAGGTCTAACATGTACCTTGTTCTGAACTAATTTAAGAACGCTCGAAAATCGAGCATTCTAAATTAAAAGCCGTGTAATTCGATCATTTCATTATGCTTGTTCAATAAAAAATTTATTTCTCATTTAATGTATATTTCTCATTTTAATGTATATTTGCGTTATTGTAATTATTACCTACTTAGGTAGCCAGATATATCATTAGGATATTAGAATTATAGATAATGTATATATTAATTGCAAGTTGTATACCCTTTCGGGGATTTTCGAATTAAATAAACTTCTAACTTTGTTTTGGTAAATTTCCCTTTTTTCAAATATAATAAATTTTAGAACGACTTTTTAATAAAATACACCTTCCTCGAATAACGCTTTAACGAACAGTTGAAACTGCATAGAAATCCGTCCATTGGGTCTTGTTTTAAAGCCATGGAACATGCGAAGAGATGCTTTTTTTTGGGAGTTCACGCTTTTAGTTTTAAGTTTTCAGCTGAATATTGATCGCAGCTTCTTTATATCGCACCTTTAGAAAATAAAAAAACGAAATTCGAAATTTTAAATTCTTCCATCTGTCAAGTAGCTCGTCTTGTCTTGTTATTTCCCTTGAAATAATAGGAAATTGAGTGAGTTTACGTATAAAGAAGGATTGTACCTTAATTTTTGAGATAATTGGATGAAGGGTGAGCGTTACTAGTTGTAAAATGGGCCCAACTTAAACCTACTCCTCTTTCCGAAAGTGACAGGCATTCATCATTCTCGTTAACACCTAAAGCATTCCCGAATCCGATCAAGGGAATCCTTCGTCACGATGTAAGTGGCTTTTATAATTATTTACTTTATAATCATCTTATTGATCAATTCTAAAAAGAATATATACACAAAACTATCAAATATTTCTATATATATATATATATATATATATATATATATATATATATATATATATATATATATATATATATATATATATATATATATATATATATATATATATATATATATATATATATATATATATATATATATATATATATATATATATATATATATATATATATATATATACGGGGGGCGGTCGAAACGGTTATGCGCGGATCTGTCAAACGACGCATAAAAAGGCACTGTTGGTATCCGACGGGTTAAGCAGTAAAATAAGCATATTATTTTGTCAGAAAATAGGATATAGCTGGTTTTTATACTATCAATAGGATCTAAGGGGGGGGGGGGGAGGTTGTTTTTGAAATCTTGGATCTGGCTGTTTTTGTTACTAACGTCAGGCTGTGACGCTCGGTAGACTAAACTTCGCTAAATAGGCCAACAGAAGAATACGACTGAGGTGAGCAACGTTTGTAAAACTCCACCCTATCTTCAAATCTGAAGACCAAGTTTATACAATCTACATATGTGTCTTGCATGTGATGACGTACGGTGCGGCAGCTTGGACCTTGACTGTAAGACTCGTCCACAAATCGTCGCTCAGCGAGCTATGGATAGAGCTATGCTCGGAATCTCTTTTATGTATATGATCTAGAATGTAGACATCCGCTAAAGAACAGAATTGGTGGATATAGCTCAGAAAATAAGTAAACTGAAATGGCAGTGGGAATGTGACATATGCCGAAGAACCGACAACCGCTGGGGACGATAGGTCCTCCAGCTCAGTATCAAATTGATTTGAGAAAGATAGAGTTGGAGTTGGCATCTATTACTGGCGAACCTGCCACTCCAGAAAGGTATAACTATATAAAATTGTTCTTTTAACCGTGAGGTGAATGCAGAGACTTAGGGACAAGACATTTGACAGCGTCTAACTACGCCAACATGCCCGTGAGAGTTCAACGCCTTACCGAGTGGCACTGGGAAGGGAAACCAGCGGGCAGCCTCGCGCCCTCACTACCAGCTTTGGCTGGATTTCTCCGTTCACCAGTCTGGTCACAGGTTCGAATTCGCTTACATGGCGCTTACCTGACTTTAGCGGTATTTGAGTTCGAATATATCACGGACCGTAGCGCATTTCGCCATCTTTCACACGGGATCGGGTGGCCGATGGGTCGTTTCAAGAAGAGCTGACACCAGGTCAACAACCCCCCCTAGTTGGACCCTCGAAGAGGCTACCGGATGGGGTGAAACTGGGAGTTGAGCCGATCGAAGAGAGCGAGCAGGTCATATGGCCCAAGCTGCACAGGATCCGTTAACTGCCTGCCTGAGAACGATAGCAAAAAGCGACTGGATGAGGAAGACGGGGGGCCGGTCAGCGTAGCCTGCCTTGGGAGAGGCCTATATCTAGAAGTGGAGAGACACATGCTGCTAAGTACAAAAATCAGTATTTGGTACCTACATATCCCATCTGCAAAATCCCTATTCAATTGTAACTTAAACAAAATCCGTACCTGATTTTGTTTGATTATGAAGTGGTGCGAAGTCTGGTTCTTAGGTGACTGCTGGATTAAATATTTCCGACTGCTTAATATATACTCTCGTTTCTCCCACGTCCGCCAGATCTGAAGATGCTTTTAGACGACATAAAATCATCCCAACCACCCTCAATATCATTATTATTGACAGTTTCAATCAAGTATTCAGCAATGTATTAACAGTTCTGGATAAACCGCGACGGGAGAATTTTAATCATATTTTAAGAGGGTTACACAAAAGCTCTCTTGCAAATTTAAAATACTAAATTATGTTTACACATTATATACGTGGTATATTTTAATATTTTTGAAATAGGCCGTAATTATTTTTATTTTATTTGATTAAAAACATACAGTAAAATAATCTATCTATATAAAAAATCGGCTGTGTCACTCTAAGATGTTTCCGGCAAGTAGACAAGTTCCCTCCCGCGCGCTAACCCAAACGCCCCCCGCGCGCTAATTCGTAGTAATTCGCATAACATCGCCTAATGTCGGACATAGAAAAAAAATCAACTATAGTGCAGTCTCTTAAGCAAAAAAAGGGGTCAATCTCGTAATGAGGGATAATAAGCTAGAAACTCGTATACACCTTCATTTTGACGTTCTAAAAATTGTCTCAAAAGTCTCATAAAATCTCGTGTCTGTGTCGTAAGTTATTCAAGGTCAAAAGTCACAAAAATCGGTTTTTCGCAATTATCTAGGTTTCTATAGCTCCAATGATGTTATTATCTGTTATGAAAATTAAAGAGCATAAAATTTGCGACAAATTTTGTTCCAAACATGTTTTCATGCGCTCAACCGTTTATAGATAGAGGGCGGAGAGTGCGCAGCGCTCAGCCATACTTTTTTTGATTAGGTAAAATTTTTTGATTAGACAGAATTTTTGATTAGGTAAAATTAATAAATAAAAAGCAAATACTTGTATTTTTTTTTATTTATAAATATAATAGACGTATATGTGAGGTTTAAGACTAGAGATATTTCAATTCAATTTATTTGTGTACATTTTGTGTATATTAGTATTTTATATTAGTATGCATATTTATTTTAAATATGTATTTATTGTATTTATGTATTACTATATATTGGTGTTGGGTTTAATAATAATTTCTCACTACTATATTTTATTTTTTTTGTGTGTTGGTATAACTCTTTGTGCTTGTGTATTTGTATTATGCAAGAATGAATGTTTTGAACTTTATACCAATAATAATTATATAACCGAACGTAATACAGGTCAGCTCGCAATATGCTAAGTCAAATATCAGCATCCCTAGATACGGGCGTTCTTGCTCAGTTAGGTATGCGATGAGCCAACGGCTATGGGTTCAACTTGTTTTTCCTGCACGTTTTATTGTACTGTATACCGAATATCATAGCCATTCGTCTGTAAATCATGTTGTTTCAAATAAATAAATAAAAAAAATAAATACAAACTGTAATGCAACTGGTCAACTGTGTGACCTTGAATTATACCGATTTTTGTGACCTTTGACCTTGAATAACTTACGACGCAGGCACAAGATTTTATGAGACTTTTGACAAAACTTTTAGACCGCCAAAATGAAGGTGTATAAGAGTTTCTAACTTATTATCTCTCATTCCGAGGTGAAACCCCTAGTTTGACTGGACTACTAGTAAGACAAACGACTACATAAAGATTGCTTATCACCTAAATCCTAAACGATCCCATTATATTCATATAGGAAATATTTTTCTAGAAATAAAAAAAATATCGGTTGATAGGTCTTCTTAGGCATTTACATAAAATGGCAAAATTACTAACTAAATCGAACTTAAGAATTTTACTTTTCTGGCCCACCAACCGACCAGAAGGGAAATTTTGGGAACGCGCGAACATTTTTTTTTCGAGATAAAGACTGATATATAATAATGTTGAACCCACCCCCCCCCCCCCCTAAGACGATTAAGACCATTTTCAGATTGAAATCTGTCTGTATGTCTGTCTGTCTGTCTGGCTGTGTGTCTGCCTGTGTGTTTTAGTATTCCTTCACGATAGCGCCCAAACGCCTAATTCGATTGAGCCGAAATTTCGTACGTAGTATCATTTCGTCATGGCAAGAGTTCAAAAGATGGTGGTGGAAATCGGTCCACCGCGCACTAGTCATATAAGTATCAATCTCGGAAAATTGGACATAGAGAATTGAAATTCGGTACACAGATGCTTTGTGAGGCAACTTGAAAACTGAAATTTCGCTTGGAATATCTCATATACAAGCTACATTAATAATATTAAAATTCCGCCATATATTTAAATTAAATAATACCGTTATTTGTTGGCGCTTGGCCCCAAACCCGCCCTTAGCCGAGAAATGAACCGCGCCGCCCAACGCGTCATCAGGGTCAGCGAGACAGGGCGCTCATCGATTTTATTCATGAAATTAATATTCAGATGAAATCAGTCCTTGGCTTCTTGCCAGGATAGTGTTGGGGTGAAACAACCGCTGTTTGGTAACTGTTTGAAAATTGGTCCAACTATGTGAATCTTTGCATAGAGAACAAAAAACCCGATCGGTAATTTAATTGTCTCTCGAAATTATTGGATTTCTCTTGAAATATTGGATCAAAATGAACAATGCAATAAAGTAGTGAGGTAGACTATACATATTTACAGAAAGGCCTATTATGTGTACAAAGTGGGCTCGATTGCGTTTCTTTGTGTACTAATATCGGAAAATAGTTCATGCAAACGAGACAGAGCAGTGCGTTAGAGCGAAATGTAAAAATAACGATCGTATATTTTCCCGCACAAAAATTAATTGCTGCAAATAAAATAATCTGAATTAGTTTAAAAATCAATGCGCTTTATCCTCGATTTTTATGCTACAAAAGAGACAATAATTCATTAACCGACTTCAAGAAAAGGAGGAGGTTATCAATCCGGTTGTATCTTTTTTTTATTTTTGTTACATCAGAACTCTGCCATTTATGAACCGATTTTAAAAATTCTTTTTTTATTTGAAAGGATATACCTACTTGCAGATTGGTCCCATTTTTATCAAAATCCTGTCCTGGGATACATGAGGAATTGAGGGAACTCCTCAAATATTACCATTAAAAGTTTAAAATGTACATGTTGATTCAATTCCGATGACAATGTATTTTTTAATGGTAAGCATGACCTGATTCTACACCATGGGTTGGCTCCCGACGAGGGAACTCCTCAACGGTCAACAGCACAGACACGAAATTTTGTATACTCATTCAGTTATAATAGCCTGTATTAAGTTTCACCATGACATGGCTACTGCACCCAGGGTTGGCTTCCGACAAGGGGACTCCTTACCGGTCAACAGCACAGATACCAAATTTTGTATATGCATTCAATTACGACAGCCCGCTCTAAGTTTTACCAAGACAAGACTGCGGCACCAAGGGTTGGCTTCCAACGAGGGAACTCCTCAACGGTAATCAGCACAGACACAAAATTTTGTGTACGCATTCAATTATGATAGCCCGATCTTACTATCACCATGACATGGCTGCTGCACTTTGGATTTTTGGAGTCGGTATTTTTTTTGTTAAAATATTGTGTATTATTTTATTTTCCGCTCTAACCTATTGTCTTGTCTCGCTCGCATGAACTAATTCCGATTTTAGCTCACGAAGAAACGCAATCGGGCCCAATGTCACTGTCATTGAGTCTTTTCTTTGTTATTATTTAAAGCGACACGTAAACGTGTGTATGTGTGTATGTAGTATCATACACACATACACACAGACACACAGACGCACAGAAGTGCGTCCACAATACTTTACTTGCTAGGAAAGTACAATGAAATGCTGTTCGTTGGTAACATCGTTGGCATATCAGGTTGAACGGCTGAACCGATTTGGCTAATTTTTCTTTTAAAATGTTTGTAATAGTCAAAATAAGATCCTAACAAAGAGGAAAATTGGAAAAGTTACCTGGAAAATGAAAAAATCGGGAAAAACTGACAGTGCTTTTTTCTACTCACGATTACTTTTTCTACTTTACTACTACTTAATTCTATTTTTAAATAGGAACCAAATATGTGGTTGTTTTTTTTGGTTTTGATCGCTATAATGCAATTAAATGAATTCAATTGAATAAAAAACTGGAAGACCTTGAGAGAAATCTGGAAAAACGAATTCCTGCCAAAATTAAAATAAAATTACAATTTTTCTACATTTGTGTTGTTTTGCAATCTGTCCAACAAATGTAGTTATTTTATCTTTATTTCAATTTATTTATTTCTGTATTGATCTGTATTTCGAAATGCGCCAGAATAAAGACTTTGACCAAACGGTGCTATACTCCGAAATGCCAAATATATTACTTGAAATCAACTGTTAAAAAAACAACGACTGAAACAAGGAAACTCAATTTCACGTTACCCACGTATATTTTCCTCCGATGTATTAGGTGTTTTTTTCAATCCCTCCAAGAAACCACGAAAGCTTCTATTTGCGTTAGTGGCCCAACATCGTTCTACATCTACGTAAATGGTGAATTGTGTAGCACATAATTAATATAGAGAAGCCTGTCAACGTTTGCCATTGTTAGAGAATGACTCATTGGGAATACACCCTCCCAGATGCTGTGATTTCGTTAAATGCTCATCAAATACGAACATTGTTTTCGATAATTATCTCAACATGCTTTCCATCGAAATCGATTGAATTGTGGACCAAATACAAAAAATACATATCTGATGATATTTTGCATCAGGAGCGTACCAGAATATCAAATCCAGATTTGCAACTGAGCGAGGAAATTTACAACGAGGCATTGATATTAACCGACGACATGTGCTTGATGATATTAAATTAGGTATTAGGTCAACTAGGTATGACGGCGCCCAATCGTCCGAGGCACGACGCATTTATAGAAGAGTTGAAACGCGAAAAACAATATTATTGCGATGCATTGTGAGAATCAGTTCGAACGAACTGTAAAAATACGCAAACGACACTCTCATGAAAATTGTGAACGATGGAACAGGGGGGATTTTTCTTCTTGGATACTCCCGTTGGAATTGGAAAAAACTTTTTGATCGCATTGCGCATCGCATCGCATTCCTGATCAGGAATTGCAGCTACGTTGTTGGAAGGCGGTCAAACAGATATTTCAAGTTACCGTTGAATATTCAAATCAATGAAACTCCAACTTGCAACCTTTCAAAGAACTGTGCAATGGCCAAAGTTTTGCAGCAATGCAAATCGATCGTTTGGTGGTGGTGAGGTGGGTTCGGGGGGGAGGGTGGTTTAGGGGGGGGGTTGTGGTTGGAGTTTGTGAGGGAGAGGCGGGTTGGGGTGGAGTTTGTGGGGGAGATTTTCGAGGGGGGAGGTGGTAGGGAGGAGTGGAGTTTGGTGAGGGTTGTTGTGGTATTTTGAGGGGGGGGGGGGGGTTTGGAAGGGGGGTGAGGGGTTTGGCGCGGGGGAGGAAGGGGGGTTATCTGATTGTCGAGAAAGTATTGGGGTGAAACAACCGATTTTTTACTTTGTTTACAAATTCTAATGGCTTTTCACAAAACGATCACAAACAAATTTATTGAAATTTGGACAGGACAACATCTGTCATGTCACACCTTCGGGGCTCGTCGACTAAAACACGATAGTATCGTCGCACAGTCGACCGCCTGTCTCCGTGGGAAACACATGTGTTACCCAAACATTCGTCTCTCATTTATTATGTTGCCATGGGGGTACACTAAAAGCGTATGTATGGTCGCACTATTAGTGCGACCATACATACGCTTGTATTTTAGCTAGGTCTCGACTTCATTCCTTGTATTTTAGCTAGGTCTCGACTATGCTCCAGTAATGAGACTCTGTCTAATCTGATCTGTATATATTCGGCTTCAGTAAAAAAAATATGTTCTCAGCTTCGGCTTTCGGCAAGATACTACCAATAATGAACAAGTTTTCTAGGTTTTAATTAGTTTTATTATCTCTCCAGGGGTTATAATTCAATTCTCTCACTCTCACTTATTCTCTCTTATATATGGCTCTTAAATAATTCAAGTAGGAATCACTGCCGGGCGAGTGACAACGATGTATGCAATGTAAAGTTTTTTTCTTTATTTGGAGTATTGTTTTAAATTCAGTATTATGCAAAATTCCGAATAAAAACATCTCCCCATCAATATGAAATAAACAATGTTTTAAATATAATCAAGACAACGTATTCTCAAATTAACCCAAAATTTATAAAAAAGACATGTAGTATGTGCTTCCCTTCTTTATTCTTACCATAAATCTTCGTGGATCTTTCGAAATTCAAATTCTAATGCTTACGGAGACCCGCGGTTGCGATTTGATTTTAAATTGAATGAGATGACGCGCTTTTGACATTCAAATTTGCATTGCTTTGAATTATCGCCAACTGCTCACTGACTTTCTTTTTTAAATAAATATTCAGATGAAATAAGTCCCTGGCTTCTTGCCGGGAAAGTATTGGGGTGAAACAATCGTTTTTTTTTTTTTTATTTATGTTTATATTGCATTTCAACGGATTGGTCTAAGCTGTTATGTTGATTTGCATACGAGTATGATAGGAAATAAATAAATATATTTTACTCATGTCACAGTGGTGCCGACTCCCTTCCACCTTAGCGATTTGGCCCAGATTTGGCTTTAGATAATATAAGTTAATAGTAAAAACACATTTTTAAAAACAAGCTTTTATTAAAATGCTCTGTTCCGAGCCAACCCCGGGTGCACAGCCATATCATCGTGGAACTTAGAACGGGTTATTATAATTAAATACAAAATTTCGTGTTTTGCTGTTGACCGTTGAGGAGTCCCCTGGTTAGAAGCCAACCCTAAGTGCAGCAGCCATGTCATGGTAAAACATAGAACATCATAATAGAATGCGTATACAAAATTTCGGTGACTGTGCTGTTGACCGTTGAGGAGTCTCCTCGCCGGGAGCCAACCCTTATACGCTCAGCAGCCATGTCATCATGAAACTTATAACGGTCTATCATAACTGAATGAGATGACGCGCTGAATACAAAATTTCGTGTCTGTGCTGTTGACCGTTGAGGAGTCCCCTCGTCGGGAGCTGATCCTGGATGTAGAATCAGGTCATGGTCTAAAAATGTCATAAAAATATTATAAAAATGCATTGTCATCGGAACTGAACCAACGTGTAAAATTTCAATTTCATAGGATAAGAGGAAGTGGTTCTAATTTAGCTTGCAAGATTTGACTTAAACAAACTAACAAACATTGCAAGGTAAATAAAAAGCTTGTAATAAAATAGAAACAAACGGCTATTTTTTAGACGTACATAGACGAGAGGCGCCGACAGTGGCGGATCCAGAAATCCGGGGCTCACATATAGAAATTGATTTAGTAGGTGGGGGGAGGGAGAAAGGGAGAGGAGGGTTAAGGAGAAACATGTCAGTTATTATGATTTGGCTATTGTGCGGTGAGAGTTTCTACTATAAACGCCGTAGGCAAGAACTTTGATAGTTCATATCTGTTATATTGCATTTTGTTATTGTAATTTTCTGAATTGAAAGAGGCTTCGTTTTATCGTGAATATGAATTGACATAACCGGGCCACTTCAATAAGACTTCGCTTAAGCGAGCTCGCCCTAACACAGGAGTGCCTAGCAGGGCCGGCTCGGTTGCACTTTACTTAGCACATTAGAAAAATAAACATCTAAATAATTTATGCGCTATTTAACCTGGGCTCAGACAGATGTATATCTAAATTTAGACGGTATAAATTACGGCTAAATGTAACATATAACGGCAATTCCTAAATTGTACATTATTTTTGTTTTCTTTTGTGCTCTTGCACTTGAATGTCTATGTAACCAATAACTAAATAATATATCATATTTTTTATATCCGCGTGGGCCAAGTGCGGACATCTGGCGGCCATATCCGAGCCCATACGACTCGGGACGTATTCGTTTCGAGAACAATTTTGTTCTAAGAGAAACTACTGTGGTCCAGGTAGACTTTAGTCTATCTAGATAGAATGCTATCTATTAATGACATTTAATCCTATATAAAAAATGCGATAGATGGCACTAATAATTGAATTTTTATTATTGCTATCGCTGGTTAAATAATTGAGTTATTGTAATCAATCGGTCCTTCATAAAAAAACCATTCATTGAGCTCGATGTCGTTTCTTTTTGAACTAAAATCGGAAATTAGTTCGTTTGAACGAGACAGGGCAATACGCTAGAGCGGAATGTGAAATGAACGGTTGTCACTTTTTTGCATTAAAGCTACACACCAAAGATAAACATCTTAATCTAACACCACACGAAAAGTGTTCAAATTTATTCGGACGAGTATCAGTTCGACAGGTAGTTTTTATCGACGATCGTTCGTTTCATATTCCGTTCTCTAACGTATTGCTCTATCTCGTTCGCTTGAAGTAAATTCAGTTTTAGTTCACAAAGAAACGCAATCGGGCGCGTTATTTATTTATTTATTTAGTATAATAGGTACGCAAACAATACTCTAATAATACATGGTTACCGCTAATATTTTTACAATTTTACTAACTAGAGTATAATATTTTATGTGTCCTCCACACTTAATTAATAATTGGGTATGCGCCGTTTATCTCATGAATTACAAAAGTATCAGTAGAAAAATTAATATCCTTAAAAATTATCAAAACAAACATTATTTTTTTTTTTAAATATGTTTACAGTAAATTCTGAAAAACAATTAAATGGAAAAAAAGGTATCAAATATTGTCTGGAATAAAATATAAAAACATACGGTAAATTATCAATTTGTTTCATAATACGCTATTTATAATGGACTTAACTGCTAATTGTGGGAATTACATACCGAGTGTCTAATGAAAAGACTAAGGAAACTGATTTATATATTTATTCAATTGCGAGATATTCTCGGCCTGCCCTATTTAAAAATTATATATTACGCTATATGCCAATCAATAATGACATACGGTATACTTGGATGGGGAGCTTGCGGAAAAACCCTCCTCCAGAAAGTGAACGTTGTCCAAAAGGCAATAATTAGAATCATGTTAAGGAAGCCTAGGCGTTACCCTTCTGATGACCTGTATGTTGAGGCACAATTGCTTGATTTGAGGCAGTTGTATTGCCTCAAAGCAATAATTCATCTTAGAAACAACAATGAAGACGAATATTGTGTTTCTCCGGAAAACAGGGAGAGATCAGGTCGTTATAAGGGAAACTTTGAAGTGCCGAAACGTCTAACGTCTTTTGGACAACGTCATTACAGCTTTCTTGCTCCAAGAATGGTTAATATCATGAGTAAAGAGAACATATTGGAAATTAGCAGCAAACAACAAAAATATCACCTTACATCATGGTTAATAAACCTTGGTAGGAGAGAGACGGAGAAAACATTCATCACAATTTGAAAATAAATAAATATATTTATTTTCTATTTATTTTATATACGTATTTTTATTAATTCTTATATATTATTAGTTATTATTATAAATGATTATTTATTATTGCTATTATATATTTTTATTATTATTATTTAGTATTACTTGTCTATAGTTCTAATATTATTTTGGTGTAGTGAGAATTTCATTTTTTGATTTGATTCAAATTTTTTATTTTTAGTTTGGAATTTAACTTGATTTGATTATTTTTTTTTTATTTTTAGTATGTATTTTTTAATCATTTGTATTGGTGTTCTCCTTAGAACAGGCTCTGCCTAGTTAGGAGCAACACAATCTATGTTAAGTGCTGACGGTGTAATTTTTTTTGTGGACCAATAAATAAAAATAAAAAAATAAATGGTCCCATGTTAAAGAATTATCGATGTTATTCTAGATAGCCAAATAATTGCTGTTACTTTCGCCGTCAATGCTACCAGCGTCACCTGCATTTCGCCGTCAAAAAGGGGTTGCCAAATTTCCTATGGAGCTGAGCAATCTAATACCATATAATAAATGCTAGTAGCTAGCCATATCGAGCAGCGGTGGAGATAAATAAATTGGATGTTGATCTGATAACAATTTTAGGATGGGTAAGAGGCATATCCAGACTTATTAGGATGCGTAGCTTGTGCCGCGTTTTCCTCTTGGTTCCAGGCATCGCGCCAAGGGCGTGCGTCGTGCGTCGAACGCGTGTCAAACAAGACAGTCAAATTAATTTACAACGATTTCTCCGGGGCCATTTTTTCCTATTATTTGTTATAATTTTTCTCACTTGACATACTGGACCTTAGTTTGACATTCAATTCAGCAGTGGGATGAGGCTTTGTTTAATTCTTTATGAATAATAATAAGGTGGTTGATGAGTTCTGCTAAAAGTGTTTAAAGTCAGTGCCGGATTGATCCATGTAGAGGCCCTTAGGTCTTAGAAATCTCGAGACCCCGTTTGCACTTATCGGGGGCCCCTTTGTCTTTCAAATAATAAAGAAATCGGTTGTGTCACCCCAAGACTTTCCTGTCAAGTAGCCAGGAACTTAATTCATCTGGATATTAATATCATAAATCCTATCACAACCTCTTCGAAAATCGAAATCAACTTCGACTTTTTCGACTTTTTCGACTTTTCGAATTTTGTGTCCGTTGAGGATTTCCCTCGTCGGGAGCCAACCCAGAGTACATCAGCCATGTCGTGGTGAAACTTGAAAGTTGCTATCATAATTGAATGCGTACACAAAATTTTGGGTCTCTGCTGTTAACCGTTGAGGAGTCCTCTCATCGGGAGCCAACCCAAGGTACATCAGCTATGTCATAGTGAAACTTGGAAGGGCTATCATAATTAAATGCTATCATAGTTGACCGTTGAGGAGTTCCCTCGTCGGGAGTCAACCCAGGATACATCAGCCATGTCATGGTGTAACTTGGAAACTGCTAACATAATTGATTGCTTACACAAAATGTTCGGTCTCTGCTGTTGACCGTTGAGAAGTTCCCTCGTCGGGAGCCAACCCTATGTGGGCGGATTTCAACCACAATCTTTCCAGCTCATGCCATGACCAAATGATGCCTGGCATGCCAAATTTCAGCTTAATCGGTTGAAGCGTTTCGGCGCTATCGTCGGAGAATGCACACAGGCAGACACACAGAAGTGCGTCCACAATAATTTCCTTGACAAGAAAATAAAACACGACTGCCGTTACGGAAAGTGTATACCTATATAATTATTTTTATTACGGTTTTTTTATTTATCCATATAGTATATTTTGTCTAATATTATTGTATATTTCCGGAATGTAATCAGACCTTTCATTGAACACTAAACACGATATATTTATGTTAATTTATTGCTATTTGGACATTTAGACGTCTACTTACCTACTAGATATTTGGATAGTTAAAGTACCCCGTGACACTCGGGATGACATAGCGATTCTAAAAATACCACATACTTCTAAATCGGTTCAAGCGTTTAGAAGTTAAGGTGGAATAAAGAAACGGAAAACATACATAGATGAACCCTGAACACATTATACTCATTTTTTGTTGGGAAGCCGTGTAAATTATTCCAGCCAGACTGTATTTATGTAGCTTATTCAATACACCAAATATCTACTTACTTTTTATTACTGTATTTGGAGACGTCTGTTTCAATTTTCGATGTGGTTATTTTTGTCCCATAGATCTCACAATCTTTTATCGCTTTGATGGCGTACTTTGACATTTTGAATGGAACCTGAGTGGGTGTTATATAACATATATCTCCCCAATTTTTATACGGGTATTAGAGATGGTAAATTAAGGTACGATATTTATGGGTATCCTCCCTATCGCTAGCATGTCGCAGAATATACAAATATTTTATTACAATAGGTGAGTTAGGGGCGACCGTAATTTAAATATCAAAGAGTATAAAAGTATCTCGCCGTATTTCTAGAGCCCGCCATTGACAACATGTCCTATGAAAAAGTCTTTGGGAATATGTGCAGGTCCGTAGGTTGTATAGTTGGAGAGCCAGGGACAAAAAGTGAAAAAGTTTTATAAAAACTGATACTTTCAGGTCAGACAGTATTATAGAATATCAGGGTAAAGTCAGCAGGCCAGATTCCGGGCAACCTGGCGCTGGCGTACTAACTAGGAAAGGTGTAATTATAATCAGTACCCAAAGTGTTTTGGAAAAGCTGAAAATTCATCAGTACACAGTGGTCGCGATATTCGCACTATCTATGCGCGAATACCTCGATTATCGCCGCTTTTCGCAGCAACCCCGGCAAACACGTTGGACTGTATAATTTCGATAGTTTTTATTTTTACTGGGGTTCATTTCCATTGGTTAGAGCACCGAAACCGCCGCTCGACTGCCGACGAATCCAAGGCTTTTGCACTACTTGTCCGGTAGGTACGAAAGTAAAGGCCGATTTCCGTATGACGACGTTTATTCCATTAAAATTGCAACCGCTTACACTATTAGGTTACTTTAACGAGTCTTTTACACTATAATTACGCTACTTAAACCGACTCTTTTACACTATAATACGAGTCTTTGTAAACATAAACACTATAGAACGGGAAATCCTCGCCGCCAAGGATGCGACCGGAGCGAGTGAAACACTTTTAACCACTGTCATATATTGACAAATAATATTTTAAAAGGGTCAGCATTTCAACGCTCAGCCAACCATAATACAAAAAAAACCCTCAACCGAATTCCGCCTCCCACGGTCAGAGGCGAGGCGATTTATGACGAGCGTTCTCGAAAGTCTATTATATTATGGACAAAAACGACAAGTGTTTGCGACTTTCTAGTGAATTATTGTCCCCTTAACATACGCCTAAAAGTGTAATTTATAGCTGTAACAGACACGAGTCATTTTCAAAGGAGAACCAATTCTATGAACTCTTCAACGTCGCTTATAATATTATCCATTCTCCCCCGATGAACCGATCCGGTTCATCCTTAATTTTAAATTTTAACTACGGTTAATCTAATTATTTATCTGCTAATCTAATTGGAATCCTTGCTGTCCACTCAATTGGAATGTAACGTTGACAGCTCGGATTCTTGTTGGGTGACCTAACTTGTTTACATGAGATTCTTATTGATTTCATGCACTTTTACTTTCTTTGTTCAAGATTCTCTTTCGTCGGTAGGCCCCGCCGCAGCTGTTAGATCTAATCGTACTAATTTATTTATCGACCGGCGATAGACCTTTCCATCTGCAATCACATCGACAATTCGTACAGCGCCTTGCTTATCAGGATAAACATTTTTGATTAACGCGCGTGCCCATCGACCGCGTTCCAACGCCGGATCTAATAACAATACTAATTCTCCAACTTTTAGGGGTGTCTCGCTTTTGGTCCACTTACGCCTATTTACTAAAAGCGGGAGTACATCTCTGCTCCACCGTCGCCAAAATGAGTCTGCTAGAGCTTGTGAACGTACCCATACTTTGCGGCTACAGAGATCGCTTTGATTAAATTCACCCATGGCGGTGCTAATATCCTGACGCCCTAACAGAAAATGTCCTGGAGTTAGAGGCTCGTCATCCCTGCTGTCTAAGGATATATGCGTGAGAGGACGCGAATTCATTATTGCCTCTACTTCAGCGAGCAATGTTCGCAGTACTTCTTCAGATGGAGCTTGCTCTTTCAGAACGGCATACAGGGCTCTTTTTGCGGTCTTGATCAGAGATTCCCAAACCCCTGCCATGTGAGGTGATACAGGTGTAGTATACCTCCATTCGATTTGGTCGTTGGTCAGCCTTTCCTTGATAGTTTCATTATTTATAGCGGCCACCGTATCCCGCAGCTCGCTACTCGCTGACTTGAAATTTCCGCCATTATCGCTCATAAATACCCTCGGCTTCCCTCTCCTCGCAATAAACCTTCTTATAGCCATTATGGCCGCACTTGTTGACAGATCGCCAGCAAGTTTTATGTGCGTTGCGCGCGTACTTAAGCAGGTGAAAAGCATACCATAGCGCTTTTCGACTGTTCTTCTTACAGTGACTTTAAGAGGCCCAAAACAGTCTACGCCTACTGATGTGAAGCACCTGACATGCGTTTCTAATCTAGGGGCAGGCAGTTGTCCCATTAATGCTTTAACGGGCGTCGCTCTGCGAATTTTGCATAACGTGCATTCGTAGAGCGTCTTTTTAACCGCCTGACGCGCGCCTATTATCCAGTAACGTTTCCTTAATATACCTAAAGTCAATTCTACGCCGCCGTGAGCTGCTTCTTCGTGCGTTCGTTTTATGAGCAGTCGCGTGTATCGCTCTTTACCATATAATATGATCGGGTTTTTCGTATCGTTCGGAACGTCCGTCGCATTGGCTATTCTACCGCTTAATCTTACTAATCCTCTCTCGTCCATGTAAGCGTTCAAGTCGGCCAGAAGACCGCCGAAAATTAAAGTGTTCATTTTCATTACGCTAGGCTCGACGTCCCGCTTGTAGCCTCGCCACAGAAAAAGTTGGCTATAGCTGTCAGCTTCTATCACCCTGATCCTTAAATACATGTCTTTAATATCGGCTGTGAATGCCACCTTATTTTCTCTAAATCTAAATAAAATTCCTATAATAGAGTTAATATAGTCCGGCCCTGTCATCAATTTGCTATTCAACGATACTCCAGCGACCGTTGCCGCCGCATCGTGAACCACCCGAATCTTCCCAGGTTTCGCGGGGTGCTTAACGCCCATGTGCGCTAAATAAAAGATTCCTTTTCGACCATCGATAGTCCGTGGGTCGATCTGCTCAGCATATCCTTCTGTCACGTAACGTTCAATCTGCTTACAATATTCGCGCCCGAATATAGCATCGCTATCCATCGTTTTTTCTATCGATTTTAATCGCGCCAAAGCCATACCTTTGCTATCGGGCATCTCGCGCTCGTCTTCACGCCAAAGCAAGCCCGTGGACCAAACGCCATTGTCCAGAGACGTAGTGGTCTCTAACAGACGCTCGGCCCTCTGTACTTCAGGCAGTACGCGCGCTCTGTTTGGCCAATCGTTTTCCATTTTAATATTCTCCTCAAATAAGTTTTGAAGAGTCAAATCTTGATCTGCTTTCAAACAGAAACTATGGTGAGCCTCAGATCGCTCCCCCATATCCGTTTTACCGATCGCGACCCAGCCTAATCTAGTTTTGGACAGTGACACGTCATTGTTTACTTTTTTCAGGCCACGAGAGACTATGAGCTCCCAATAATCCGCACCTATAAGCAGCTGAGGTTTCACCTTTGCAGTCTCGAATGGGAGCGCTGCGCCATCTAGCATTTTACGCGCGTCCGGTATTCTATTTAACTCCGGTAACGCTAAGTTGTCTACGCTATAGGCACTGATCTCAAATGATCTATGTTCCATTTCTCCTTTAATACAAAACGAGACCAATTCAGCTTCCGCCGACTCTTTCATCCTACCAATACCTGATACTTGAAGCCCTTGTTTCTGCCCACGAAGTCCTATTTCCTCAGCTATCTTTCTATCTATCAAACTAACGGTGGACCCGGAATCCAGTAAAGCGTATATAACTTTCTTTTTTTGTCGAGGCCCTATTATCTGAATAGGGAGCACTTGTAATAATACTTTATTAGCGGCTACCGTATTTGCAACAATAGCGCTTTCACTTTTTGCCACCTCGGCGGCGTCGTTTGTCGCTAAACCCGCACTCGCTGTCAGCAAAAAATGATACTTTGCTTTGGGAAACTTTTTGTAAGCTGTACAATTCCGGCGGTTGTGGCTAGGTGCTAGGCATTTAAAACACCGTTTAAATTTTTTAATAGCTTCCCAACGATTGTCTAAGGATAATTTTTTAAACTCGTCACATTTACTTAGAAAATGGCCCCCGTCACAGCTTGGACACTTTAGCGCTGTGGTACCCTGAGTGTGGAAAACAAAACTTTTTTGATTATTTTCCTTGAATTTTCGATCTCGATTACCTGTCTGATTGCGTCTTCCTGTCTCTCCTATACCAACCCCCGCATCTAGGGCTCCTACAGCTAACTTCTCTACCCAAGATGCAAAATACACCAACACTGGCTCCTTTTCTTGATTTCTACCAGTGTCTGCTAGCCATAAAGTCAGTAGGTTTCTAGGTAGCTTAGAAACCAAAGTCGCAAGCAGGTCCGGATTACATAAATGATGTTCTTTTTTTACTGCTTTCACAGTGGCTACTAAATTTTTAATCTGACATGCAAATCGCATCAGATCTTCTGTTTCCAAGTTATCCGACAACTCTTTCAGTCTTTTTACGTCGCTTAAAGTACGCTGAATAATCAGATTAGGATTTCCGAACAGCGCTTCGAGCGTTTTCAAAATTCCCCCTACGTTAGATGGACACATTAAAAGACCCGCAACGGACTCGCGAGCTCGTCCTCTAAGCGAGGTTTGTAACCTTAGCAGATTCTGCGCTTCATTTAATTGCATAACCTCCGTAGATTGCTCATAAATCGCCTTAAAAGCCATGAATTCTAGGGGTTCCCCACTGAAGGTAGGTAAGTCTTTATTATAATGTGGTTTAGCTGAGACCATTGAAAAAAGCTGACAAACCTCTTTTATTATTTTTTCACTCGCGCCGCTGACTGCTTCGCTGCTCTGGCATTGGTTCGCGTCCGCGGCGGCTGTCGCCGCCGCGTCCGCAGCCCCCAACGCCGGCGCACTCGCCGTGTTGATCTCAGCGCCGTCCGCCGCCTTTTGAAATGCCACGGTCGTGGCTTTTCCGCGAGCCGCCGCGCGCGCCGCTTCGGTCTGCCTCTCCGACGATGGCTCCATCGCTTCAATCTGCTTCCACGCCTCCTCTGGAAGTATCTCCGCTGGTGTGTAATAGTCCGCCCATTGCGAGATTCTCCCGGCAGCCTCCTCGTTGTCAGGATCCTCTCGACGCCTTTCCCAGCTTCCGCCGTCTTCTTCCAAGCCAGACGTTTCAGAAACTACGTCCAGCAATCTTCTCGCGTGTTGACTATCAGCATCCAACATCTCGAGCTCTGCTTCTACGTCGGCCTGCCGCTCTTGTATCGCTGCAGTGGCCCTGAGCTTCTCCGCTTGCAGTTTCTTCATTTCGGCAGCTACCTTGGCTCTCTCTTTCGCGATTTTTCTTAGGTCATCCGACACTGCTCTTACTTCTTGTAATCGTTCGCTGCGTCGACTGCTTTCCGACCACGCTCTTGAAGTCGGTCTCGATGATCCCGGACGTCCATTTGAAGGTTCCATTTTCTGTCGATTTATTTTCAGCGCCCTTGATTCTCCCGAAGCCGGTTGATTCGCTGTTCGATCCGGCTCGAAGCGACCACAATGGTCGCGATATTCGCACTATCTATGCGCGAATACCTCGATTATCGCCGCTTTTCGCAGCAACCCCGGCAAACACGTTGGACTGTATAATTTCGATAGTTTTTATTTTTACTGGGGTTCATTTCCATAGGTTAGAGCACCGAAACCGCCGCTCGACTGCCGACGAATCCAAGGCTTTTGCACTACTTGTCCGGTAGGTACGAAAGTAAAGGCCGATTTCCGTATGACGACGTTTATTCCATTAAAATTGCAACCGCTTACACTATTAGGTTACTTTAACGAGTCTTTTACACTATAATTACGCTACTTAAACCGACTCTTTTACACTATAATACGAGTCTTTGTAAACATAAACACTATAGAACGGGAAATCCTCGCCGCCAAGGATGCGACCGGAGCGAGTGAAACACTTTTAACCACTGTCATATATTGACAAATAATATTTTAAAAGGGTCAGCATTTCAACGCTCAGCCAACCATAATACAAAAAAAACCCTCAACCGAATTCCGCCTCCCACGGTCAGAGGCGAGGCGATTTATGACGAGCGTTCTCGAAAGTCTATTATATTATGGACAAAAACGACAAGTGTTTGCGACTTTCTAGTGAATTATTGTCCCCTTAACATACGCCTAAAAGTGTAATTTATAGCTGTAACAGACACGAGTCATTTTCAAAGGAGAACCAATTCTATGAACTCTTCAACGTCGCTTATAATATTATCCACACAGTGGATGCAATAAAAAACTCGAAACAAATGGCCAGATTGATTAACAATAGAACGCGTGGCGTTAGCATTACTCCATACATATCACAAAAATTAAGTCCCTGCAAATACGCCGGTACGTATTTGTCGGTAACTATTACGCATCTCTCTAATGTGCCCCACAATATAATGGACTTCCTTTTTGTGACATGTATGGAGTAATGCTGGCGCCAAGCATTCTACTGTTATGCAGTCCGACCATTGGTTTCGAGTTCTGTATTGCATCCACTGTCTTCTGATGAATTTTCATCTTTTGGGGGTACTTTTTGAAATTACACCTTTCCTAGTGCGCCAGCGCCAGGTGTCCCGGAGTCTGGCCTACTGACTATACCCCAGCACTCTGTGGCCAAATGACTGCCTGATCTGAAAGTATCAGCTTTTACAAAACTCTTTCATTTTTTTGTCGCTGCCTCTTGGAATAGTAGTATATTCCCGCGCCACAAAAATAAACCCAGAGTTTTCATCGTGTCATATTGAATTATCATTTGTGCATATTGAGGCTTATAATCCAGTCCTCTCTCTTCTTTTACTTTTCCGTCCAACTGACGGTTAGGGAAAGTATTGTGAACGCACTAAAAAAAAACGTGGGATGAAGACGAAAATACCCATTTTTCCCTCCCCCCCCCCCCCCCCCCCCCCCACTATCCCCCCTTTTCCAAGACGATTAAGACCTTTTCCAGATCTCTCTCTCTCTCTCTTTAAAGTCTCTCTATGTGTCTGTGTATGTGTGTGTGTATGTCTGTGTCTTTGTGTGTGTATTCCTCCACGATAGCGCCCAAACTCTTCATCCGATTAAGCTGAAATTTGGCATGCAGGCATCATTTGACCATGGCAAGAGTTGAAAAGGCTGGTGTTAAAATCTCATATACAAACTCACTAAAAAAAAAAACGGTCCACCAGGGGGACGTGCTAGTCATACTTCAATTTCGAAATATTAGACCAAAAGACTAGAAATCCAGAAAAAAGATGCGTCGTTGGGCCGAAGCCAAATTGTGAAATTTTGGTTGGAATATCTGTCATACAAGCGACACAAATAATTTTTAAATATCGCCATATTTAAGAAAATACTACATCGTATTGAAAAATAGCCATTTAAATACCATGGAAATAATACAAATATACTACAAATATATTTTACATGCGATCATAATCACTTGACAAAATCAATATTGTGTAGGAGGGGTTGGGGGGGGGGGGGGGGGGTTAAGTGATTACAAGTGTTGGTGTATTGGGGGGTTTGTCTGCTTGCCGGGAAATTGCTTGCCGGGTGTTGGCATCTAAAGGGTATGTTGGCTTAGCTGGACGATAGATTTGTATTGTCTGTCATCGGAGCTAATCGGCCCTGTTGCAGTTAGGCAACTAAGACCCGTGTGTTTATGGTCAGTCAAACGCACGTGTCAACACCCATCCGGCGGCCTCCACACAGAAGTGCGCGCCCAGGTAGGACTCTGGCCTGAGGGCCAGTTTCCCCTAGGAGTTAACCTTCGGGCGCTCCTGGACGATTTGCGCACAGTGCGGCGTCAGCCAATCGCTTGTGCATTCCGACTGACAGCTGATGGAGTCTGGAAATAGTATTGTTTCCTATAGAGCGGGGGTAGTTGTTAACCTTACGGCAACTGCTCTTGAAACGACCAATCGGCTAATCGGGACCAGGTGAAGAGCCATGCAAAGGATGCCGTGGTCCGCGATAGATTCGATTGACACCGTATCACCGCTACATACGGGAGAGAACCGCGCAAGCGACCTCGAACCTGTAACCAGTCAGGAGACCGGAGTAATCCGGTTGCAACTGGAAGTAAGGGCGCGAGTGTCGGCCCGCTGGCTGATTAACTAGTTATCTCACGGTAAGGCGTTGGTCTCTTACTGGCGAGTGACGTATCTAGGCAGACAGTGGACTGTTTTCGTCCAAAGTCTTATACGATCACCTCGCGGAAGACAGAATGATCCAATATCGTTAAAATTTCCTGGTGAAGGGTTCGCCCATTGTAGTTGACAGCTTTAGTTGTCTCTAAGTCATCTACTCTCACCTCACGGTAAATAGAACGATCACTATCGTTAAAAGTTCCTGAGATGAAGGGTTCGTCCGTTGTAGTTGACAGCTCTAGTTGTTTCTAAGTCATCTACTCTCACCTCACGGGAGATAGAACGATCACTATCGTTGAAACTTCCCGCGGTGACGGGTTCGCCCATTGTAGTTGACAGCTATAGTTGTATCTAAGTCATCTACTCCCACCTCACGGGAGATAAAACGATCACTATCGTTAAAACTTCCCAGGGTGACGGGTTCACCCGTTGTAATTGACAGCTCTAGCCATCTCTAAGTCATCTACGCTCACCTCACGGGAGATAGAACGATCACTATCGTTGAAACTTCCCGCGGTGACGGGTTCGCCTATTGTAGTTGACAGCTATAGTTGTATCTAAGTCATCTACTCCCACCTCGCGGGAGATAGAACGATCACTATCGTTGAAACTTCCCGCGGTGACGGGTTCACCCGTTGTAACTGACAGCTCTAGCTGTCACTAAGTCATCTACGCTCACCTCACGGGAGGTAGAACGATCAACGTGTTCGCTTGTTGTAGTTGACAACCCAAGTTGCTTGCCGGGAAAGGTTTGCAGTGACACAACCGATTTTTTGTTTTCTGTGGCAATCACCGATAGACGATGCAATTCTGCCAGGTCGCTTTCGGTTGCTATTTGGTTAGTTTGTTGATAAAGGACGGCACAATACTGAAACAACATGTTGACATAAAACGTGAGAGGGACGATACAAATAGGGAAACAATATCATATATACGAATACATTATACAGAAATATTATTGAGGGAAATATATTTACATTTTACCATATGGACATATTGAAGGAATTGTGGAGAATAAATAAAAGGAGTTGGATTTTATTGTCTTTACTCTGTTTATGTCTGGGATGAAGCTAGAATAATTATTAAGGTTGGGGCAGTAACAAAGTAAATATATTAAAAAGAATAAAAAACAGGACTGCCGCTACAGAAAGTGAACTATTGTAGGTATATAATTATTTTTATTACAGTTTTTTATGAAATATTTTTGGTTCATATATTTATCCATATAGATACATGTATATTTCCGGAATGTACTCAATCAGACCTTTCATTTGACAATAAACACGATATATTTATGTTAATTTATTGACATTTGGAGGTTTGGACTTACTCGATTTTTGGGCAGATAAGGTACCCTGCGATACTCGGGATGACATAACGGTTCTATTGTTAGAAGTGTGTAGTATTCTACACACTTCTAAATCGGTTCAAGCGTTTAGAAGTTATGGTGGAATAAAGAAACGGAAAACATACATAGATGAACCCTGAACAGATTACACTCCTTTTTTGTTGGGCAGTCGTGTAAGATATAGGTGGTCCAGCTAGCAATCCCCTTATACACAGTCGAACTGCGAACTAATACGGTGATACAAATTATTGCTGTCAGAAAAACACATGGGACTACGACTAAAATGGGTACAAAAAATATGGGCAAAGTTTGGGACAATGTTATTTTCACATAAGAGTCTTCTTTTTGGGAATCGCTTCCTAGGAAGCAAGTGTGGGCTCAATAAAGGCACTAACGTGATACAGTGAACGGTTAAAAAGCCAGTGTTGGGGCGTGCTTTCGTTCTCTCGGTTTTGGAACTTTTTACTAGTATACAAAAAAAATGATGCGCAATTGATATATATCAAAGAGTACTTTTAAAGTCTATAAAAATATGATTCGAAAAAGATAATTCATTTTGGATTTCACAATAGGACAATGACCTCAAATATCGCAGCCAACTGTGAACTGAATGCAAAATTGAAAATAACATCGAAACTTTAAAATGGCCTTTACAGTCACCTGATGCCAACCCCACCAAAAATGTCTGGAGTGTTGCCATGCATCATCTCAGTGAAAAGCGTATACATATGTACTTTAAAGCAATTATGTTCTCAAATAAAAAAAAAGTATGGCGATCTTTACCAGTGCAAACGTGCCAAACGTGAGGCTATTTGTCAAAACAAAGGAGATTTATTTTTATATTAATTATAGGTACTGCGCTGTACTATATTAAATAACATTTAAACTTGTGTATGGTTTCCTTCTGTATATTATCTGCTTATTTTACCAGATATCATTCCAACGTTCTTATGGGAAGGGTGTATGTATACGGTCACTACCATCGTTAGTATCATATATAATAGGCAGCGTGAGGATTTTCTTCCGTAGAGGCAAAGCTCGAATATCCTTGGACATATCGTAAAAAACAAAACGGAACTCTAACGGCTTTTCCTTCGTTGTTTCCTATGGTGGATGCTCGGTTCCGTTGAAATAAATCCGTTATAATATAATGTTCTTTATTCTGAGTTAACTAAAATTTGCTTGACTTCCTAAAATGCTTAGATGTTAAACTTTGCAAGTTCTAAATGTGTGTGTGTTTTCTTTTATTTTCTCCTTTGATGTTCCTTTCTTTTTTTCATTGTTATCCGGTTGCCATGGCAAATTACATTTTCATTTCATGCGGTCGAACTTGCTGTCTCCCTTCGCCACTTTGAATTAAGGCGACATGATACCTGAGAAAGGCCATATCTGAAGATGTTTAGTTTTATGAGTTTTTTGAAATATATAAGAAATAATTATTGAAAAGTTTCTAAGTGTATCCCTCGATAAGGAACCAATTTAAAATTTAGTCTTAAAAAGGTGGTCATTGCCTTGGACATTAAGGCTTTAAACTGACTTCGAAAACTTTCGTAAGCGTGAGTATGTTTTATTTTAATTTTATTATATTGACTGGTCATTTCTCTAGGGTCGCGCTTAGTCACATTTTTTGTTTAGGCCCTAAATTAATTACAATTAATTAAAATGTAAGAGCGCTCTGAGAGTTACGATAAAGATGCTTTGCCATTAACACCCTTATACCCCCACTGCGTAAAGATAGTTATTCTGTGCTAGCGCTGCGATAGAAAGTATATAATGCGATAGTAAATATGCGCCTGGTCGCTGGCGCGAGCGGACGAAGAATCGGTGTCAGACGCTTTGTCAACGCTGCATTTTTATTGGTCAAACCCTACAAAATTGACCCCGCCTATTTTTTCGCGTGTCTGCCTATTTCGAATATTTTCTGAGAACTCATGTCGCCTTAATTCGCCGAAAAGTAGGCTTCTCTAATTTGTTTTTTATTATTCTGCAGCTTTTCGTATTATTCTGCGGTTGTATGGAATCGGTTGGGAATGGCTTTGCGATCAAAATCAATTGCAGTATTTAAGGACCACTTTAAAAGTTTACTATTAAAGGAAGATATTTAGATGTCATAATTTGATTTTATTTTAAAATAACTATTTGCTAATTGGATTATTACTATTGTCTTCGTTTATTTATTAATTTGTAACGTGATTATTTGATGTTAAATATTTTGATTTTGAATATTTTTTATTTATTATATTAATTATGTAGATTTTTAAATTTATGTAATTACGTTATTTTCTTTTAATATCATTTGATGTTAAATATTTTGATTTTGATCATTTCGATTTGTGTATTTATTTGATTATGATTATCTGGATTTTTTATTTTAAGATTTATTTGATTTGGTTATTTTATTTTAAAATCATATATATATACCAATAATTAATAGGTGTGTCCTGAAAACCAGGACACACAGAAAACAAGCGAACTGTCGTTACTGGCTGGGGGCAAATCAACTTTGCTGAAGATACATCGGACGGCTTACTGAAGGTGGTGGTGGATTTGATTGACCAGCCGACCTGTCGAAGACTATATGCAAAGACTCTCAGAAAGAGGTTACCGCAAGGTATAACGGACGATCGATTGTGCGCTGGAAGCTTAGAAGGAGGACGAGACTCTTGTGGAGGCGATAGGTAGTGGTGGACCTCTGCAAGTGAAGCTATCTGACAATCAATGCCTCTTCAACATAATCGCCGTTACCAGTATTGGAAAGAGCCCTTGCTGAAGTGCCAAGGGACCTGGCATATACACTGCCGTGAAGAGTCATGTGAAATAAATGGCGTTTTAGGAGTATGTCTACCGCCGGAAAATTGACCAAAAACTGACGGGGATTTGCCAAAAGGGAAACTATCACAATTTTGTATAATGTCGGAACAAGAGACTGTATGCTGTATTCAACACAGCCCCATGAGCAACAACACGAGATCATCAGAAAACCAGGATAAATCCAATAATGCATCTTCTATACATCACCGTCTACTACAACAACTACCAATAAGTCACCGGTCATCTCTGCAATAACTCCAGGAAAACCTTAAACATCGCCACAAGCCATAACTACCAATTTCATAAATGACAGTGTGGAAAAACGAACTAAATCTGTAAAAAATAGCTCTGCAATATTGAGTACAAATTTAACAATGACAGCCATTGCTGTGTTGGCGATTAATTAATTTATTTTATTTTATCTGCATCCAAACTTTTCTCTGGTCGTAACGGTCTCCGTTCCATCGGGTTCAGAAGAGGGAGGAAGAGAGAGTGCCTACCCGTGGTCGCGCGCCCACCTGTGAACTATATTATAGCCTGCGCACTTGACTGCTTCCGAACAATGGACTCTGAGAAGACTAAAGAAGTCACTAGAATCTCAATGCAGTCGCTATGGCCGAACACGGCTAGAAGGATATATATATTTGTCTATTTACAGTTTTAATTTTTAATCTGTGTTTTCTTGATTTTTTGTATATGTTTTTTATAACAACAGCTGCAAATAAATATTTTTCAATATTCAATATTTCAATATACCGGCGCATGAAAGAGGAAAAATAGATCACGCGTGATAAGCCGCCGAGTCGCTCCACTAGTCGCGTAATCAACGTTGCCGACTTATACATTAAGCGATTAAAAGATATGGCGGCTTTAACAGCGACAAATCATAAATAACGACTGGCAACATTCGGTAGGGTCCGGTAAAATATCGTACTTTTTGAAAAATAAACGTCGAGAAAACTTTTGAGAAAAAAATGTTTTCGCTATACATTTTTGCTCCTGTTTCCCCATCGCAGCTGCTTGGTGAGCGAACCAAAGGAAGCAGAGCAGACAGAAGAAATTGATGATTCATTAAAAGTATTAATACAAAAAAACTGTTGAAATCGATTAGGAATGTTATTCAAACAATAGATTTTAATGTATATAGTAATGAGAGATTAATTGAAAGAAATAAAAATTAGGAGTAGGTAATTAAACTACAGTAACTGGAGAAAAAATCCATTGAAATTATGATAAAAATTAAAACATTACAAACTGCCGATGTTTGAACGTAGAAAGGGTAAACTCTATTAAATGTCTTGGAGTCATAATCGACAACAACCTACGGTGGTCTGGGCATATTGATTATTTATCCACAAAAATTAGACAACTTGGCTACGTGTTTAGGGATCTCCGCAACATATTAGACCGACGTACTATTAAATTGACATATTATGCGCTATGTGAGTCCATTTTATACTACGGCATTATTGGTTGGGGAGGATGTGCGAAAACGGTTCTTCAACCACTTCTTGTCGCACAAAAAGGTTTGATTAAAATAATATTAAGAAAACCGTTCACGTATGCATCAGATCTCACATTTAAGGAAATGCATGTTTTAGAAGTGCGCATGTTTTATGTGAAAATGATTTTAGGTCGGATCGTTCGTAAGGAAAAAATTAAATCCCAGCAAACTAAACATACAAGACGTGCCAATAGTGACTACGTTGCAGTTCCCCGAAGGAGTACGTCATTTGGCCAAAGAAATTTCACTTATCTAGGGCCTAGGATATATAACATCCTACCTGCAGGTATAAAGATTAGCCCGAGCATTTCAATTTTTAAGAAACAACTGGTCTCGTGGATGCTTGGGCCAGGAAGGTCCTGAATACATCAAGAACTCTCAACTATCTAGCTTTGTTTGGCTGCACTTTGTGACTATTACTATTATTTTAATTTTTCTTTGTGACTATTCTTTTTTTTTAGAAACTTTACTATTACTGGTATTATAATTTTATTGTGACTGTTTATTTTTCTTACAAATATTACAAATTTTATTTATAATTTAAGTTATGACTATGTAGTTTATTATTAACCGAAGGATAAATTTATTTAATTATCTATTTACTTCAATGTTTTATTTTATTTTTAATTATATATTTACATATTTTAATTTTATGCATATTTTTATTTAATTCAATGTTTTTTTTCCATTTTCGCTTTTTTTCTTTCTGTTTAAACTACTTTTTTTTCTTTTAAATATGTTTTCTTTTTAAACTAGTATTTGTTTAGTATGTCTGCCCTAGAACAAGTGTTTATACTTAGATACCGATCTTCACTATAAGCGGGACACAACTTGCTGTGGGTTTTATTTAGTGTAGATATTAAATATGATTTGTTACGCTTGTTGCATATTATGTACATTGCCATAAATAAATAAATAAATAAATTAGGAGTGAATTCAAATTAAAAATAAAAATAATGATTTTGATGCTATTTCAAATAGTGTTTAAATAATAATAAAATAAAATACGTACGAGAAATTATCAATCTAGTAATTTAAACTCCCGAAAAAAGCAAAATCGCTATCACTACTTCTTATGGCGTTGTATAACCAACATGGACGACGCACGTGGAATAAAATTCTGAAGAGATTAATAATGTCTACCAAATAGGAATGTGAAGGTTACGTGCTCGGTGCTGCCTCAGCCAGACGTCTGAATGTAACGTTGATATTTAATGCTCCTAATAAAGCTGATGAGCTTATTATGAGCTTATTAGGATAAAGCATGTACAGAAACATTAGGCTTCCTTTCTTGAGTAATTTCAGAGTAAATAAAAATTAGGTTTCCTTTCTGATCTTAAAGTAATTCACAGACTCTGTGAAACGGTTATATATTACGGTATCATAGCATAGGGTGTCTGTGCTAAAACCATTTTACAACCCCTTAATTTTGGGCAATAGTGTGTTATAAAAACCATCATTAGATAACGTTTCAGATTCCGAGTGATCTATTATTGAAGGAATTCAATGTTTTAGGCGTTATTTTGTTATATGCAACGCCTGCGAATGTTTCATTTCATGTTGTGTTGTTACTACCACATGCATCTGCGTGACTGGCTGCAGGATATTAGATAAATAAATACCGGAACATACTAGTTAAATATTATCTCCGGTGGTAAGCGCAAGTTCATATTATTTCCGGAAGTTAGCAAGCACTTCCGGGTTTAGAGGCACGGAATATTTACCGCGCGGGCGCCCGCCGCAAACAGATGACGTCATTAATCACAACGACGCACAGAGGAGTTGTTTATGAAATAAAAAGTTAGACATAAAGGGAATTCCTCAATTTTAATATTGTGATTAAAATAGCTAGCTGAAGCCCGTCGAGATCGACGGTCAATTTATTGACAGCTATGTTTCAAAAGTAAACGGAAATATACTTTTTATTTAAGTACAAGTAATATTTCTTTGGATTATTTCGATTAAGTTGCGGCGCGTGCTCATTTGTTCTACAAAAGAAATCGGTTATGTCACTCCTGGACTTTTCAGGCAACCAGACAATCCTTCTCGCGCGTCAAACCCCCTCCCACTCCACCCCCTCCCTTCATTCCTTCCGCGCCAGGTGTATTCAAAACCGAAAAACGTGGCAAGGAGTCTACGACACAAAAAAGTTTGGGAACCTCTGGTCTAGGGGATAGCGGCTATAAATGTGGAACATATCTAGCGGAAGGAAATGGCAGTAAACATCAATAATTACCGATGATTCTCACTCAAGACGATTGAAAGTTGAATATAGCACCGAGAAATAGGATATTCGATTTAATAAATAAAGGAAGCTGTCCGAATTGAGCTTAAACTGCTCAAAGCACTGTGCGCGCGCTTAGAGCCCGGTCCGAATTAAGCATACGCCGCTCAGTTCATATAAAAACTATACGCTGAGATATACATATACATACAGTATAGTAATAGTAAAAAATAGAACATTCAGTATTTTTGTTTACAAGTGTAAATATATTCAACGAGTAAATATATTACAAAGAATAAAAAACACGACTGCCGTTACAGAAAGTAAACTATTGTATTTATAATTATTTTTATGACGGATTTTTATAAAACATTTGTGGTTTATGTATCTATGTATGTAACCATGTTGATAGATGTATATTTCCGTAATGTACTAAATCAGACCTTTCACGTGACAAGAAACACGATATATTGATTGACATTTGGACATTTAGACAACTAGTTAGTCGATTATTTGAACAGTTAACGTACCCGATGACACTCGGGATGATATAACGATTCTAACAATACCACACACTTCTAAATCGGTTCAAGTTTTTAGAAGTTATGGTGGAATAAAGAAACGGAAAACATACATAGATGAACCCTGAACACATTACACTCCGTTTTTGTTGGGCCGTTGTGTGAAAAATAAGAAGCGTCCCTGGTATTGTAAAAAAGACAGTCGACATGATAATGTCTACCATGAAGGTTAATAGTATTAACGATTTACCACATTTTGGTAAACGGCCGACCCTGGCCAATCAGAACACGATGTTAAGGTGGAAACCACGTGGGAAGTATCGAGTTCCAAGATTATCCGACGATTCTGAAACATAATCATGGATCGTGGACGATATTGAATTCAATGTCGTGTCGCGTTAACGTATCATATCGCCACTTCAGAATCCCGGGGCAGTGCGAAGTTACACTCAAAAGGCCATGGTACACTTCTTATTTATTTATTTATTTATTTTATTTTATAGCAAACTTACAGATAGTAAATATATAATGCTAGTATTTGAGAAACATATACAAACCAAAGAAATTTACTATACTATGAACAGTTTGCAATGCTTGCATTACAAATTAACAGAAATAACATGAACACTTTGATAGTAGAAAAAAATTATAATAAAACTAATAATAATATAAGGAAAAGAAAAGTAATAATTAAATAAGTTGTTAATAAGGTTATTTGGATAGAGCAAAATAGAAGTATGAGTAATTGGATAATAATATTTATTAGACATAATATGGTATACAATAGTATGTTATAATATAGTAATCATATAATACAGTACATTAGGATGGCAGTTAGTAAAATCTTAAGAAGTAGGAGATAGGCTAGGTGTGATCGAGTCTTTTATTAAATTAATGGAATCATAAAATATATCTAATCCTTTACACGATTTATCAAAAACGCGACACATTCTGGTAAGAGGTCTATTCGACCCGATGTTGTTATTGCAAGCGACAACCGAAAATGTTTGAGAGCTCCTCGTTAGTCGCGGTGGCACACGAAATTGAACTTTTTCTAGACTAGCTGGGCTGTCTAGTCGATTGTGCAAAAGCCTATGGAGACACGTTATATCAATTATAGTCCTACGTGTTTTTAAGTCTATTAGGTTGAAGTGAGAGAGCCGCTCAACATAACCTGTCAGAGTATTTCTGAGGCCACATTTGTTCGACAGCATACGTGTGAATTTCTTTTGGACTCGTTCAATTCTATCGCTGTGAACACTGTAAAGCGGATTGCAGATGACTGATCCATACTCCGGAACCGATCTAATCAATGATGAATAGACGGATATTAGAGATTTCGGATGTCGAAATGGCTTCATTGTTCTGAAGACAAAACCAAGAAGTTTACTTGCTTTTTCGACAATCCCATTGAAGTGGTGATGAAATGAATACTTTTCATCGAAGATAACTCCTAGGTCTCTGATGTGCTCGACTGCTATTGATATTGTGTTTTAAAATATTTTGGTTCCGGCTAAATGATATAAAATGGCATTTCTCGACATTGAGCTGCATATCATTGCGCGTGCACCACACGCTCAATGTATTCAGGTCATTTTGAATTTTGTCGCTGTCTGAAGGACAGGAGATTCGACTAAAAATTTTGAGGTCATCCGCATAAAACAAATGTGGGCACTCTAATTCATCGCAAAGGTCATTTATATAAAAGAGAAAAAGCAATGGTCCCAAATTTGTACCTTGCGGTACACCAGAAGTTATTGCAGCCGGTGAAGATTTAAAACCATTTACAGTAACGAGTTGGGATCGATTAGACATATATGATTCCAGCCATCTTAGTAAATTGCCATTTATTCCGAAAGTCTCAAGTTTTGCTATTAGTATTTTATGATTTACTTTGTCGAACGCTTTACTAAAATCTGTATACACAGCATCAACTTGTGTACGACTGTCGAGTGATGAGCATATATAGTCGCTGTATTCCAAGAGGTTTGAAATCACGGACCTATTGTTCATGAAGCCATGCTGGGTCTGACGGAGAGACAGTTTCGTGTGATTATAGAGATGATCGCGTACGAGGGATTCAAATATTTTGGAGAAACTTGACAATATGCTTAACGGTCTATAGTTCTTTACTTGACCAGAATCGCCGCCCTTATGAATAGCCACGATGTTGGCAGTTTTCCATTTATCTGGAAATATCCCCTCTTTTAGAGATTTACAAAATATCATGAACAATGGAAAAGCTAGCTCATTGGCAAGGTTACGTATGAATATAGGCGATATCATATCTGGTCCTGCGCCTTTGTTAATGTTCATTTTTTTCAAACGTGACTTTACATCATCCAAGCTGACTGTTATCGTCGGTACTGTAGTTCCATGGTCACGTGGTATAGAATTAACAGTAGATGAGCTTGTGTTTCCAGGATTCAAAACAAAGCTGAAGTAGGACGAGAAGGATTCACATATATCCTCACCCAGAGTTGCAGTTTGGTTTCCATTATGTATTATTTTATGGATTGAACTAGAATCCTTTTTGGATTTTACATATGTCCAAAAGTTTTTTATATGATCGCTAATATGTTCATCTATACTAGAGATATAAGCATTGTGACACTGTTTTAACATTTTTTTGGATCTCGCCCTAAGAATTGAAAACGACTCATAGTCCCTTTGATTGCTGTATTTTTTTATATTTACGACGAAATTTTTCCTTTTCTTTAAAACATTTTATTAGCGCGCTGCTGAACCATATGGGGTATTTTGTGTTTCTTTTCTTTTTTATTGGTACATTGGAGTTAATGACTGACCAGAGGATTTTGTAGAACACCTCCAGAGAGGAGTTGCAGTCAAGGTTAGTGAAAGTTGCAATCCAATCGACAGATGCTAGGTGATTACTGCAGTTTATGAAGTCCGATCTCGGAAAATCATAATAGACTCTGTCTTCATTCTGTCTAAGACGCTTAGTATATTCAAAAATATCTACTTCAATCTCCAAGGGAGGATGGTGAGGGTCTATTTTAGTAAGTGGTTCGGAACGGTTAACCATTAAGTTTGGTTTATCTGACAATACGAGATCAAGTATTCGGCCATTAGTGTTTTATATGCCGTTAAAATGCTGGAGATTGCATAATGCCATATGATCCAGTAGAGTTTCAGCATAGCTGCCAGGGAAGTTTGACGGGATAAGAGTGCACGTTTCGTCTGTTGTCCAAGTAATTGATGAAGCGTTAAAATCACCTAATATTAGACATTGACTAAAAGGGTCACATTCCAAGCAAACTTTCTGGCAGCCTGATAAATAATCTTCAAAGGTGTTATTATTGACTTTCGGGGGGAGATACACTACACAAAGGTTGACTGTCTGATGCTTAGTAACCTTAATTTTTAACCAAAGGCCCTCGGCTCCAGTTTCCCATTCTTGCATACGACGAGCTTCAAATCTTTTGGATATCGCGACTAAAGTCCCACGGCAGGCTTTGTAGATGGATGCCGTTGTTTCTCGATCTCTTCTAAATACTTCATACCTAGCATCGAATAATTCGCTACTTACAACACTAGAGTTTAGAAAGGTCTCAGCTAAACATATCAAGTCGTAACTGTTACTTAATACTTCAAGGGCCAGTTCATTGGTCTTACTCTTTAAGCCTCGTACATTTTGATAGAAAATATTATTTTTTGCCATTGTAATGTATATTTTCGTTAATAATATAAGTTAGTATCTTATATGTGTATCTTAGTATCTATCTATCTTAGTATCTTATATTATAATGTTAACAATATTTATTATTATAGTATTATGTATATATATATATATATATATATATTATGTATTATATGAAAATATAAGGTAGGTATGCCATTTTCAAATTATATTGAGATAATAAAGTGAAGTAGATCTAGGAAGTGATTTCAGTAAATCGAAGTTTTTGATCATAATGACAGGCGATGTGTCGTTCTTTCTAATGAATATTTTCCCATCTCTGATCCACACATACCGGTAATTATTGGTTTTTGCAAATTGCCTTGTTTATGCCAAAAGCATATTCAATTACCGCCTGGCTCGACACAATCTATAGTTGAAAACCCCTTTACCACAGTAGAGCATGAGCAGTATGGAAACTAAGCCCATTTTTTTAAATAAATACCTACTCTCCATAGGAGCGCTAGGGTTGTCAATCTTTATTTTTTGTAAAAATTATGTTATTTTTAATTAATAATAAAGTCATTTATTTGGGGTACAGTTTCGATGACAATGCATTTTTATGGCATGATCATGACCTGATTTTACAGACAAGATCGGCTCCTGACGAGGATACTTTTCCACTGTCAACAGCACAGACACACAACTTTGTGTACGCATTCAATTATGATAGCAACTTCCAAGTTTCACGATTACATGTCTGATGTACCCTGGGTTGGCTCTCAACGTGGGAACTCCTCAACGATCAACAGCAGAGACCCAAAATTTGTATACGCATTCAATTATGATAGCTCCTTCCATGTTCCACCATGTCATGGCTGATGAACCCTGGATTGGCTCCCGATGAGGGAACTCCTCAACGGTCAACAGCAGAGACCCAAAATGTTGTATACGCATTCAATTATAATAGCCCCTTCTAAGTTCCACCATGACATGGCTGATGTACCCTGGGTTGGCTTCCGATGAGGAAACTCCTCAACGGTCATCAGCCGAGACCCAACATTTTGTATACGCATTCAATTATGATAGCCTATTCCGTGTTCCACCATGACATGGCTGATGAACCATGGCTTGGCTCCCGATGAGGGGACTCCTCAACGGTCAACAGCAGAGACTCAAAATTTTGTATACGTATTCAATTATGATAGCCTCTTCCAAGTTACATTATAACATCGTTGATGTACCCTAGGTTGGCTCCCGATGAGGGAACTCCTCAACGGTCAACAGCAGTTGGAGTGTCGATTTCGTTTTCGATAGTTTTTGATTTCGGTTTCGGTTTCGTTTTAGATTTTTATTTCAATTTCATCATCATCATTATCATCGGGGGGGGGGGGGTGACGCTAGGTTGAGGAGGGGGGGGGGGGGGTATTAATTTTCAAATTAATTAAGTTCCTGGCTACTTGACAGGAAAGTCTTGGGGTGACATAGCCGACTTTTGATCGGATGTCGTCGCTCTATTCACACTAGTCGGATGCCGGATCCGATTTGGATTCAATCACTCTCCAGAAAGCGACTGCGCAATGGACGTCGACGTAGCTGTTTGAGGTCGCGTTTTAGGTCGCGTTTTCGGTCGCGTTTACGGTCGCGTCTGCAGTTGCGTCTGCAGTTGCGTTCGCGTTTGCGGTCTCGTTTGCGGACCGTTGAGGAGTTCCCTCATCGGGGGCCAACCCAGGGTACATCAGTTATGTCATAGTGAAACTTGAAAGGTCCTATCATAATTGAATGCGTACCTATACAAAATTTTGAGTCTTTGCTGTTGACCATTGAGGAGTCCCCTCATCGGGAGCTAACCCAGGATACATCATCCATGTCATAGTGAAACTTGAAAGGGCCTATCATAATTGAATGCGTATACAAAATTTTGAGTCTCTGCTGTTGACCGTTGAGGAGTCCCCTCATCGGGAGCCAACCCAGGGTACATCAGCCATGTCATGATGGAATTTGGTAGGAGCTATCATACTTGAATGCGTATACAAAATTTTGGGTCTCTGCTGTTGACCGTTGAGGAGTCCCCTCATCGGGAGCCAACCCAGGGTACATCAACCATGTCATAGTGAAACTTAAAAGGGCCTATCATAATTGAATGCGTATACAAAATTTTGAGTCTTTGCTGTTGACCGTTGAGGAGTCCCCTCATCGAGAGCCAACCCAGGGTACATCAACCATGTCATAGTGAAACTTAAAAGGGCCTATCATAATTGAATGCGTATACAAAATTTTGAGTCTTTGCTGTTGACCGTTGAGGAGTCCCCTCATCGGGAGCCAACCCAGGGTACATCAGCCATGTCATAGTAAAACTTGAAAGGGCCTATCATAATTGAATGCGTATACAAAATTTTGAGTCTCTGCTGTTGACCGTTGAGGAGTCCCCTCATCGGGAGCCAACCCAGGGTCCGTTGAGGAGTTCCCTTATCGAGAGCCAACCCAGGGTATGATGGAATTTGGAAGGAGCTATCATAATTGAATGCGTATACAAAATTTTGGATCTCTACTGTTGACCGTTCAGGAGTCCCCTCATCAGGAGCCAACCTAGGGTACATCATCCATGTCAAAGTGAAACTTAGAAGGGGCTATCATAATTAAATGCGTATACAAAATTTTGAGTCTCTGCTGTTGACCGTTGGGGAGTCCCCTCATCGGGAGCCAACCCAGGGTACATCATCCATGTCATAGTGAAACTTAGAAGGGGCTATCATAATTAAATGCGTATACAAAATTTTGAGTCTCTGCTGTTGACCGTTGAGGAGTTCCCTCATCGGGAGCCAACCCAGGGTAGATCAGCCCTGTCATGGTGAAACTTGGAAGTTGCTATCATAAATGAATGCGTATACAAAATATTGGGTCTCTGCTGTTGACCGTTGAGGAGTCCTCTAGTCAGGAGCCAACGCTGGGTGGACGGATTTCAACCACAATCTGCATGTCAAATTTCAGCTCAATCGGATGAAGCGTTTCGGCGCTCACAGAAGTGCGTCCACAAAAGAAAAATGCCCAACACTGCGTGCGGATAGGTAGTTAGTCCATCATCAGATGCTGGGCATCACACAAGGTTATAGTTTTTGTCAAGATAAATCAAACGAGCAATAATGCCTTTTTAATACTGAGATTCTAAGGAACACTTTGATGAAGTTTTACCTAAATCGGTTCAGCTGTTTTTGAGCCAAATCAAAACATACAGAAAGACATACATACGTATACTGCCCTCAAGAATTGTATATAGTAGTATAGATAAGCAACTTAACAATCAATCATTCTTACCTTTGGTGGCACCATTGAATTGAACACTATAAAATCAATTTTGGCACCCACGACTGACTTCCCACCGACAAGTGCTTAGCTTATTGTTGAGGCGTCTGTGTGAGTGCGTCTGTGTGAGGCGTCTGTGTGAGTGCGTTCGTTTCGATCGTTTTTACGTAGCTTCCATACTGGTTAGCTCTGTCTACTGTGCCTTTACTTAGATAATGCCATTTTCATACGAATACGATCTCATTAAATTACTTTGTAATGGAAACGCCTGGTTCCAACCACGAACTACGTAAGGAAGTAATATTCCGTCTTCGATTAGTGGTTTGTCTTCTGGATGACAAAACAAATCGCCATACAGCTTTTGGCCAAAATTGCTTGGTCGTAATAAACCACCATCGCTGCATTTTCCTTTAGCACAAACATCAAACTTTTTTTGCTATCGGCAACTGCTAAGAGAACAGTAGAGTGTTGACATCTACAACGGGCGAACCCGGCAGCCCAGGTAGCTATAACGATATGTAATCGTCCTTCCAGCCTGGAGCTCCCTCTCTACGCTCACGGCAGGCTCTAGGCAGCTGTATCTTTCTATTCGGCTGACGCATTCTCAGGCTGGTCACGGGGTCTAGTTATTACATACAAGTACTAGACCTCGTGACCAGCCTGATAATGCGTCAGCCGAATAGAAAGAGACAGCAGCATATAGTACTCCCTCCATCCTTGTCTAGTCGTGCATGATGGGGCACACGTACATATATCAATCACTATGGCAACGCTTCGACGTCATAAGTCCGCTATGATATGGATAAACGCACATGCGCAACTAGACAAGGATAGAGGGAGTATCATATGCCCCTATCTCTTTCTATTCGGTGAACGCATTCACTCACAGCCCGCCTTCGCACTCCCGTTCTCTATTTTGTTACACTTTGGCTCACGTAGAGAGACGTGGGGACGAATACAGTCCACAGCCCAGCTACGCCGGGTATCGAATAGAAAGTATCGATACTGTACCTACTATGAGCAGTATCGAAAAAAAAGTATCGCACTCGCTAAAGTATCGTATGTATGCCCCAAAGTATCGGTACTTTTCCACCTGGTGACGAATACGGTACTTTTTTATCTGGTGACGAAAATGTGATATTTCTGAACTTTTTCTCCCGCTAGAGGGCGCAGCGGCGACTGCCCCCGAAGAGTTGTGAAGTAAGCGACGCAATGCGCGTGGCATATTATTGGGTCCCATCAAACTTGCAGAAGGCAAATTTGCAGACGGCAATCTTGCAGACGGCATTCTTGCAGGCGGCAGTTTTGCAGGGGTCCCTACAGATTTGCCGCATCCCATTTTGCCGCTTCCAGTTTCGCCGCATCCAGATTCGCCGCAAAATGAACCTTCCAGTTTTGCCGCATCCCAATTTGCCGCTTCCCACTACGCCGCGTCCAGTACAATCCCAAACAGCCGCATCCAGATTTGCCGCAACATAAAACTGTCATGGGGCGTTTACACTCTCGCGCAAGGCGCGAGGCGAGACGCAAAACCATGTGTAAACAAACGGAACAGAGGCAAAGCTTCTAGCAAGTAGGTACCTAAACATTTTGTACGATCGTTAGAAGCTTTGCCTCTGTTCCATTTGTTTACTGATATTGTTTTGCGTCTCGCCTCGCGCCTCGCGCGAGAGTGTAAATGCCCTATCAAACGTCGATTTGGTGTTGCCACCATGCAATTGTTGATAAAGCGGCGTTTTCACAATGCAGAACTTGTTGCAACGCTTTGTCAGAACGATTGGAATTATGGCAATTCCGACAATTTTATAAATGTCAACTGTCAAAATTATTTCACCGATTTGAGGTTATAATAACAATCAGCAATAATGTTATAGGATAAAAAAGTTCCTTTGTGATCGGGCTTCCGTTCATAAAAACATATAGGTATACAAAGGACATAATATCAGTCAAACATATGTTCGAGCAGAACGAGTATGTCGAGTGAAGGAGTTTATTTATTTTTGTGTAGGTACAATGGATCATATAAAAACGATTTTTAAGAGACATAACATCTTACTGGTTTCAGATTTCGTATCGAATTCAAGAATGTGGTTAATAAGATTAATATACATTAATAATAACATTAAATTAGTTTAGATTTGGTATGTATCGAAATAAAAAAAATATTATGTAGCGGTTCGTTTTCGAAAAAATATTTTTCATGTAACCGTGGCCTAAGTATCCTTCATTTGCGGCAAAATGGGACGCGGCGAAATAAAATGCGGCAAATTGGGATGCGGCGAATCTGGAAGCGACAGAATAGATGCGGCAAAACTGGAAGCAGCAAATCGGGAAACGTCAGTTAGCTGTCAAAATCGCCTTGCGGCAAATCTGGATGCGGCAAATCTGGATGCCCCCTTTTGCAGAAGGCAATCTTGCAGAAGGCAGTTTTGCAAATGTCAAAATGACCTAACCTAACCTAACAGAAAAACTTAAAACATTTTTTTTAATGTTTAGTTTGATGTATAAAAGTCATCCACTACAAGGATGCCGGTAATTAATGTCACTTCGATTTTAGGGAAAGAAAAACCTAACCTAACCTAACCTAACAGAAAAACTTAAAAACTGTACTGAAGGTTGCCGCCTGCAAGGTTGCTTCCTGCAAGGTTGCCTCCTGCAAATCTGCCCTCAACAAATTTGGACCTGTCAAAAGTGACATTTGTGCAAAATTGCCGCATGCAAAACTGGCGCCCCCCATATCATTCGCTTGCGCGATGTGTGCTCACTTCACATCTCAATGGGCCAGTCGCCGCAGTGATCGCGGCTAGCGCCACCTATATAAAGTTTTACACACTCATTATTAACATTTTGTAAAACATTTCATCGTTTCATATTGTTAATATATCGTTAATATATCGTTGTTCATATTATTATATCATCGTGCTTAATTTGATTTTATCACCTCTTGCATGGGCAAAAGAAAATTAGAAAATTAGAGAACCTCACAAAAAATCTGCAGGTTAACAAATTCAACCCACCGTAACGTTGCGATAATAATTAATGTAGTTGTCAAAATGTAAACTGTACCTAATACTAAAGTTTAGGTGTAATGGAAATATTTTCATGACCGGTCTGATTTTAGACAAATAAAAAAAAATAAAATAACCTCACAATCAACTGTCACGTGTGACGTCAAAAAGGATTTTCACGGGGAGATTTTCATTTCTGTTCGGTGGTTTCTTTCTTATGACGCAATAAAAGAAATAAATGGCGGGATACGGAGAATTTTCGGGTTCGAGATATCCCTATGTAGATTACAATACGGCGCGCGGCACTTCGTATCACGACTTTCCATCGCGACATCCACCGGACGTTACGCAAAATCGAGATGTAAACGTACAGCCAACTTACATCGACGATTCATCTGACGATGGTAAACTTTTGTGGTTATCGGTCTCTAAGCAGTATCAATTCCCTGAAAGTTTCGGATGCACAGCCCTCCGTCCAGATATAACTTTACTCCCTATCTCGGAAGATGGCCCTTATTGTGGAATTAACTGTTCCAAGGGAATCAAATTTCCCTAAAAGACCGTGAGTGCAAATTAAATAAATACCATTATCTCACCAATGCCATCATCCTGAACGGCTTTACTGTTCAACTTCGTGCGGTGAAAATTGGCACTCGTGGCCTGCCAGCCAGATCTGTTACATTTTTCTAAAGATCTTTGTCTCCAGGAAAATATTATATTATTATTATTAAATATTTGACAGGCAGGCAGCTTAGACTGATGAGCCTGTGTCCATACTTGCATTACAGTTTTTGTGGAATAAGTCCAGTTCATTTTTAAAGTCATTGACACTTTTGGCACTGGTCACTTCACTAGGGAGAGCATTCCATTCGTTTATCACTCTACTGCGGAGGAAATGTTTCTTAGGATTTGAACAGAATGATTCACACTGGAGTTTCAGATGATGCCCACGTAGATGTGTGTTGGTCACGATGCCACGCATGGTGTAGATAGTCTACAACCCAGGAACATCATACGATGCAGTCAGGATCTTATATGTCTTGATTAAGTCACATCGTGCCCTGTGTGGTCCAGAGTGGTCAAACCGAGAGCCGCCAATCTTTCCTCGTATGTTAGATGCTTCAAGTTAAAAGGCAATTTAGTCGCTCTTTGCTGTAACTTCTCTGGAAGATCAATATCCTTCCTAAGGTATGGTTTCCAGATCTGATAGGCATATTTTAAAATGGGTCCTACAAATGACTTATACAAATCAGCATCAGATCCTCTATGATATGGTGAAAAGCTTTCCGAATAAGGAACGATAGAGAGAGAGAAAATAATAAACTCTTTCCTAGAAAAATATCTAAAACTTCAATTTCCGCATCACAAATCCTATGGTGTAGAAGGGAGTGAATGGGTGGTAAGGTTAACGCTCACATGTGGTAAAACAGCTGTCCTAAACCTACCACAGCCGGTCGTTAGTCCGGAGTCCACCGCTCACCGTAATAATATTATGATGGGCCCGATTCCGGTTGGTGAAATCCATGGCGCCTCTATTTGTATCTATACTACTTTTGCAGTCAAAAATATAGACCTATTATCTATATTTTTGACCGCAAAACCTATTATCTCCATAGCCAATGATTATTTTGGAAATCCACATGCTTGGGAATGGTTTTTAACACTTTGAATGATTGATGGTAACGATTGATCAAAATGACACCGAGAAGAAGTACAATTGTCCGAAACAAAGTATCTGTTGGCAATGCTGCTTTGATTTCTTTAGATAAATTGCAAAAATTAAAGAATAATATCATCATCATCATGGGGGATCGGTCTGAGCTGCCTCCATCCACCTACTTTTTCCGACCGCAGCAATATCATCGGTCTATCTTGTGGTGGGCCCTCCTACACTGCATCTGCCGGTTCATGGTCGCCATTTGAAAACCTTTTTTCCCTAAAGGTTCTCGGTCCTGCGAGCTATATGGTCTGCCCATTGCAGTTGCCGATTTTACGAGCTATGTGACCTTGGTTCTACTGCGGATTTCCTCATTTCGGATCCTATCACGGAGTGACACTCCAAGCATAGCTCTCTCCATGGTTCGTTGCGCGACTTTGAGCTTGTGTATGAAGCCAATAGTTAGCTACCACGTCTCAGTACCATATGTCATCACTTGCAACACGCACTGATTAACCGCTGGAATGCTAATACCACCAATCGGTGGTTTTTCCGTTGAAACAACTCGCAGGCGGCTGATCTCCGTATTTATGCATTTAAGTAATTATATGCGAAAAAAATTGCCTTCATTGAATAAACCATCATTATACATAAGTATGCGTGCACCACAGTATACCAATCAGTAGCTTTACTCTCGAGCTACAAGGCGATACGGGAAGAGGGTACGAGGAATGGGGGGAGAGGGGTCCGTCCCGACGAATGCGAACATTTAGCATTACGGCCAGGTAAAGGATGGCGACCGTTTCGAGCATTCGGACATCTGCGTAATCCGAGTAGCGAAACATCTGGTGAGCAAATGCGAGCCCTTACGACTCGTGTTGTATTCAATTTTGTTCTAAGAGAAGCTACTGTCTGGGGTATACTGCGCGTGCAAACATCCCCGTAACACCCCCTGCAAACAAATCTTCAAGGGTTGAAAACATGCCGTCGTGAGTTTCATTCCCATGGCTGGCTTTCTAAGCGTTAAAGACTTTCGTCCTGAGGCTCTGCGGTTTTTGTGTAAAGGAAAATAATGACATATTAATTTTACTACTTTAATCTTTCAGATTCTTTCAAGCAATACATAACTACGGGGGTCAGCTTAGCCAGTTTGATCACAGAAAACCTTCTAAGCCATCCTTTCATAGTACTCAGGCGACAGTGTCAGGTAAATAGGAACATATATTTGAGAGTAGTAACCAGTCATTTTAAGTAGGTAGATAAGTTGGCATTCGCATTGTTTATATAGTATATTAAATTGCTCAATGCCATAGTACGATTTGGCAACCCTTCTGCAGCGGGACATGCAGTTGGCGCTGATAGTGTTTCTATTACCATTACTTTTTCTAAAAGGGATCGGTCAAAAATTTTTCTTTTACCAAAATTGATGTTAGATATCATTATTTTTGTTGTCAAATTGCCAAGGATTTTCGGAGCGTTCTGCTCAATTGTCGGGTCACCAATATAACAGATGTATGGGCCCTTACGGGTCCATACCAGTTATTAATTTGTTACACTTAGGATAATCCTTTGCTCCCGCAATACTACATGGGGTGGCTGGCGCTAAGGCGCGGCGCGCTGTCGTTGAGTGTAAGACAGTATGTTATCTCGTTGACGATTTAATTATGTAGAACCAGCAAGGCGCTCAAACGTTAAATAATAAAATAATAATGGTACTTATGCTAAGCTATGTTTTGTATAAAAAATATCCCGCAAAATGTAAATATTGTAAATTTTCCCGAATAATCATACTGTTGTAAAACAAATTGTAATAGTACTACAATTAACTATTTGTAAACTATGTGTATAAACATGTAAACAATTAAAACTTGGCGTTAAAAAAAATAAAAAAATAACAAAAAAGTTGGTTGAAATTGACTTAACCTACGTGTGTTAGTCAGTCCATTAGCTCTCGCGCATTTTTGTGATTTTTTTTTAAAATATATAAAACACACTTTAATATTTAAAACAATGATTTATTTTTCTTTATTATTTACAGTATCTCAACATCTTACACATAGCTTTTTTATGCGACTATTGTAGAAAGACTCTGGTTTTGATGTAAAAAACTTTAAAATTGCATTTGTACTACATCTTTAGAGTTTATTTTTTTCCCTAGTAAAATAAATTGTAAGGAGCAAAATAAATGAGAATCATTTCGGGAAATATCTGAAGAGTAAGGAGGATGCGGCAAAAGCTTCCAATCAAATTCTCATTTTTTTGTAGCGTTTTTCGAGCCGTGGGCTTGAAAAACGCTACAAAAAAGTGTTAATTCATCATTATCATGATGAATTAACCCCTTGAGCGGCAAACGGGACAATTTTCCCACAATTGAAATTACCGTAGAGCGGCAAAGGGGACATCTGTCCCAGCCGATATCGGCGCCGATGTTTTCCAATTATTTACTCTTGATACCTCACATAAATCATACGGCCTGTGGTATGTGCGAAAAGAGGAGAAGATTCTCTGTCGTTAACTCGTTGGTTCATTATTTTTCATACAGTCGCCATTTTTTAGTCTATGATTGAACCAAACCAAACCAAAAACTTCAATATTCATGTTGATTTTCAACACCGAATATTTTTTTATTTTTGTATGGGTATAAGTAAAACGAAGTCATAGGTTGAATGAAGCATATTATAATTATTATAAAAGTATTCACAATTTCTTGCATAGGGTGATTTATTTCCAGAAAAAACAGAAATGTTGGACAAGGCAGTTTTTTTTCTGTACCACAACTTTGACAGATAATTCTGAATAATGCTTATTGCTTTACAAAACGACATTACACTTATCTAATAGCAATATGAACATAAAACAGGTTTCAGAGTAATCGTCGTTTTCCTGAAACGCTATATTTTTGTTGTGATGTAATCTTCTTCTTCGCGTTCTCTAAGAGAAACTACAATTCAAACGTCAGCGCTCGAGGGGTTAACACTTTTTTGATATTCACCAATCGTATGCGTTTTTTATTCAATTCTGAGTTTAGAAGACAAAGTTGTTCAGTGTAACCATTTACATTATTGGTTTGATTTGGTTCTAACAGTTTATAATGAATAACACCATACATATCCTGAAGGCTGCTGTTAAAGAAGGCTGCTTTTCTTTATCTGTCACCTGTCTTTTTCTTATGACATACTGATAAAGAATCTATTTTTCGTCACTTATAACCAAATGGTTTAAAAAATGGCTCTGGTTCAAAGCGAGGTAATAGAAAGTGCAAATGTATATTCGCTGCTGGCAATTGGCTTCGGATAGCTCATGCGGTACCCACTTTCCAATATTTGATACTTTCCCAATCTTTAAGTGACGAAACACTGTTCCATGAGATGAATCCATCCTTTCTGCAATATGATCCACTATTAATTCAGGCTCTGACTCCGCAAGATATTTAAGAACATCGTTGTTAAAATTAACTAGACGTTCTCAATGGGGCTCAACATCAATACTGCTTTCTTCATCTTTAATATTTTTACACCATTTTTGGGTATAAAATCGAAGACTATCGCGGTTGTTTGATATTATAAATAGGATAGAAACGAATTTACCGCCAGAAATTTAGCGGCTCCCTACCATTTTTGGATGTCAAAGTGACGAGGAGAAGTGACAATACTCTCGGACATACGGTATATCGGAAGCCCACACATACGGACAGATATTTGCATGCAAGCTCACACCATCATCCCTACCATCTACGTTCAGTGCAAACGTCGCTCATGAATCGAGCACGCGATCTATGCGATGCTGAGCATTTTCCGCAGGAGATGGAACATGTCAATGATGTCCTTAGGAGAAATCGATACGGAAAATATCACGAGACACGCACACGATCTAATACAGACGAAACTCAGAAACCGAGCAGATCAAAAGCATTCTTACCGTATGTTAAGGGCGTGACAGATCGAATAAGTAAGATGCTAGACAGATTCGATATAAAAATGATCTTCAAGCCGACCCAAAATGTAGCTCGATTTTTGAGGCCTGTAAAGAATGTAATACCACTGCAAACCCCGGGTGTGTATAAAGTTGAATGCAGCTGCGGTTTAGCCTACGTCGGAGAAACGAAACGGTCCATAGCCTCGCGACTGACAGAACACATCAAAGCTGTTAAAAACGTTCAGCCTGAAAAATCGGCGATCTGCCAACATATATTGGATAGTGGAAGTAACCACTGGATTTAGTTTCAAAATCCCATTGTGCTATCCAAGGAACAATTCTACTTTCCTCGCATGATCCGGGAAGCCATTGAAATAAGAAAAACCCCGAACTTCAATAGAGACGACGGTTACAAAATCTTTTCTACGTGGAACCCTCTTCTTAAAATGTTCCCGTCACCGAACGCAAGGACGTAAGACAGGATACAGTGAGTGTTGTGTGCAAGACGGATTTTCGAAATTCGCGCGCTCTGAGCCCAGCCCCCCACCACCGTTATAACCTACACAGTGGCGGCAGCGGTATGCGGCCTACCCGCAAAACAACGGATTGACAGCTCTTCAGTCTACCCTGGACAACGGCGGCTGCAACGTCACCGAAACGTCGGGTGCTACAAATTTCACGCGGTAAATTCGTTTCTATCCTATTTATAACATTTTTGGGTAGTCCTTACACTTATACTATATTCACCATGTACACTGTTAATTTTTATCGCTGCAGATCTGGCAGTTTCACACTATGAAAATAAAAAATATAAAACGGCAAGTTTGTATTGATTATAGATAATATTTTTTTTAAGGATACCTATTTTCATCCAATGTTCCAGAAAATTGGTGATAGACTGACTAGTTTAATGGGCAATCTAAGACAGGATTCGACAAGTTTGAAATTTATTGTTCTACGTAATGAGCCATAGAGAATCGCATATATGCTATAAATGCGCAAGAACTTATGGACTGACCTGATATTTCACTTAGTTCGACGGAAGCATTTAATTACATTATTTTTAACTTCCAGGTTCACATAAATTCCAAACAGTACCATATATTGCCGGTAACTTTAGCGCCCGTCGTCTTTCAATTGCACCGACGTCAAGAATTTACAACGCTATGGAAAGGGATCGGATCAGCTTGCGTCGTCAAAGGAATGACGTTGGCCGCCGACGACCTATTGTCAAAGACAACATCATGGCCCAAGTACGTCGGCGCATTATCTACTACATAATACGATTATAACAAGCTGTAATGTTATTTTTAAATTGCTTTCAGAGACATCAACAATTGCAATTCGTTAGAAACATTCACCAAACACATCCTTTTAAAATGGTAAGACAAACCCACTTTCTTTAAACGTCATAAAAGGTTACTCCAGAAAGTATCTGACTAGTCCAAGAGGCAGCAACAAAAAAGTTCAAGAGTTTTGTAAAAGCTGATACTTTCAGATCAGACAGTATTTTGACCATAGAATGCTAGGGTAGAGTAAGCGGGCCAGACTCCGAGACATTTAGCGCTGTTGTACTAGGAAAGGTGTAATTTTAATTAGTACCCCTAAAGTGTTTTGGAAGAATTGAAAATGCATCAATAAACAGTAAATACAATACAGAAGTCGAAACAAATGGCCAGACTGCTTAAAAATAGAATGCATGTCACATTAATGAAGTCCATTATATTGCACGGCACATTAGACCGATGCGTAATAGTTACCGACAAATACGTACCGGCTTATTTGCAGGGACTTCATATTTGTGACATGTATGGAGTAATGCTGACGCCACGGGTTATATTGTTAAGCAGTCTGACCATTTGTTTCAAGTTCTTTATAGCATCCACTGTCTACTGATGAATTTTCAGCTTTTCCGAAACACTTTGGGGGTACTAAATAAAATTACACCTTTCCTAGTACACCAGCGCCAGGTGTCCCCGAATCTGTCCTGCTGACTACCCTGGCATTCTATGGTCAAAATACTGTCTGATCTGAAAGTATCAGCTGTTACAAAACTCTTGCTTTATTTGTCGCTGGCTGCCCAACTAGACCGTGTACTGTAACGGCAATGATGTCTTCTTCAAAATATTCCCTTTTGGAAGATACGCCATTGCTACTGGTCGCCACTGCTCTAAGTCCTCAAAACTTATTCCTTTTAAATGATTTTTCAATTGGAAAACAGCCAGGAATACTAGGCTAGGACTGTAACGGGGCTAAAGTAGATGAATAATTCTGTGATTCACCAGAAATTTTTGAATAAAATGCTATTGAAAGTGCAGGTGATGAAGCACCTTTTCCACCAATCCGGGCTCTTCCTATTCACTAAGTCACAAAAGCACTTCAGAACTTGTGGACAAAACTTTTTCTTTCTTTCTGACCTTTTGAAACTCAACTCCATAGTACATTTTGGCAACCCTTCTGCGCTGGCGAAATGCAGGTGGCGCTGATAGCATTGACGGCGAAACTAGTAGCAATTTATTTGGCCATCTATAATAGCAATGATAATAAATGTTTTTTTTTAAAAAGGGCTGATCAATAATAAAAACCCAAGTATTTAACCAATTATAACATTCAATTATTAGCATCGCATTTTTTAAATAGCCTGATTACATAACAGAGATATTACTGAGATAAATAAAATACAAACGGAGCTGCCATGGAATTCACCGACCAAAAATCGGGCCCATCATATATAATTATTAAACTTCTGGTAGGTGAAGGGTGGATTCCGGACTAACGACCGGCGGTGGTAGGTTTAGGACAGCTGTCTTGCCACATGTGAGCGTACACCTTACCACCCATTAACTCCCCCTTCGAAGCCATAGAATTTGAGATGCGCAGAAATCGCAGTTTTAGATAATTTTTCTAGAAAGGAGTTGATTATTTTCCTGGAGAGACCAAGATCTTTAAAAAGGTGAAACAAAGATTTAGCTGGCAGGCCACGAGCGCCTACTTCCACCGCGTGAAGGTGAACAGTGAAGCCGTTCCGGGTGACGGCATTTGCGAGATCATGGTATTTATTTAATTTGTACTCGTGGTCTTTTGGGATATTTGATTCCCATGGAACAGTTAATTCTACGATAAGGACCATCTTCCGAGATAGAGAGTAAAGAGTTATATCTGGACGCAGGGCTGTGCATCCGAGACTTTCAGGGAATTTATACTGCTTAGAGACCGAATCGACCTCCATAATCCAATCTGAAGCTTTCTCGATTATTGACAAGGTTTTGCAGTGAGATGTTTTTTGCCTTTAGAGCCAACCCGCACAAACTGTATTGGGGGTTTGGAGGATACTGTCAAACCCTTGTTGGCACGAGCCACTGAGAGGCTAAGTACCTCGCGAATAACAGCAAGGACTTTGTCGTGGCGGTAAGTGTACCGTCCTTGATCCTAGGCCACCTTGCAGCCAGCTAGAATATGTCTAGCTGTGCAAGGGGTGTTGCTATTTATATTATTTATATTATTATTTTATACCGTATAGGCGTAATTATAGTGCCTTCTAAAGTGCTCCGCCATACTGTTATTACAACAAAAACCACCATATTGAACATAATAAGAGGAGATTGATCAATTTTTGGGTGGTGGTGACTACGAGTGGTGTTTCATCTGTGAGTGCCATGTACATATTGTATTTTTAGACAATCTAATAGTTGTATTTCTTCACTACCTCTATATATTAAGTAAAAAGAAGCAACGAGACTTACTACCTAACAAACATTTTGACCCGTTTTAAGAATTGGATACGACGAAAATGTAATTTAATCTGCATAGGTCGATCTTAGATAGTCCCATCCTTTGCAGATGATTGTTCAACTTGGAGTGACCCGTGATGAGTGCTTTGATTATACGTAGTTACAAAGCATACCGAGAATGACTCTAAGCAATATAAATTCCCTGAAAGTGTCGTATGCACAGCCCTCCGTCCAGATATAACCCTTTACTCTCTATCGCCGAAGATGGCTCCTGTTATAGAATTAACTGTTCCATGGGAATCAAATATCCCAAAAGACCACGAGTACAAACTAAATAAATACAATGATTTCGCAAATGCCCTCACCCAAAACGGCTTCACTGTTCACCTTCACGTGGTGGAAGTTGGCGCTCGTGGCCTCCCAGCCAAATCTCTGTTTCACCTCTTTAAAGATCTTCATCTCTCAGTGAAAATAATCAACTCCTTCCTAGAAAAAATATCTAAAACTGCCATTTCTGCATCTCAAATTCTATGGCTTCGAACGGGTAGTGAATGGGAGGTAAGGTGAATTGAATGCTCACATGTGGCAAGACAGCTGTCCTAAACCTACCACAGCCGGTCGTTAGTCCGGAATCCACTGCTTACACCCCAGAAGTGTAATAATAGTATTATTATAGGCCCAATTTCGGTCGATGAATTCCATGGCAGCTCCGTTTGTATTTTATTATATTTTATTTGTCAAAGTTACTGCACAAGGTCTATACCGCACATGCCAATACTTTCCAGACATACCTAACATTATTGTGTTTTACAGCGTAAGTCTTGCCCTAGTCACACCTTTCTACTCAGCGAGTTTGGTAGAAACAGTGCAAAGCGATGTTGCCAGCGACAAACCTGGAATTTTGGACGTTTTCAAGAATGGCGCTGAACGCCTCGTCGCTTGGGGAACCCCCTACCAAGGAAGAATGCTGCCAATTTGGGCGATCGTGGCGCCGACTGTTACGTTTGGATTATCTAAATATCTCTTCAGGTATGTGTTAAACCCTGTTGTGACTCAACATTTTTGAATCCTGAAGAAGGTTTGCCAACGATTATTACATTTTGAGCCGGTCGGATGTGTAGCATGGAACGAGAGTAAAGATTTCGATTTAAAAATATTTTTTCTACATTAAATAAAAGCTAATTTATAATCAAAAATTTTACCAAAAACAAAAACCAACTCCATTTTTTTATATGTGCAGCAGCAATATCATGGTGAAACTTAGAACGGGCTATGATAATTGATTGTGTATAAAAAAATCATGTCTATGCTGTTGACCGTTAAGGAGTTCCCTCGTTGGAAGCCAACTACGACAGCCCTGTCTTGGTAAACTTAGAATGGGCTGTCGTAATTGAATATATACAAAATTTTGTGTGTGTGCTGTTGACCGTTGAGGAGTCCCCTCGTCGGCAGCCAACCCTGGGTGCAGCAGCCATATCATGTTGAAACTTAGAACGGCTTATCATAACTGAATGCATATACAAAATTTTGTGTCTATGCTGTTGAGCGTTAAGTTGAGTTGACCGTCGAGGAGTCCCCTCGTCGGGAGCCAATCCTGGGTGTAGAATCAGGTCATGCTTACCATAAAAAATGCATTGTCATCAGAACTGGACCAACAAGTAAATTTTCAGCTTCATATGACAATATTTAAGGGGTTCCCTCAATTCCTTATGGATCCCAACATCAGAACAGGATTTTGATAAAAATGGGACCAATCTGAAAGTATATCCTTTCAAACAAAGAAAGAATTTTCCAAATAGGTTCATAAATGACAGAGTTCTGAGGTAATAAAGATTTTTTTTAATACAACTGAATTGATAACCTCCTCCTGTTTTTGAAGTCGGTTAAAAAGGAAATAATATGGGTAAACTCAATCATTTTCTTGAAATTGTGTCACCTAATTTTAAACTCCGTCAGATCAAGATAGATCGGTTTTACAGTAGGATCAATTTTCAAATAATAAGAGTTACTTAATAAATATGTTTTTTTTAAATGTTGAAAAGGCCGCCATTTTGAAACAAAATGGCGGATATCTCTCATCAGCTTTTCATAGGTCAGTACAGTAGATAGATACAAACGGAGGTGCCATGAAATTCACCGATCGGAATCAGATCCTAATGGGCCCGGTTCCGGGCCCTGATGGGCCCGACCGGAATCAGACAAATCGAATAGTGAATGATTAACTATTTTTGTACATAATTTGGTTCTAATTGGTCGTGTAGTTTCTGAGATACAATAGGTGCAGACAGTCTCACACAGAAATATTTTCCAGAAATCACTTTTCGATTCCCAGGATCATAAATCATGGAAATACAATAGGTGCAGACAGTCTCACACAGAAATAATTTCCAGAAATCACTTTTCGATTCCCAAGATCATAAATCATGGAAATCCGGTGTAAACTCAAATTCATACTTTGTGTAACACAATGTATTATTTTGGAAAAGTAAAAATACGACAAGAGAGATAGTGTGATTAAGATGGTTCTAGCCTGCGAGGTCGATAGACGTTATGTCATATCACAATTTTATCATGGAACGTTTATAAATGGGTACCACCATGGAACGAGTCTATAGAGTGATACGCACTTGACTGGTTTTAATTATTTTCAGCGTCGTCGTACGAAAAGTGGTTTATCGCGTACTCCATTTCAAAGAGCGGACAAGAATCGGCAGACTTCGAACGTATTATTCAAACAATCCTGTCGAAAGGAATGACCCGATGCCAGATAATGCAGCTTTGAGCGACTTGCAGATGCAGTCAGCAGTCGTCGCCATGATGGTGGCTGAAATAGTTTTCTATCCAGCGGAGACTATTCTACACAGACTACATTTACAGGTGTGACAATTATATGTTTCTAATGTTCTCTTGTTTCTAATGTTCTTAATTATATGTTTCTCACATCCATCCTGTTTACCCTGTACTTCCCTGTAATTGTAAATTCTTCGCCAACCCACTCTGTGAGCAAACTCATTGGCGATCTCCAGTATACTTCATAACGAACTGAGAAATAGCTTATTTCCTTAACTCCTGGGAGGCCAAAAACGCCAATCGGTGGTTAGCAGATCCGCGCGTAGTCATTTCGGCCGGCCTTCATATATAATATATAAATATATTAAGACTGACAAGATTAATTGTTAGATAAGGAGATATAATTCAATAAAAAAATATATTGTTACTATTTACATACAAAATTGACCAAAAATGTGCAGCGCCGTTTTTGCGCACGAAGGCTGGCCTCCGAAAGGTTAAATAAGAAGATGTAGCCGCGTTGAAGTCTGTGGCCGCGTTGAAACTGGTTTCCGTCCGATAACTAACCAGGGTTGTCAACTACAATGGGCGAGCCCGTCACCTCAGGAAGTTTTGACGGATAGTGATCGTTCTATCTCCTGTGAGGTAAGCGTAGATGACTTAGAGACAATACAAATCTACCGTCTAGCTAAGCCAACATGCCAGACAGGAGCCAACGCCTTATGGTGAGGCACCGGGAAAGGTACCCAGCAGGCAGCCTCGCCCCCTATCTACCAGTAGGATGGAAGGATATCTCCATCTGGAATTAATCATCAGGATGCCTCCAGCCTCCCGACTGGTTACAGGTCCGAAGTCGCCTCGTGGACTTCTACCTGCTGTTTATTCAGCGGTGATTCAGATTGAATCTATCGCGGAACAATGGCATCTTTTGCCCGGCTCTGAACTAAGAATCAGGTAGCCAAATGGTCATTTCAAGAGTGGTCGACGACAAGTCAACATCCACCCCTGCTGCTTAGGAGACAGTATATTTCCATAGTCCCTCCCTCAGCAATTAGTCAGAGTTCACAAACGATTGGTGTCATAGGAGTGCACAACCGCAAAATTTTCGTAAAGAATCAAATAGTTATAACAATGAAATGCTTTTCCACTCGCCCATGAAATCGACGGAACAACGGCAGTTGGCAACGCGCGATGAAACGAAATGACATTTGGTGCATTATTGCCAGCATGGAAAATAAAATATGGCTAGAGTTCTGTCGGGAAAAGGCGATTTTGTGGATAATATGGTGTATCATGCTGGCAACTCAAATTACTTCCGTTAGATTTTACTATCGTAGTTTTGACATTCAAACAACCGAGCTAGCATATTAACCGTAGTATTTTGAAATACTCTAGTAATAATTACTATTGTAAATTGGGAATATTACCAAGGATCATACAACTGGTCCTTAGTGAGAAGTATGAAGCTGTTTAATTTTAACTAGGAACTCTAATTTGTCCGGAAAAGATGTTAACTTTATTCTTAGATCTAATTCAATTTCCCATCGGTTTTTATACTTATTTTTCAGAAACTCGAGTCTTGACAACCCTGGTTCACACTTATAGGTCGAGATAACCCTGGTCACACTTAAGGTGTTAAAAATGTTATCGCTTGTTCTGCTAAAACTGGGTACTTTTGACGACAAGGTATCCAAAAATCTATCAATGATATTCTCTCGAATATGGTTTGAGTGCTGTGTCACAAGACAGTTCAATTAACGAGTCGACATTTGAATACCTGAAGTAAAAAAGGCACTAAGTGCCACAGACGTGAAACGTAGTAAAAAGGTAAAATAAAAATAAACGTAGAAAAAATATAGAGGTAGTACTTTTTATTTTTAATCAAATAGCTTAATATTAATTACAATTAGTTATGAAAACAAAATACCGAAAACATCGACAGTTTTGACATAAAACACAAACAAAACACTAAAAAACAGAAAGCCCTAACTATCAAACAAGGCAACTTGTGAAAGGCACTAAGTGAATGCTTGCAGAAATTTAAAAGGCACTATATTCCAATCATGATATCCAATAATAAAATCTACTAGTGATGTCAAGGGCTAGTTTAATAGGTCCGTATAGAATTTTTTGTCTACTTCCTTTCGTAAATATGGAATCATTTGTAATAAGTCTAGTTTTTTCGCTGCAGATATTTTTGACTTGCACTGAAGTCGAGGAATCTCAAGGGCTTTGAAGTCCTCGGCAGTTTTATGTCTTCTAAGGACATTCACAACTGTCCATGCTTCAATATCGTTTAGGGTTCGCCGAATTCTTATTTTATAAGATTTTTCTTTTGATATTTTGATCCATTGTGCTTTTGAAATAGCCAGTTTGTCTGTGTTAACCCATTTTCGACCGGTGTTCGATTAATCGAACATGAAATTCGTCCATTTTCAATATTTTTTTTAACTATGAAAGTAAATAATATCGGCAATATAGTTAGTATCATATATTACTATGATCTTTTGGCTATTCGAAAATAATATCCATCACCCCCCCTCCACCCACCTCCGTAATTTTGGGGGAGGTTGAAAAATACCTTGCCGATAGACCTTTCTTGTAAATTATATTAAAAATATATAATTTAAAATAATAATAATAATAATAGTAATATCTTATGGCCAAAGGACAAAGCTATCTTTTTCAATCAAAAAATCAACACCTGGCAATACCTGGATGGCACAGGTATGAGTCAAAGTTAGTGTTCGATTAATCGAACGTTGGTGCTTATCCCATACCATAAAATTCCATACAAATGAAACATATCGTAGTATAAGTCAATAGACAAGATTGTGTCAGTAAAAAACAATTGTTTATTGATTTTTTGGAATGTTAGATGATTTACAGAATAGTAAAGAGTTTAAAAAAAATTTTTTTTTCATGGAAAACTTTGAAACAATGCGAGTGCATATGCTTGCCACATTTCTCGCACATCCAAATTGTTGGTTTGCCACAGCCTTTCAACTGGCATCGACGATGTTTCCCTTCCGGCTGACGGACGATGAGGTGTTCACCAACCACGTTTGGTAAGTTTCGCGGTCTCTGGAACTCCAGGTCATCATCCACTTTCATTCCTTCTTTATCATCGGTCAACAGAAGAGACTCAGTGACGGACAGCTTGAATTGTTTATGGCTCATTGGTTTCTCGTTTTTATATTTCGCGACCATATAATGCAGTTTCCAAGCATTAACAACAGAAGAATTCAGGGTGTTTATCCAAAGTGGCCAGTACCATTTCTTTCCACGGATGTTGACTCGATAATTTTGAATGGCATTGTCGTGAAGATCAACGCCGCCCATCCCTTTGTTATAGTGGCGAAGCACAGCTGGCTGATCCACGTTGACAAATTTACCTTCTTCTCTTGGCCCTTTCTTAGAAGCCTTAGTTGCTTTTTTCCAACGCCGAACAGAGTGGAGTGGCAGAATCTGATCATAATTTGTAGCAATTGTTACCTCCTTATTATCTTGTCAGCGACAAAGAGTGATCTGGTTGTTAGAGTCGTACATATAATCATGTTCGCCGCGAGGCAAATCTTTTCCGGTTTTCATATTAGTAGCACCGCCAGATACATGATTACAGCGAACAGTTCCAGTGGCACAGAATCCCTTTTCTGATAGCAAGCACATAAGATGATAGGAAGTGAAGAAGTTGTCGAAAAATACCACGTGACGCATGGGGGCCTCGACATTACTAAGTAAACGGAGAACGACATCAGCTCCAAGACCAACCTCTGTGTTGTATTCATCGGTTTTCCCACAGTAAGGGATGAAAAAGAACAAATATCCGGTTGACGAACAGAGGCACCAAAGTTTATATCCAAAACGAATCGGTTTTCCTAGAATAAACATTTTGCAACTATGGCGGCCGAAATAGGCCACCGTCTGCTCGTCTATGGACAAAAACTTCGCCCAAATGCCAAACTGCATAAACTTTCTGTTTATAATATTGAAGAATGGACGAAGCTAAAATCAATGAAATACAAATTAGGAAACTTCAATCATAATAATATAATGAAAATTATAGTACCTTGGCCATCTTATCGTTAGTATCTAATACGTCATTTTTGGCAAAATGAATGTATCTCTTGATGTGCGTGAACGTAGCTCTCGACATTGCTTGCTTTACCATTGGAATTCCCATTGACAGCTTCGAAGACCAATAATCCTCAACAGAAGGCAATGGTTTTCAACTGACTTTCGGTTTTTTACGAGGTGGGACAGTCGATTTAGCAGCTGATTTAGAAGTTGACGGCCCAGCCTCCAGTTCAGATTCTACAATCTCTTCAAAACCAATATCCTCAAGAATATTTCGCTCAGTCTCAATTTCCACATAGCCGGCAACCTCAGTCAAAGCACTTGGATCCGAATTAATCGCAATGAAATTGTCGTCGATTAATTCTTCATCCGATTGTTCGTCTACCTCCGGTGGGAGTATATTGACAGATTGAACAGGATTTTCATCATCGCTCCAACTCTCTATAATATCTTGAATCCCCTTAATTTCTTCGAACGTGGCATTTTGCAATTCTAGAATCAAATAACAATACATATTTACTCAATAACATAACACTCGCAAAAACACATCGTATGAATCAATATTTTACTAAATACTGACCACTTATTTTGGGATAGAAATGATAAGAAACTACCAAAATGTAAAAATATGATAAGCACGCACAAAACACGTTTATTCCTGTTGAAAACACAATAGAAATGGAAGAGACGCGGTCACTTGACAGTAAAATTTGACATTTCGTATTTGTATGGGATTTTATGGTATGGGATAAGCGCCAACGTTCGATTAATCGAACATTTGTTTTTTTGACATAACGGTAAAATGGGTGGGGGTAGTTTTTTTTTAATGGTGGATTTGGAATCAGGGTACCCTAATTACCCTAGAAATATACTTTATTTTTAAAAAATCAGCAATTTTTGCAGCGCGGTCGAAAATGGGTTAATAATGGAATCGGCAGCAGCTTGAAAGTTTAGAAAGTCCTCTTCACCCATAGGCATTACCTTGAAGGGCTTATCTCTTGCCTCTTCTATCATTTTTATCAAATCAACAGGCACCATGGGGCTGCTTGCTTTTTTTCTTCTCTCGATTAATGCGAAATCTCTGTCGCAGTTTAAATAGGAATGACCTGTGACAAGGAATTTGTGTTGTATTTCGTCAAAAATACCTAGCTTAATCAAATACAGCCACAGTAGTACCACCATTTTATTTTTGTTTTGTCCAGCGCAATTATCGCTCCACATAATTAATTTTCTTTTTGATGTGGCACGGTTGCAAAAGACTTTTTTTACACAGGAAGCGATTTCATTTCCTCCGCGACCAGATATGCCTTCGTGCCACAAGCACATGTAAGCGTCATTAGTGTCGGCAATATGAATGCCCAAGTTGAAATTAGATAGTTGCCGGCTGTAGTATACTTGACCGTGTGTTAGTGTTGGGGTTACCAACACCTGCTGGAGATCCATGGTGGCCGTACATGTTTCACTTCCAGGCATTTGGGATTTGATAACATCTCGTGAAAGTAAATTCAACGCTTTATTAGCTTTCATTTGATGAATTTGTAATTTAACACTTAGTTCGTCTTTATTGTGAACGCTTGCTTTTGTTTGCGCAGTTAATAAATCACAAGTTCCACAAGTGTCACACAGTTCCACAAGCCTGCTTATGTTAAGGTCGGGACTGAGATACTCCTTTTGTGAGCGCGCCCTCCCATAGTGCGATTCCTGTCGAGGGAATGAGGCAACATGTGCTTTAATCGCCTCTACATCTTCGGGGGTAAACTTTCGATTTTTCGTTTTATTGCCCCTCTTTTCTTCATATGCAATTTCCCCATTTTTTATTTTTTGTAAGATAATATGCATTTTTTTCTGTTTAATATCGAAAACAGATGCGAATGTCTTACGACAGACCGGTTTCAAGTTTCCACTACCGTCAGGTAAGGTATAGGACACAGAGCATTGTCGCTTGCTTTCTTGTGGATTTTCGTACTTTCCGTTCCTGCGTCTTTTAATTTTCATGACACTCATAAGGCCCATTAGAAAAGACCCTTGCTTTTCATTGGAATCCATTTTATAATATTCTTGAAAGAGTTTAAGTTTCTGCTCGAAAGGGATTTCGGCGCACTTATTGTAGCATTTGCATATTACCTAAAACAAGCACAGAATTATGATATTAATATTAATGTTCTAAATAATAAATAATAGCATTGTATAACTTCCTGTTCCCGCTGTTTTCGTTTTTTGTGAATTTTCTTTCACTGATCAACTCCCGACAAGCTCTCATGACGATACATACTTTTCTTTTCATACATACTTTCTTTACCGGTTCCGAAAAGGGGTGTGGTGTAATTCGCGGTGGGGGGGGGGGGTACGGCTGAAATACCTTCATAAATTTATTTCACAGTCGTCCTAATATAGCAGCTCCCATTTCCATTGTAGGTATGGAACCCTAAGTTTATTCTTCCCAGCTAATGAAATCAGTTCTTCCCCAATAAAAGACAATAAAAGACACTTGCGAAAGAATTTTTAAAATCGGACGACTCATTCTTGAAATATAGGTGCGTACAGACCGACATACAGATTTTTACTTTAGGTACCTATATAAAATCAAGGCTGGGATGTCTAAAATGGCCACTGCTAAAACTACACGTACTAAGAAGCCGAATTTTTCACCATTTGCCGACATAATCATATAATAATTCATTTTGCACTTTAATGCTTTCATTTTGGTAAAAATCACCAAGAGGTTGCTAGTTTTTTAAAAACAATTTTTCCTATAGCTAATTTTAACGGCAGCGATTTTAGAACCCCATCCAAAATCAATATATCGATAATCTTGGTGGCTGACACCAGGGTAACCTGCATAATACGCAATCTTCTTTAAAGTATTAAATAATTAGTTGGTACATAAAGAGTTATGAAGGTCCCTAATTATTGTTATTCTTTCAATTTATTTATTTTAGCGTAAAAAAATAACATACCTACTTGATAAAAAAAAATGTTAAACTGACCATCATATACTTTGATTAGATGTATAAACAATATACAACTGTTTCCACAGAATGTTAAACCTCGAACTGATTAAAATATGTTCCAGAGAATAGCGTTTACTGTTCTCCATTACCGTAGTTTTCACATCCCTAAGCGAAACGGTTGGTAAAAAGAAATAACCCCAAACATTTATGTTTACTGACATACCTCGGTATTTAGCGGTTTTTTCGCAGGAATGCACTTCTTCGATGACGACACATATTGTTCTCCATGGATTTTCTGCATTTTCCGCCTATTACTCGCATTTTTACACACAGTTTTGCTAGTTTTTGTGACGCCGCTAACAGAGGCACGGGCGCAGTCATCAGCCATTTTGTATGGAAACTGACGTTTTACGAGATAGGTACTTAGTGCCTTTTAAATTTTGTATTAGAGCGGCATATGGTGCTTGCGCGAAGTTCAAAGCGGTTTAACGCCTAAAATACAACCACTGGGCACATACTGCTTTATTTAAGTTGATGGCGATGGCATTTAGAGTGATATCTCATACTCAATTCGAAAAATGTGTTTTTGGTACTTAGTGCCTTTTTTACTTCAGGTATTCATTTGAATCCGATAAATCTGTCTTTATTATGATCTATATTGACTGAAAATGGGATCCTTATCCACGCTTGGTTGCTGATGATTGGAGCAAAAAATGTTTCAGATTAGTCTCCAGTCCTAGCAAATGTTCCTTGATAAGAGCTGAAGTATTGTACGGCAATGAGTGACGTGCCACTCCATTCAAACTTATCTATACTAAATACAATGTTTTATTTTCAGGGCACTAGGACAATAATTGACAACCTGGACACGGGTATGGCAGTACAGCCGATTCTCACCGACTACGAAGGTTTCTTCGACTGCTACCACGCATGCGTGGGTAGGGAAGGTTTCGCCAGCCTCTACAAAGGTTTCGGGGCGCTGATTCTCCAGCTAGCGGCGCATATAGCCGTGCTCAAGTTGACCCGCTGGGCCATGACTGAAATCGGAGAGCTGCTGAAACCGGCGCAGAAACCACCGGCTATAAAGGCGTCCTCGTCGCAGAGTAGCATTTACACTCCGCAGCGATATCTCATTAATTAATTTATGGTATCGATAAATTCATGCGCCACCTACAGGACTCTCCACTTGGCTCGCCTACTCGCTAGTACCGTTTTGTTAAAAAATCAAAAGCTTTCTGAAAATCTAAATGCAATGGATATGGCAAATATCGTCGCTGCGCCTGCAAAAAGAACCATGTGTTTTTCTCAACTTTACATGAACAACAAGAAACCATTTATTATTTTAATTTACCTTATCGTGATAAACTCACCAACTATACTACATCCAGCGGGTCCTGGGAGTGCTTTCTCTTGCGAAAAGTCCAGCTGAAAAGTGGGGGACTTCAATTCACAATTCACTAGGGGACAGCTGAAAACCTCGGATAAGAGAGGTCCTACTGTACATTGTTAAAAGTGTTCAATATACCCTAGTGCAGGGGTTCCCAAACTTATTGACGCCGCAACCCACTTTTTTAAATCACCAAATTTTGCGACCCAGCGAGAACTTTTTCAGAAAAGTTAGTGAGTGGTTTGATGTAAAAAATAAGCATTTCATTTGTAAGTATCATAAGTAAGTCTTCATTTTGTAAGAAATTGTAATGTGCGACAACAAAAAAAAAAATTTTTTGCTAGAACACTTATCCATCGTATTTAGCAAATAGCGAAAACAAATGAATGCGATGCGTAAATGCGCACCGACAAGAACGGTGCGGGGCGCCACTCGATGGGCGAATGAAGGGGCAATCATATTATCGGACGCGTCCGTAAGCCGCGTCTTACGGACGCGACTGAACAGTATGCAGTCGTTTGGGACACGGCTTGTAGATCTCTATCGGACGTCCGAAGCCTCAAGGTCTTGTCTGCGACTGACGTCCTATAATGTGCACGGCTAAATAGAAATTCATTACACAGATAACCTTTCAGTCGCGTCCATAAGCCGCTGCTTACGGACGCGTCCGATAATATGTTTGCCCTTTGAGTGTGTGCGGGCGCGCGGATGCTCGGGAAGCGCGGACGCTGCCGCCCGGCCGCGCTTGCGCCGGGGGCGAGCCAAACGAGGCTAGAGACGCGGCGCTGTCTCTTCGCGCGGCTATTTCATCTTCCCGCGCTATTGCAAGGTTGCAACTTTTATATTCTATTATTTTCAAGTGCTATCTTTATTTTATTATATTGTCTGTAGGTATCCTAAATACACTTAGACTCATCAATCTATCTCGTCGTATATCTGCCATATTGTAACCTTACGTTCATACGTTATGTTCGCGACCCACCTGGAATCGGCTCGCGACCCACCAGTGGGTCGCGACCCACACTTTGGGAACCGCTGCCCTAGTGAATCAAATACACAATTATGTTAAATTATCGCACAATGGATCCAACGCAACTAATTTAATTTACTAATTGATCGGATAGTAATATAAATAGCATCTAAATATATTAATTAACAATAACTGCTGTATTATAAGCAATATACAAACCCATCGGACGCCAACAGTGCTTATAGGCATTTTGCGTCATTTGACAGATGTTTCGGCCGGCCCCTATATATTTTATAAAAATATGTAATATACATGACTTACAAGATTAATTACTAGGTAACAAGAGGGAATTCATGAGAAAACGATATTATTAGTATTTATTTACAAAATCAACTGACCATAAAGTTGCAGCGCAGTTTTTTGCGCGCGAAGGCTGGCTTTCAACTGGTTAATACCTCTAATTGATACAGCAAATTAAACACACTTTGCTGTATCAATTAGAGCAAAGTTGACACACAACAACTAAAATCGACTACAAACAGTAGCTACTTATGGCATATTTGAAAGAGCATTTCCAGTGCTAAAACAAAAAGCTGTTTTTGCACCTCTACGGTAGAATTGAAATATTGCAAAACGGATTTTGCAGGATGATAGAGTAGAAAATGTACTTCTGGAATGGGCAGTAATCCCAAAACACAAAAAATGCACATAGCGATTTTTGCAAGCACTACGACGATTTATGCTACAGGATAGGGGAGGAAGAATGAACGCTTTACTTTTTGATAACCCTGCAGTCATAAGAAAAAAGGGCATAACTGACATGTTCGCAAACTTTCTTAAATATACACTCTGGGACGTTCAGGCAGTATTTTTATGCGGTGCTTCTGTATATCAAACAGAATCACCTTCTAAAATAGGTACTGTTGGGGACTGAGCTAAATGTAAGCCGTGGCTGAGGTGCAGGGACCGGCGTTCGTAGAACTTGCGTTCTTTCATTAGCGTATATACCTATACCTATTATTGTCGAGTAGCACCGGGCGAGTGATGTCACAGTACTATGTCTGTGGTGGGGAGACCGGATGCAGGTCCCCTCACCTCGGCCATTACTTACTTTTAGCTCAGTCCACAATGGATCTAAAACAATAATTACATGAGATACGTACTATAATAACTTCAAACAAATCTACTCAAGCTTTATAATCATAATAGTCATTGTAAAAAAACTACTCTGCGAATGATACATAGATTTTAATCTATTTAAATCAGTTTTGTACGTTATTGTTATTAAATAATATTGATTTGTATAAACATAGAATGTGATATAAAGTCATTGTAATAAGCTGTGTAAATAGAACTATCAGTGTGACAATGCCTTTGATCTATTTAAAATGCCGAGTCAGGCCTCTTGTCCACGCCACGTTTTTTTAAACTGTATGGTGCGAAAAAAAGTGAGCTCATGTCCACGACACATTTTTTTACCGTACGATGCTTTAGGTACATACATTTTGTAAACAACGTTCCAAGGTCGAAAAAAATTTCCGCCGTGAGAATGTCCAGTGTCGTGGACAAACCCTCATACATTGCCATACAACACTGATATAAATTTCGCTGTAAATAAACACGGCTCGCCGAGAGGAAAATCTGATGCATACAGCGGCGGCCCGTGCCGTTTTTCCTCCGTGTCCGTGGACAAGCTTCCATAGATTCATACCCCACTCACGATCGCACCTAGACACGGCGAATAAACTGTGGATTTTCACAACGAAAAAAACGTGTGTGGACAAAAGGCCTCAGGATTGCTACTTTCCTGCAGGCAGTAGGTATTATTACTGATTGAAAATAGCTTCAACAACGTAAACAATTTGCTAGCTCACTGTGTCGCTAGGCGCTCTGTGGGAGTGGATTCTCCCTACCGCTCATCGCCCCACACCTCAGAGTTTCCCCTAAGTGGTAACATCCGTTGCCACACTGGTAGTCCTTTTTCCATTATGGTAATAGTATTGATTAAATTAAATAATATGAAATTGAGATTAAAACAATGCGTTTATTTTTATTTATCACATCGGGTTTGGCTGGCAACGCTGTACGGGTGAGTATAAAATATGAGAAGAATTTTGGTTTTAAGCAACTTCCTCTCAAAAAGTGAAAAATTGACATTGTTTCCCCATGCATTTAATTACTAATAAAAATATGAATCTTATAGCGAATTTCTTAGTGTTGTGTATTATGATGCACAATTTCAATATTTTGTTTTTTTTTTAATAAAAATAAATTAATTCTGAAGACAACCTTTTTGTAATTTGCATTTTTCTTTTAATCTATCTTGGCAAGCAACTTGAAACTATATTGGTAAAAACTACCAAGTAAATAATTAAAATGTGATACAATATTTTCATATTTTGTCATTATAATCTTCCAGAAAACCAAAAAGGTGTCATGCGCGATTTCAAAAAAAATAATATGTACGCCCAAATAATTGTGTATAATATACCGCTGGAATCAGCGATTTTTTTCACGTTTAATAAGCAATTGCAGTCTGAGGACATTTTTGGCTTTAAAGACTTATTTTTAGTTTTTTATTTGGGTGTTAATGACCAAAAAAGGACACATTTTTCATAGGTATTTTCATTCTTAAATCAGCTTACAAACCGTCGATTTGCTCATTAGAAATTTAGCATTTCCATTGCTTATTATATTAAGCTTATAAACAACTATTTTTGCTGACAGTCTTCTGAAATCGCCCTTAATAAATAATCTTTTTTGGTTTTGTGAAAAATTATATTGAAAAAAACATTTTTTTTATATCGTATCATCACATTTCAATTTACTTGGTACGTATTACCAATATAGTTTCGAGTTGTGTGCCCTGATAGATAACAAGAAAATTGGAAATTACAAAGACTTTAAATTTTATCTATTTTTATTATTAAAAAAAAATATTGAGATTTTTCATCATAGTACGAAAGACTTAGAAATAAGCTACAGATTCATACTTTTATTAATATTGAAATGCATGCAGGAGTTCCTTAGAATTGATTGCAAAATGTCAAATTTTCACTGTTTGAGAGAGTTAGTAGCCTTAACTGACGCGAATTGTTTACGCGCAATAATGCGGTGGCACCTACGAGACGCAGAAATAATAATGGTGATGTTGCCGGATTTTATTTATAATAATGGTGATGTTGCCGGATTTTATTTCTGCCTGGATGACGGCTTTTCTGCCAGTGCGGTGATGGCTAGTTTAAATCCCGGCTGACCACTCCACTCTCTTCGGGTCTAAACACAACTTTGAGCTAGCTCTACAACTGCCGTGTGCTCTATGCCAACGCTAGCACGATCAAAACCTCTATTCTGTCCAAATTTAATGATCCAACAATATCAAAGCAGCTTTCAAGAGGGAGTAAATTGGTGGTTAGTTATTGCTCTCATGCGGCAGAACAGTCGTCTTAAACTTACCACAGCCGTTTAGTCCGAGGTCCACTGCTCAATGTATACATTTATAATTAACACGTTGATGGACAGTACTACCTCATCGATGGATTCGTCTGTGACACTACTTATTTCCATACATTGCCTATAGGCGTGAATGATGTATTGTGACAGTAGAATTATCTAAATTACCTCTGCGGTGACACTACAGCATGTCGTTCCTTATGTTAGTATAGAAAAGCGATCGCCGAGCGGCGTACTGATTTTAAACTAATTAAAACTCTGACGTCGACAGGCGTTCTGTCGTATCATTTTTGCACCATGATCGCCTATAGGCTGTAACAAAAATCCAAATTTGCGTGACATGTTCTGTTTCAAAAAACATGTTGCACGCATTGCAACATGTTTCGCTTGTATTTCTCGTGTTTTGTCATATTGGTCTTACTCAGTTTTCGAGTTGTTTCGGAATCATGGGTCACAATCTCAAAACAATTTCCAAAACCATATAAAATTGCTAAAAGCTTTGACAGTTGGATCTGTCATAATAATGATAGCCGTATTGCACAGCCCAATAAAAAATGACCCTTCTGGTGTTCTTGCCATGACAAAAAAACAAGGGATTTACTTAAAAAATCGAGTTCAAAAACAATTTTAATAAATGTAATAAATATTACCTAAAATATTGCTATTTTAGCGAACATGAGTAGCTATGAGTTTTTTTTTTAAATCTCCTAAAGTTGGTATAACTGCAGGCAGTCCAGTCTGTCCAATCTAGTCACACTTCATTGAGGGACATCATATTGTCCAAGATGGCGCGAGGGTGTGCACCAGAGGTGCCTCGTTTTATTTAAAGTTATGTGAACAAGTCTCATTTCTCGGTAAGCGTTCAATTCTTTTGGGATTCAATTAGATAAACGAGTTTTGTAGTAATGGTGTGTTTCTCTTTTCGTCACAGCGGGTTTTTGGCTGTGCCGCCTTTTTTTACTTTCCAATTTAATTTCTACAATAAATCGGCCCACCGCGCCTTGATATTTTTCTCGCCTGGATGTCCGTTTGAACGGAAAAACTTATCAATTCACATTTCTGAAGTCTACCACATGTATGGAGAGGAGATAGGAGGAACTACCTGCAAAATAAAAGGATCTTGTTTTATAACTTTACATTGTAGTTTTATTTTAAAATTGCGAAGGTTTATTCTCTGTCTTGCCAAATTTAGTGACAAAGTAAATTCTTTCCCCGATCCTGGGGTTGTTTTTTTTATTTTCGATCATAACCTAACCTATGGTATTTTTTCTTTTTCGCGTTTTAAATAAACGCGATGGCGCTCTTGTTTCTTTCGGTATACCGCGATTGGATTACTAATCGTACGTTATAAATTGGCTGTCCAAAGCTGGGGCCTATAAACTAAATTTTGGCAGGTGGAAATATCTCTTCGCAATTTTAAAATACACGTTTTTGCGGTGATAAGTGGTAGTCTTTTTCAGATATTGGTATTTTTGTGGTATTTTTCTCAGTTTTGTATGAGAATTATTACTGTAGCAACATTGTGGTATTTTTTTCAAATTGCGGTATTTTTTTTGACAGATGTTACGGATTTTGCAAAATTTCGCGTTTTTGCCTTATTAACTATTTCTGCGGTTCGCCGCGAACAAATGTTAAGTTCGCCGCAATATTTTAAGTAATATACTGTAATTTTCATTAAATCCGGCGAGAAACATTGTATAGATTAATATTTTGTGTAATAAGCGGTTTGTATTTTTCTGCGGTTCGCCGCGAATGAACGATAAGTTCGCCGTATCTTATACTATTCTGTTGCCGTTTCTTAGACGTTTATTGACTAATTTTTGTAATATATTCAGGTTCAAATTGGATATCCAGGTGGGCGTTTTATCGGTTGCCGAAATTGGGAAGAAAAAGGTGGCACAGGGAAAAACTGAGTGAGCTCGTTCCATTACTTTAATTTTTAGAATAATATTTTTTTTTATTGGGATTTTTAGTTTTTTCTTTTGGGTTTTATATTTTTGTGGTGGAGATTTAAAAAAAAAATAAAAAATAAAATATGGAGGTTCCGGTTAGCAGAGATTTTGACGTGTCGTTTGAGCGAGTTTTGAAGCCTTTGTGCTTAGGTTTCGTGTACGACGGGAAGACTTGTGTCGTTGAATTTTTGGAACGACTTGAAGAAAATAGGTTGGCGCGAATCATTTCGGACGCGCGTTTATTAAAATCTGCCTGTGAGCTTTTCACAAAGCATGCGCTCGTATGGTATCGCACCCGGGTTTCACATATTAAGAGCTGGTCTCAGCTCGCATGTGAATTGCGGAATAATTTTGGTAGTGCGAACTACGACCGCGACTTGTTGAGGCAGGTGCGTTCCAGGTTTCAGAGGCCGGATGAGCCGCTCCACATTTTTGTTACAACAGTGTTGAGCTATTTCCAGAAATTGTCTCGGCCACATCCAGAGGCCGAACAGCTGGAGATAATTTGCTCTAATTTGAGGCCGTACCTGCAACAACAGTTCGCGTTAGTGACCATCCACTCCATTGATGAGCTTCTCCACCTAGGTAAGCGTTTGGAAAACGCTCAGTTGTCGATAGACGAGTATAATCAAAACCTACAGGTTTTCAATAAATCCAAAGCGTCGTCGTCCAAGACTGTACACGCTATCGATCACTCCACCGTTGACATTGCTGATAGGGATTCTTCATTTGTTCAGCAGTTCCAAAATTGCGCGGTTTCTGCCGTAGATTTAAATAATTCCAATAACCAACCCCGGGATGTAAGTCACCCTCGGGGTGGTTCAAATAGAAGTGGTTTCTCCCGAGGCAACACGACTGACGTCGGCGGTCCTCGCGGAGGCCCTGGAGCTTCGCGTGGTGCTCGTGGTGGTACTCACCACGGGCACTCTAAATATTGTTACCGTTGTGGTAAGTTTAATTTTACTGTGTCTACTTGCCCGGCTTGTTCAAAGGAAAGAAAACCGGTTCAACCTTATCAGAATGTTTCAAAAAACTTGCCCCAACGAGACCGAATAAGGTCATTTGTTGATTCGGTCTCGTTGTTATTTAAAAACGAGAAGGATAACCGTCGTCCGTTTCTAGATGTTTCGTTAGGCGACATAGCTGTGTGTGGTCTACTCGACACGGGTTCGAGCTTGACAATTTTGGGTGCCGATTCACATAAGTATTTAATTGATATCGGTTATACTCTTCATAAAGCGCCTTCTTTGACGCTCAGCACAGCTAATTCAAGTACAGTACGGACGATTGGCTATATTTCTTTGCCCTTTAAATTCAATAATCGCTGTCAGGTGATCCGAGCTGTGGTAGCTCCGGATATAGGAACTTCTCTGATTTTAGGTATGGATTTTGTCCGAGAATTTGATTTGGTACCTGAAATTCTAAAATATGTTCGTTTAGAGTCTAGTGAGGTCAGTTGGCACTCCGTCAACGAAGTGAGGGCCTTGCATCCTTTCGCTTCCCTGACGGAGAATCAACAGTCGTTAGCCAACAAGATGATTAAAAGTTTTGAGAAAATTTCTACGGAAGTCAAAGGTTTAGGTCGGACAAATTTAATAACTCAGGTCATCGACACTGGTGATCATCCACCAGTGAAGCAGCGGTATTACCCTTTGTCTCCCGCTCGTCTACAACTATTAAACGAAGAAGTGGATCGTATGCTCGAGTTAGGCGTTGTGAAACCTAGCAAGGGGGCTTGGAATAATCCAACTATTTTTGTTCCCAAGTCGGATGGGACTTTGCGGTTCTGTCTTGATAGTAGGAAGCTCAATTCTATTACGAAGCCGGATGCGTATCCTCTCCCGAGAATAACTACCATCCTGGACAGTTTGCGAGACGCTAACTATTTATCTTCCATCGACTTATCGGCTGCCTTTTGGGCAAATTCCCTTGGATCCTGAATCACAAGAGAAGTGTAGTTTTACGGTTCCTGGTCGAGGTTTTTACTCGTTTACATCGTGTCCGTTCGGCGTTCGCAACTCGCCTTCGTGCATGCAACGCTTGGCTGACCAATTGTTTGACCCTTCGTTTGATAATAAGGTGTTTTGCTACTTAGACGACATTGTAATTGTCTCGTCGACCTTTGAGGAACATATTTCTCTCTTAAACTGAGTCCTAGATCGTCTCATTTATGCGAATCTCTCCATAAATTTTAAAAAATGCCAGTTTTTCCGGCAAGAATTAAAGTACCTGGGGTATGTTGTAGATTCCCATGGCCTACATACAGATCCCGAAAAGGTAAAATGTATCCTAGACTTTCCTACTCCTAATTCACCTAAAGTGGTTAAGAGTTTCCTTGGAATGGCCGGTTGGTACCGGCGTTTCATTCGTAATTTTTCCAGTATTGCTGCACCTCTTTCCCGGTTGACTAGTACCCGCAAAGGTGCTCCCGCGTTTACATGGACACCGGAGGCGGAAGAGGCCTTTCAAAAATTGAAATCCGCCTTAATTTCAAGTCCGATCTTAGCTTGTCCTGACTATTCAAAGCCATTTGCTTTACATTGTGACGCATCGTTGTACGGTTTAGGTGGTGTACTTACCCAGACAGAGGATGGCGTAGAACATCCAATCGCTTTCACGAGTAGGACTCTCCTACCTGCTGAGACTCGTTACTCTGCTACTGAACGTGAAGCCCTAAGCGTGATCCATGCTGTCGAGCATTTTCGAGGCTACTTTGAGGGCGGTCCCAAGGTCAAAATCTACACTGATCATGCCAGTTTGCGTTGGTTTTTATCGCTTAAAAACCCAACGGGACGCTTGGCTAGGTGGGGAATCCGTTTATCGGCTTTTGATTTTGAGATCATCCACAAGAAGGGTGTCGAAAATGTCGTCCCAGACGCGTTATCTCGCCTACTTCCTGTAGCGGCTGTCTCGGTTGTCGCCGATCCCTGGTACAACGATTTGGTTAATGCGGTATCCGGCAATCCTGCCGCGTATCCCAATTACCAGATCAAAGGCAGTGAGTTGTATCGTTACTCGAGGAGCAAGTACCAACTTACCAGTTGTTACGACTGGAAGTTAGTTGTGCCGTTACCTCTCCGAGAAAAGCTAATACAAGAAAATCATGCTTCTGATTTGGCAATTCATTTTGGGGTCTTTAAAACCCATCGTCGTCTTTGTTTGCGCTATTTTTGGCCAAATTTACATGGGGACGTGGTTAAATTCGTCTCTAAGTGCGATACGTGTCAGCAATACAAACATCCGAACGTGTCTCCGTTGGGTCATTTGGGTAATCCAAAGTCGTGTGCCTTTCCATTTCAGATGATCTCCGTCGATCTTTTGGGTCCCTACCCGATGACGAGAGATCGAAATATACATATTCTAGTAGTCACGTGTTGTTTTAGCAAATATTGCTTATTATTCCCTTTAAAACGTGCTACTAGTAAAATCGTTAGTCACATTATGGAGCATAAGGTCTTTCTGCAATTTGGTGTTCCGCAGTATGTAATTTCGGACAATGGGAAGCAATTCATTGGTAAGGAGTTCTCGGGTCTAATGACCAAGTACCGAATTCCCAAGGTATACTTGAACCCGAAATATTGGCCTCAGGTCAATCCAACTAAGAGGCAGAATCGTGGGGTTGTCACGGCGTTGGCGTTGTCAGTTAAGGACGACCATCGCTCTTGGGACCTCCACCTTTCTGCCATTCAGATGGCGATCAATTCGGCTGTTTCGGAAGCCACGGGTTTCAGCCCTTTTTTCCTTGTCCATGGTCGAGAACCGATTTTAGATGGTTCTTTTTATACGCAATCCCCGGAATCCCAAGCCGAAGTCATATTCGGCAGCAGAATGTCCTACGCTCAGGATTTGAGTGAACTTCCTGGCGTTTTCCATACCGTGCGGAAGAAATTACTTCAATCGCATGCTCACAATAAGGTATATTATGACCGCAAACACCTCCCGGCTGAATTTTCCGTTGGGGAGACGGTTTATAAAAAAACTTATTTTCTGAGCAATGCGGGAAATTACTTCATTTCAAAGTTTGCCCCGCGGTATGAAAAATGTCAGATAGTGAAGAAACACTCTCCTTTGGTGTATGAACTGCTTAATGCAGAAGGCAAGAATATAGGCACATGGCATATCAAGGATTTTAAACTAAATCCCAAGGACTCCGTTTGATGTTGTTTTTTTTCTTGGTTGTTTCCTCGTTAACATACGTATAAAAAATGTTTCATCTTAGTCGAATGTCTTCGATTTCATTCTCTTAATAATTGTCATGTATAAAGGTGTGGTACCGGGTGGTTACCATTACTGATATCATTTTGTCTGTGTCCGTCGTGCTAGCAAACCTGTCTAGCACTACAGGGGTTTGAATGTCGTATGAAAGGGAAGTATGCTAGAGCTCGGTATGAAAGGTAATACTTGACATTCAACATTTTCCTACTAGGCATTGGCTACTGTCGAGTCACAACAATTTTGCTAATATGTTTGTTTTTTTTTTGGTGTCCACCATAAGTTTACTTAGTTTTGCTTTATGGTTTGGAGGTCGTCAGGTTTTCCTTCGACAAGTTGTGCGGTCCTGTTATAAGGCCACTAGGACTTTTGTCCGTTTTTTTATGTTTATCAGGCTGACCTGGTAGCCCTTTGGGGTTGTTAAGTTATTTGGAGTTGTTTGGTGTTTGTTGTAACTCTCGACGTTTAGGTAGAGTGATTTATATTAGCAGTTGACCTCTGCAGTACCCTGCCGAATGGATATTTTTCTTTAGTTAACGAGGAGAAGTAGGAGTATTTTGTTCTTTATTTTCTTTTATTTTTTTATGGTTTACCATTTGATGAGTATTAGATAGTTCACGTGTTTTTTTTTGTTATCAGTTGAGATTTTTGTTAGTGCTCTATTAGTCACGTGCGAATCGGGACGACTCGAGGAAATCGTTAGTGTCCTGCCGATTTCTTTTTGGGGGAGAGGCTGTAACAAAAATCCAAATTTGCGTGACATGTTCTGTTTCAAAAAACATGTTGCACGCATTGCAACATGTTTCGCTTGTATTTCTCGTGTTTTGTCATATTGGTCTTACTCAGTTTTCGAGTTGTTTCGGAATCATGGGTCACAATCTCAAAACAATTTCCAAAACCATATAAAATTGCTAAAAGCTTTGACAGTTGGATCTGTCATAATAATGATAGCCGTATTGCACAGCCCAATAAAAAATGACCCTTTTGGTGTTCTTGCCATGACAAAAAAACAAGGGATTTACTTAAAAAATCGAGTTCAAAAACAATTTTAATAAATGTAATAAATATTACCTAAAATATTGCTATTTTAGCGAACATGAGTAGCTATGAGTTTTTTTTTTAAATCTCCTAAAGTTGGTATAACTGCAGGCAGTCCAGTCTGTCCAATCTAGTCACACTTCATTGAGGGACATCATATTGTCCAAGATGGCGCGAGGGTGTGCACCAGAGGTGCCTCGTTTTATTTAAAGTTATGTGAACAAGTCTCATTTCTCGGTAAGCGTTTAATTCTTTTGGGATTCAATTAGATAAACGAGTTTTGTAGTAATGGTGTGTTTCTCTTTTCGTCACAGCGGGTTTTTGGCTGTGCCGCCTTTTTTTACTTTCCAATTTAATTTCTACAATAAATCGGCCCACCGCGCCTTGATATTTTTCTCGCCTGGATGTCCGTTTGAACGGAAAAACTTATCAATTCACATTTCTGAAGTCTACCACATGTATGGAGAGGAGATAGGAGGAACTACCTGCAAAATAAAAGGATCTTGTTTTATAACTTTACATTGTAGTTTTATTTTAAAATTGCGAAGGTTTATTCTCTGTCTTGCCAAATTTAGTGACAAAGTAAATTCTTTCCCCGATCCTGGGGTTGTTTTTTTTATTTTCGATCATAACCTAACCTATGGTATTTTTTCTTTTTCGCGTTTTAAATAAACGCGATGGCGCTCTTGTTTCTTTCGGTATACCGCGATTGGATTACTAATCGTACGTTATAAATTGGCTGTCCAAAGCTGGGGCCTATAAACTAAATTTTGGCAGGTGGAAATATCTCTTCGCAATTTTAAAATACACGTTTTTGCGGTGATAAGTGGTAGTCTTTTTCAGATATTGGTATTTTTGTGGTATTTTTCTCAGTTTTGTATGAGAATTATTACTGTAGCAACATTGTGGTATTTTTTTCAAATTGCGGTATTTTTTTTGACAGATGTTACGGATTTTGCAAAATTTCGCGTTTTTGCCTTATTAACTATTTCTGCGGTTCGCCGCGAACAAATGTTAAGTTCGCCGCAATATTTTAAGTAATATACTGTAATTTTCATTAAATCCGGCGAGAAACATTGTATAGATTAATATTTTGTGTAATAAGCGGTTTGTATTTTTCTGCGGTTCGCCGCGAATGAACGATAAGTTCGCCGTATCTTATACTATTCTGTTGCCGTTTCTTAGACGTTTATTGACTAATTTTTGTAATATATTCAGGTTCAAATTGGATATCCAGGTGGGCGTTTTATCGGTTACCGAAATTGGGAAGAAAAAGGTGGCACAGGGAAAAACTGAGTGAGCTCGTTCCATTACTTTAATTTTTAGAATAATATTTTTTTTTATTGGGATTTTTAGTTTTTTCTTTTGGGTTTTATATTTTTGTGGTGGAGATTTAAAAAAAAAATAAAAAATAAAATATGGAGGTTCCGGTTAGCAGAGATTTTGACGTGTCGTTTGAGCGAGTTTTGAAGCCTTTGTGCTTAGGTTTCGTGTACGACGGGAAGACTTGTGTCGTTGAATTTTTGGAACGACTTGAAGAAAATAGGTTGGCGCGAATCATTTCGGACGCGCGTTTATTAAAATCTGCCTGTGAGCTTTTCACAAAGCATGCGCTCGTATGGTATCGCACCCGGGTTTCACATATTAAGAGCTGGTCTCAGCTCGCATGTGAATTGCGGAATAATTTTGGTAGTGCGAACTACGACCGCGACTTGTTGAGGCAGGTGCGTTCCAGGTTTCAGAGGCCGGATGAGCCGCTCCACATTTTTGTTACAACAGTGTTGAGCTATTTCCAGAAATTGTCTCGGCCACATCCAGAGGCCGAACAGCTGGAGATAATTTGCTCTAATTTGAGGCCGTACCTGCAACAACAGTTCGCGTTAGTGACCATCCACTCCATTGATGAGCTTCTCCACCTAGGTAAGCGTTTGGAAAACGCTCAGTTGTCGATAGACGAGTATAATCAAAACCTACAGGTTTTCAATAAATCCAAAGCGTCGTCGTCCAAGACTGTACACGCAATCGATCACTCCACCGTTGACATTGCTGATAGGGATTCTTCATTTGTTCAGCAGTTCCAAAATTGCGCGGTTTCTGCCGTAGATTTAAATAATTCCAATAACCAACCCCGGGATGTAAGTCACCCTCGGGGTGGTTCAAATAGAAGTGGTTTCTCCCGAGGCAACACGACTGACGTCGGCGGTCCTCGCGGAGGCCCTGGAGCTTCGCGTGGTGCTCGTGGTGGTACTCACCACGGGCACTCTAAATATTGTTACCGTTGTGGTAAGTTTAATTTTACTGTGTCTACTTGCCCGGCTTGTTCAAAGGAAAGAAAACCGGTTCAACCTTATCAGAATGTTTCAAAAAACTTGCCCCAACGAGACCGAATAAGGTCATTTGTTGATTCGGTCTCGTTGTTATTTAAAAACGAGAAGGATAACCGTCGTCCGTTTCTAGATGTTTCGTTAGGCGACATAGCTGTGTGTGGTCTACTCGACACGGGTTCGAGCTTGACAATTTTGGGTGCCGATTCACATAAGTATTTAATTGATATCGGTTATACTCTTCATAAAGCGCCTTCTTTGACGCTCAGCACAGCTAATTCAAGTACAGTACGGACGATTGGCTATATTTCTTTGCCCTTTAAATTCAATAATCGCTGTCAGGTGATCCGAGCTGTGGTAGCTCCGGATATAGGAACTTCTCTGATTTTAGGTATGGATTTTGTCCGAGAATTTGATTTGGTACCTGAAATTCTAAAATATGTTCGTTTAGAGTCTAGTGAGGTCAGTTGGCACTCCGTCAACGAAGTGAGGGCCTTGCATCCTTTCGCTTCCCTGACGGAGAATCAACAGTCGTTAGCCAACAAGATGATTAAAAGTTTTGAGAAAATTTCTACGGAAGTCAAAGGTTTAGGTCGGACAAATTTAATAACTCAGGTCATCGACACTGGTGATCATCCACCAGTGAAGCAGCGGTATTACCCTTTGTCTCCCGCTCGTCTACAACTATTAAACGAAGAAGTGGATCGTATGCTCGAGTTAGGCGTTGTGAAACCTAGCAAGGGGGCTTGGAATAATCCAACTATTTTTGTTCCCAAGTCGGATGGGACTTTGCGGTTCTGTCTTGATAGTAGGAAGCTCAATTCTATTACGAAGCCGGATGCGTATCCTCTCCCGAGAATAACTACCATCCTGGACAGTTTGCGAGACGCTAACTATTTATCTTCCATCGACTTATCGGCTGCCTTTTGGGCAAATTCCCTTGGATCCTGAATCACAAGAGAAGTGTAGTTTTACGGTTCCTGGTCGAGGTTTTTACTCGTTTACATCGTGTCCGTTCGGCGTTCGCAACTCGCCTTCGTGCATGCAACGCTTGGCTGACCAATTGTTTGACCCTTCGTTTGATAATAAGGTGTTTTGCTACTTAGACGACATTGTAATTGTCTCGTCGACCTTTGAGGAACATATTTCTCTCTTAAACAGAGTCCTAGATCGTCTCATTTATGCGAATCTCTCCATAAATTTTAAAAAATGCCAGTTTTTCCGGCAAGAATTAAAGTACCTGGGGTATGTTGTAGATTCCCATGGCCTACATACAGATCCCGAAAAGGTAAAATGTATCCTAGACTTTCCTACTCCTAATTCACCTAAAGTGGTTAAGAGTTTCCTTGGAATGGCCGGTTGGTACCGGCGTTTCATTCGTAATTTTTCCAGTATTGCTGCACCTCTTTCCCGGTTGACTAGTACCCGCAAAGGTGCTCCCGCGTTTACATGGACACCGGAGGCGGAAGAGGCCTTTCAAAAATTGAAATCCGCCTTAATTTCAAGTCCGATCTTAGCTTGTCCTGACTATTCAAAGCCATTTGCTTTACATTGTGACGCATCGTTGTACGGTTTAGGTGGTGTACTTACCCAGACAGAGGATGGCGTAGAACATCCAATCGCTTTCACGAGTAGGACTCTCCTACCTGCTGAGACTCGTTACTCTGCTACTGAACGTGAAGCCCTAAGCGTGATCCATGCTGTCGAGCATTTTCGAGGCTACTTTGAGGGCGGTCCCAAGGTCAAAATCTACACTGATCATGCCAGTTTGCGTTGGTTTTTATCGCTTAAAAACCCAACGGGACGCTTGGCTAGGTGGGGAATCCGTTTATCGGCTTTTGATTTTGAGATCATCCACAAGAAGGGTGTCGAAAATGTCGTCCCAGACGCGTTATCTCGCCTACTTCCTGTAGCGGCTGTCTCGGTTGTCGCCGATCCCTGGTACAACGATTTGGTTAATGCGGTATCCGGCAATCCTGCCGCGTATCCCAATTACCAGATCAAAGGCAGTGAGTTGTATCGTTACTCGAGGAGCAAGTACCAACTTACCAGTTGTTACGACTGGAAGTTAGTTGTGCCGTTACCTCTCCGAGAAAAGCTAATACAAGAAAATCATGCTTCTGATTTGGCAATTCATTTTGGGGTCTTTAAAACCCATCGTCGTCTTTGTTTGCGCTATTTTTGGCCAAATTTACATGGGGACGTGGTTAAATTCGTCTCTAAGTGCGATACGTGTCAGCAATACAAACATCCGAACGTGTCTCCGTTGGGTCATTTGGGTAATCCAAAGTCGTGTGCCTTTCCATTTCAGATGATCTCCGTCGATCTTTTGGGTCCCTACCCGATGACGAGAGATCGAAATATACATATTCTAGTAGTCACGTGTTGTTTTAGCAAATATTGCTTATTATTCCCTTTAAAACGTGCTACTAGTAAAATCGTTAGTCACATTATGGAGCATAAGGTCTTTCTGCAATTTGGTGTTCCGCAGTATGTAATTTCGGACAATGGGAAGCAATTCATTGGTAAGGAGTTCTCGGGTCTAATGACCAAGTACCGAATTCCCAAGGTATACTTGAACCCGAAATATTGGCCTCAGGTCAATCCAACTAAGAGGCAGAATCGTGGGGTTGTCACGGCGTTGGCGTTGTCAGTTAAGGACGACCATCGCTCTTGGGACCTCCACCTTTCTGCCATTCAGATGGCGATCAATTCGGCTGTTTCGGAAGCCACGGGTTTCAGCCCTTTTTTCCTTGTCCATGGTCGAGAACCGATTTTAGATGGTTCTTTTTATACGCAATCCCCGGAATCCCAAGCCGAAGTCATATTCGGCAGCAGAATGTCCTACGCTCAGGATTTGAGTGAACTTCCTGGCGTTTTCCATACCGTGCGGAAGAAATTACTTCAATCGCATGCTCACAATAAGGTATATTATGACCGCAAACACCTCCCGGCTGAATTTTCCGTTGGGGAGACGGTTTATAAAAAAACTTATTTTCTGAGCAATGCGGGAAATTACTTCATTTCAAAGTTTGCCCCGCGGTATGAAAAATGTCAGATAGTGAAGAAACACTCTCCTTTGGTGTATGAACTGCTTAATGCAGAAGGCAAGAATATAGGCACATGGCATATCAAGGATTTTAAACTAAATCCCAAGGACTCCGTTTGATGTTGTTTTTTTTCTTGGTTGTTTCCTCGTTAACATACGTATAAAAAATGTTTCATCTTAGTCGAATGTCTTCGATTTCATTCTCTTAATAATTGTCATGTATAAAGGTGTGGTACCGGGTGGTTACCATTACTGATATCATTTTGTCTGTGTCCGTCGTGCTAGCAAACCTGTCTAGCACTACAGGGGTTTGAATGTCGTATGAAAGGGAAGTATGCTAGAGCTCGGTATGAAAGGTAATACTTGACATTCAACATTTTCCTACTAGGCATTGGCTACTGTCGAGTCACAACAATTTTGCTAATATGTTTGTTTTTTTTTTGGTGTCCACCATAAGTTTACTTAGTTTTGCTTTATGGTTTGGAGGTCGTCAGGTTTTCCTTCGACAAGTTGTGCGGTCCTGTTATAAGGCCACTAGGACTTTTGTCCGTTTTTTTTATGTTTATCAGGCTGACCTGGTAGCCCTTTGGGGTTGTTAAGTTATTTGGAGTTGTTTGGTGTTTGTTGTAACTCTCGACGTTTAGGTAGAGTGATTTATATTAGCAGTTGACCTCTGCAGTACCCTGCCGAATGGATATTTTTCTTTAGTTAACGAGGAGAAGTAGGAGTATTTTGTTCTTTATTTTCTTTTATTTTTTTATGGTTTACCATTTGATGAGTATTAGATAGTTCACGTGTTTTTTTTTGTTATCAGTTGAGATTTTTGTTAGTGCTCTATTAGTCACGTGCGAATCGGGACGACTCGAGGAAATCGTTAGTGTCCTGCCGATTTCTTTTTGGGGGAGAGGCTGTAACAAAAATCCAAATTTGCGTGACATGTTCTGTTTCAAAAAACATGTTGCACGCATTGCAACATGTTTCGCTTGTATTTCTCGTGTTTTGTCATATTGGTCTTACTCAGTTTTCGAGTTGTTTCGGAATCATGGGTCACAATCTCAAAACAATTTCCAAAACCATATAAAATTGCTAAAAGCTTTGACAGTTGGATCTGTCATAATAATGATAGCCGTATTGCACAGCCCAATAAAAAATGACCCTTTTGGTGTTCTTGCCATGACAAAAAAACAAGGGATTTACTTAAAAAATCGAGTTCAAAAACAATTTTAATAAATGTAATAAATATTACCTAAAATATTGCTATTTTAGCGAACATGAGTAGCTATGAGTTTTTTTTTTTAAATCTCCTAAAGTTGGTATAACTGCAGGCAGTCCAGTCTGTCCAATCTAGTCACACTTCATTGAGGGACATCATATTGTCCAAGATGGCGCGAGGGTGTGCACCAGAGGTGCCTCGTTTTATTTAAAGTTATGTGAACAAGTCTCATTTCTCGGTAAGCGTTTAATTCTTTTGGGATTCAATTAGATAAACGAGTTTTGTAGTAATGGTGTGTTTCTCTTTTCGTCACAGCGGGTTTTTGGCTGTGCCGCCTTTTTTTACTTTCCAATTTAATTTCTACAATAAATCGGCCCACCGCGCCTTGATATTTTTCTCGCCTGGATGTCCGTTTGAACGGAAAAACTTATCAATTCACATTTCTGAAGTCTACCACATGTATGGAGAGGAGATAGGAGGAACTACCTGCAAAATAAAAGGATCTTGTTTTATAACTTTACATTGTAGTTTTATTTTAAAATTGCGAAGGTTTATTCTCTGTCTTGCCAAATTTAGTGACAAAGTAAATTCTTTCCCCGATCCTGGGGTTGTTTTTTTTATTTTCGATCATAACCTAACCTATGGTATTTTTTCTTTTTCGCGTTTTAAATAAACGCGATGGCGCTCTTGTTTCTTTCGGTATACCGCGATTGGATTACTAATCGTACGTTATAAATTGGCTGTCCAAAGCTGGGGCCTATAAACTAAATTTTGGCAGGTGGAAATATCTCTTCGCAATTTTAAAATACACGTTTTTGCGGTGATAAGTGGTAGTCTTTTTCAGATATTGGTATTTTTGTGGTATTTTTCTCAGTTTTGTATGAGAATTATTACTGTAGCAACATTGTGGTATTTTTTTCAAATTGCGGTATTTTTTTTGACAGATGTTACGGATTTTGCAAAATTTCGCGTTTTTGCCTTATTAACTATTTCTGCGGTTCGCCGCGAACAAATGTTAAGTTCGCCGCAATATTTTAAGTAATATACTGTAATTTTCATTAAATCCGGCGAGAAACATTGTATAGATTAATATTTTGTGTAATAAGCGGTTTGTATTTTTCTGCGGTTCGCCGCGAATGAACGATAAGTTCGCCGTATCTTATACTATTCTGTTGCCGTTTCTTAGACGTTTATTGACTAATTTTTGTAATATATTCAGGTTCAAATTGGATATCCAGGTGGGCGTTTTATCGGTTGCCGAAATTGGGAAGAAAAAGGTGGCACAGGGAAAAACTGAGTGAGCTCGTTCCATTACTTTAATTTTTAGAATAATATTTTTTTTTATTGGGATTTTTAGTTTTTTCTTTTGGGTTTTATATTTTTGTGGTGGAGATTTAAAAAAAAAATAAAAAATAAAATATGGAGGTTCCGGTTAGCAGAGATTTTGACGTGTCGTTTGAGCGAGTTTTGAAGCCTTTGTGCTTAGGTTTCGTGTACGACGGGAAGACTTGTGTCGTTGAATTTTTGGAACGACTTGAAGAAAATAGGTTGGCGCGAATCATTTCGGACGCGCGTTTATTAAAATCTGCCTGTGAGCTTTTCACAAAGCATGCGCTCGTATGGTATCGCACCCGGGTTTCACATATTAAGAGCTGGTCTCAGCTCGCATGTGAATTGCGGAATAATTTTGGTAGTGCGAACTACGACCGCGACTTGTTGAGGCAGGTGCGTTCCAGGTTTCAGAGGCCGGATGAGCCGCTCCACATTTTTGTTACAACAGTGTTGAGCTATTTCCAGAAATTGTCTCGGCCACATCCAGAGGCCGAACAGCTGGAGATAATTTGCTCTAATTTGAGGCCGTACCTGCAACAACAGTTCGCGTTAGTGACCATCCACTCCATTGATGAGCTTCTCCACCTAGGTAAGCGTTTGGAAAACGCTCAGTTGTCGATAGACGAGTATAATCAAAACCTACAGGTTTTCAATAAATCCAAAGCGTCGTCGTCCAAGACTGTACACGCTATCGATCACTCCACCGTTGACATTGCTGATAGGGATTCTTCATTTGTTCAGCAGTTCCAAAATTGCGCGGTTTCTGCCGTAGATTTAAATAATTCCAATAACCAACCCCGGGATGTAAGTCACCCTCGGGGTGGTTCAAATAGAAGTGGTTTCTCCCGAGGCAACACGACTGACGTCGGCGGTCCTCGCGGAGGCCCTGGAGCTTCGCGTGGTGCTCGTGGTGGTACTCACCACGGGCACTCTAAATATTGTTACCGTTGTGGTAAGTTTAATTTTACTGTGTCTACTTGCCCGGCTTGTTCAAAGGAAAGAAAACCGGTTCAACCTTATCAGAATGTTTCAAAAAACTTGCCCCAACGAGACCGAATAAGGTCATTTGTTGATTCGGTCTCGTTGTTATTTAAAAACGAGAAGGATAACCGTCGTCCGTTTCTAGATGTTTCGTTAGGCGACATAGCTGTGTGTGGTCTACTCGACACGGGTTCGAGCTTGACAATTTTGGGTGCCGATTCACATAAGTATTTAATTGATATCGGTTATACTCTTCATAAAGCGCCTTCTTTGACGCTCAGCACAGCTAATTCAAGTACAGTACGGACGATTGGCTATATTTCTTTGCCCTTTAAATTCAATAATCGCTGTCAGGTGATCCGAGCTGTGGTAGCTCCGGATATAGGAACTTCTCTGATTTTAGGTATGGATTTTGTCCGAGAATTTGATTTGGTACCTGAAATTCTAAAATATGTTCGTTTAGAGTCTAGTGAGGTCAGTTGGCACTCCGTCAACGAAGTGAGGGCCTTGCATCCTTTCGCTTCCCTGACGGAGAATCAACAGTCGTTAGCCAACAAGATGATTAAAAGTTTTGAGAAAATTTCTACGGAAGTCAAAGGTTTAGGTCGGACAAATTTAATAACTCAGGTCATCGACACTGGTGATCATCCACCAGTGAAGCAGCGGTATTACCCTTTGTCTCCCGCTCGTCTACAACTATTAAACGAAGAAGTGGATCGTATGCTCGAGTTAGGCGTTGTGAAACCTAGCAAGGGGGCTTGGAATAATCCAACTATTTTTGTTCCCAAGTCGGATGGGACTTTGCGGTTCTGTCTTGATAGTAGGAAGCTCAATTCTATTACGAAGCCGGATGCGTATCCTCTCCCGAGAATAACTACCATCCTGGACAGTTTGCGAGACGCTAACTATTTATCTTCCATCGACTTATCGGCTGCCTTTTGGGCAAATTCCCTTGGATCCTGAATCACAAGAGAAGTGTAGTTTTACGGTTCCTGGTCGAGGTTTTTACTCGTTTACATCGTGTCCGTTCGGCGTTCGCAACTCGCCTTCGTGCATGCAACGCTTGGCTGACCAATTGTTTGACCCTTCGTTTGATAATAAGGTGTTTTGCTACTTAGACGACATTGTAATTGTCTCGTCGACCTTTGAGGAACATATTTCTCTCTTAAACAGAGTCCTAGATCGTCTCATTTATTCGAATCTCTCCATAAATTTTAAAAAATGCCAGTTTTTCCGGCAAGAATTAAAGTACCTGGGGTATGTTGTAGATTCCCATGACCTACATACAGATCCCGAAAAGGTAAAATGTATCCTAGACTTTCCTACTCCTAATTCACCTAAAGTGGTTAAGAGTTTCCTTGGAATGGCCGGTTGGTACCGGCGTTTCATTCGTAATTTTTCCAGTATTGCTGCACCTCTTTCCCGGTTGACTAGTACCCGCAAAGGTGCTCCCGCGTTTACATGGACACCGGAGGCGGAAGAGGCCTTTCAAAAATTGAAATCCGCCTTAATTTCAAGTCCGATCTTAGCTTGTCCTGACTATTCAAAGCCATTTGCTTTACATTGTGACGCATCGTTGTACGGTTTAGGTGGTGTACTTACCCAGACAGAGGATGGCGTAGAACATCCAATCGCTTTCACGAGTAGGACTCTCCTACCTGCTGAGACTCGTTACTCTGCTACTGAACGTGAAGCCCTAAGCGTGATCCATGCTGTCGAGCATTTTCGAGGCTACTTTGAGGGCGGTCCCAAGGTCAAAATCTACACTGATCATGCCAGTTTGCGTTGGTTTTTATCGCTTAAAAACCCAACGGGACGCTTGGCTAGGTGGGGAATCCGTTTATCGGCTTTTGATTTTGAGATCATCCACAAGAAGGGTGTCGAAAATGTCGTCCCAGACGCGTTATCTCGCCTACTTCCTGTAGCGGCTGTCTCGGTTGTCGCCGATCCCTGGTACAACGATTTGGTTAATGCGGTATCCGGCAATCCTGCCGCGTATCCCAATTACCAGATCAAAGGCAGTGAGTTGTATCGTTACTCGAGGAGCAAGTACCAACTTACCAGTTGTTACGACTGGAAGTTAGTTGTGCCGTTACCTCTCCGAGAAAAGCTAATACAAGAAAATCATGCTTCTGATTTGGCAATTCATTTTGGGGTCTTTAAAACCCATCGTCGTCTTTGTTTGCGCTATTTTTGGCCAAATTTACATGGGGACGTGGTTAAATTCGTCTCTAAGTGCGATACGTGTCAGCAATACAAACATCCGAACGTGTCTCCGTTGGGTCATTTGGGTAATCCAAAGTCGTGTGCCTTTCCATTTCAGATGATCTCCGTCGATCTTTTGGGTCCCTACCCGATGACGAGAGATCGAAATATACATATTCTAGTAGTCACGTGTTGTTTTAGCAAATATTGCTTATTATTCCCTTTAAAACGTGCTACTAGTAAAATCGTTAGTCACATTATGGAGCATAAGGTCTTTCTGCAATTTGGTGTTCCGCAGTATGTAATTTCGGACAATGGGAAGCAATTCATTGGTAAGGAGTTCTCGGGTCTAATGACCAAGTACCGAATTCCCAAGGTATACTTGAACCCGAAATATTGGCCTCAGGTCAATCCAACTAAGAGGCAGAATCGTGGGGTTGTCACGGCGTTGGCGTTGTCAGTTAAGGACGACCATCGCTCTTGGGACCTCCACCTTTCTGCCATTCAGATGGCGATCAATTCGGCTGTTTCGGAAGCCACGGGTTTCAGCCCTTTTTTCCTTGTCCATGGTCGAGAACCGATTTTAGATGGTTCTTTTTATACGCAATCCCCGGAATCCCAAGCCGAAGTCATATTCGGCAGCAGAATGTCCTACGCTCAGGATTTGAGTGAACTTCCTGGCGTTTTCCATACCGTGCGGAAGAAATTACTTCAATCGCATGCTCACAATAAGGTATATTATGACCGCAAACACCTCCCGGCTGAATTTTCCGTTGGGGAGACGGTTTATAAAAAAACTTATTTTCTGAGCAATGCGGGAAATTACTTCATTTCAAAGTTTGCCCCGCGGTATGAAAAATGTCAGATAGTGAAGAAACACTCTCCTTTGGTGTATGAACTGCTTAATGCAGAAGGCAAGAATATAGGCACATGGCATATCAAGGATTTTAAACTAAATCCCAAGGACTCCGTTTGATGTTGTTTTTTTTCTTGGTTGTTTCCTCGTTAACATACGTATAAAAAATGTTTCATCTTAGTCGAATGTCTTCGATTTCATTCTCTTAATAATTGTCATGTATAAAGGTGTGGTACCGGGTGGTTACCATTACTGATATCATTTTGTCTGTGTCCGTCGTGCTAGCAAACCTGTCTAGCACTACAGGGGTTTGAATGTCGTATGAAAGGGAAGTATGCTAGAGCTCGGTATGAAAGGTAATACTTGACATTCAACATTTTCCTACTAGGCATTGGCTACTGTCGAGTCACAACAATTTTGCTAATATGTTTGTTTTTTTTTTGGTGTCCACCATAAGTTTACTTAGTTTTGCTTTATGGTTTGGAGGTCGTCAGGTTTTCCTTCGACAAGTTGTGCGGTCCTGTTATAAGGCCACTAGGACTTTTGTCCGTTTTTTTTATGTTTATCAGGCTGACCTGGTAGCCCTTTGGGGTTGTTAAGTTATTTGGAGTTGTTTGGTGTTTGTTGTAACTCTCGACGTTTAGGTAGAGTGATTTATATTAGCAGTTGACCTCTGCAGTACCCTGCCGAATGGATATTTTTCTTTAGTTAACGAGGAGAAGTAGGAGTATTTTGTTCTTTATTTTCTTTTATTTTTTTATGGTTTACCATTTGATGAGTATTAGATAGTTCACGTGTTTTTTTTTGTTATCAGTTGAGATTTTTGTTAGTGCTCTATTAGTCACGTGCGAATCGGGACGACTCGAGGAAATCGTTAGTGTCCTGCCGATTTCTTTTTGGGGGAGAGGCTGTAACAAAAATCCAAATTTGCGTGACATGTTCTGTTTCAAAAAACATGTTGCACGCATTGCAACATGTTTCGCTTGTATTTCTCGTGTTTTGTCATATTGGTCTTACTCAGTTTTCGAGTTGTTTCGGAATCATGGGTCACAATCTCAAAACAATTTCCAAAACCATATAAAATTGCTAAAAGCTTTGACAGTTGGATCTGTCATAATAATGATAGCCGTATTGCACAGCCCAATAAAAAATGACCCTTTTGGTGTTCTTGCCATGACAAAAAAACAAGGGATTTACTTAAAAAATCGAGTTCAAAAACAATTTTAATAAATGTAATAAATATTACCTAAAATATTGCTATTTTAGCGAACATGAGTAGCTATGAGTTTTTTTTTTAAATCTCCTAAAGTTGGTATAACTGCAGGCAGTCCAGTCTGTCCAATCTAGTCACACTTCATTGAGGGACATCATATTGTCCAAGATGGCGCGAGGGTGTGCACCAGAGGTGCCTCGTTTTATTTAAAGTTATGTGAACAAGTCTCATTTCTCGGTAAGCGTTTAATTCTTTTGGGATTCAATTAGATAAACGAGTTTTGTAGTAATGGTGTGTTTCTCTTTTCGTCACAGCGGGTTTTTGGCTGTGCCGCCTTTTTTTACTTTCCAATTTAATTTCTACAATAAATCGGCCCACCGCGCCTTGATATTTTTCTCGCCTGGATGTCCGTTTGAACGGAAAAACTTATCAATTCACATTTCTGAAGTCTACCACATGTACCTATGGAGAGGAGATAGGAGGAACTACCTGCAAAATAAAAGGATCTTGTTTTATAACTTTACATTGTAGTTTTATTTTAAAATTGCGAAGGTTTATTCTCTGTCTTGCCAAATTTAGTGACAAAGTAAATTCTTTCCCCGACCCTGGGGTTGTTTTTTTTATTTTCGATCATAACCTAACCTATGGTATTTTTTCTTTTTCGCGTTTTAAATAAACGCGATGGCGCTCTTGTTTCTTTCGGTATAACGCGATTGGATTACTAATCGTACGTTATAAGGCGTTACCATTGATTTTATAATCAATGGCGTTGCTGTCCATCAACGTGTTAAATGATGATTTTAACCTGTTAACCAAGCATGACATATTTGTCAAACTCAAACAGTATCGAGTATTTTATTTTATTTTATTTTATTTTATTAATTTTAGGAATCTTACAGCTAGGTATACGGTTATTACAAATTAATATGTATATAAGGCCAATTACAAGGTTCCACAAGTAAAAATGTATGAATAGATATATAAAAGGGGGAGAAAAAAAAAGAAAAACAAGTAGACTAAGAAAAAACTAAACAAAATAGAACAAAGGATTAGCCAAAGAAGGCGTCAGGCAGTAACTTCTTGAGCTGCTGGACTGACATATTAAATAAGTCAATGTCATATTGGGTAGCTACACATTGAAACTTTGGCTTGCTCTCAATAGATAACTGTTTAGCCTGTAATTGGTGTTAGCTCTGGGGATAAACAGGGTGCATGGTCTTCTAATCGGATCAGCAGAGACCCTCAACCCAACCTTCTCCAACAAATCCGGGCAGTCAACTGAGCCATTTGCTATCTTCAATAGGTAGGCGACATCTGCAATATGGCGTCTTGTGGCTAAAGGTAAGAGGTGAAATTTATGACAACGTTTAGTGTAGTCTGGAAAGAATTTTTTTACTTTAAATTGTAGGTGTCGTACAAAACGTCTCTGAATTCGCTCAATGCGGGTAATGTAAGTGTTATAGCTGGGGTTCCACATATAGTATGGGTACGACATATAGAAACATTCTCGAAATACATGTTGTACCCTTAAACAGGCGGGACTTGTTTTTCGTTTTAAGGAATGTGTGAGTCATCGGTACGAGTATTGACATAAATTTAATTGTGGTGCGTATTATTTCAGGAGAATTTGTGGACTATAGACGCACATAGAACCGCGCACTATGGAAAAAAAATCGGTTGTGTCACCCCAAGACTTTCCTGACTAGTATCCGGGGAGGTGCGAAAAAACAGCGACATTTTTTACTCTAGTACCCCAAATTTGTATGGCAGGTACCCCAAACGTTGGTCGTAAGTACCCCAAAAACTAATAGGTTCTTCCGATGGTTAACAGAAGCTTCTATGCCAAATTTTAACTTAGACAGATTAAGCGTCTGGGCGCTATCGCGGAAACAATTTTTTCGCCGGGAACCCCAAATTTGTATGGGAGGTACCACAACCGTAGGGCGTAGGGACTCCAAAAACTAATGGGTTCCTCCGACGGTTAACAGAAGCTTATATACCAAATTTCAGCTCAATCCGATTAAGCGTCTGGGCGCTATCGTGGAAGAATACATACATACACACATACAGACATACAGACATACAGACAGACAGAGATCGGTCTGGAAATAGTCTCAATCGTCTCAGGGAGTCTCAAAATATATATTCCCATCTTCATCTCAAATTTTTTTTTTAGCGCGATCACAATACTTTCCTTTCCGATAGGTCGTCAGGAAAGTAAAAAATGGGCCGGATTTAAATTCTGTGGATTGTTGACCAAAAAATATATTTTTCTTTGTCTTTTAATTAATTATAAGCATTGATAAAAAACAAATAACAATAAATTACATGCCTGTTGTATAGTGAGTAATTAAAAAGGGACTTCCCTGATTAAAAGGTTAATATAATTTATTTTAGCTAAAAACGGTGGAGTTAAACACGGTGGGCTTGGCGGTGGAATTAAACACGTAAAAAAATATTGATCAATAGCTTTAATGACTGATTAATTATTCCCTAAAAAACTATAATCACTTAGGTCAGCATTCTTTCCAACTGCACTTCAAATACTCTGGCAGAACTATAGTGTTGGTCTCAATGAGAAAGGACGTGCTTTCCAGCCAATATCTTTCTCATTAACACCTTTCTGCCTCCCGGGGTGCTCATTCTCTTCCAGAAACCTTGACGTTTAATGCGTTTATTTTCACTAGGACGCGGAAAGTAGCATCGAATCTTGGTTCGCACTTGAGTCAGCGACCACGGCGATGGAATACTGCTCGGCACGAGGCTTCCGTTCATAATCGAGTGCATGCCGGCTCGCGGGAGAAGCGAAGGCACAAACCTCCTACAAGAAATAAAATAGTCATTTAAAATATTTATCATAACACTCAAGGGGGGTGCAGAAGCTGCGGATTAGACGATGAATTGGGTAAGCATGTAATAAAAATAAAATACAAACAGAGCTGCTATGGAATTCTCCGACCGGAGTCGAGCCAGACCCATCATGATGCTATTATTACACTTCTGGGGGGGGGAGGTAAGCGGTGGATTCCGGACTAACGACCGGCTGTGGTAGGTTAAGGACAGCTGTCTTCTACATGTGAGCGTACACCTTACCACCTATTCACTCCTCTTTCGAAGCCATACAATTTGAGATGTCGAAATCACAGTTTTAGATATTTTTTCTAAGAAGGAATTGATTATTTTCATGGAGACAAAGATCTTTAAAGAAGCGAAACAGAGATTAGGCTTGCGGCCACAGTGAAGCCGTTTCGGGTAAGGGCGTTTAAGAAATCATGGTGTTTATTTGCTTTGTACTCATGGTCTTTTGGGTTATTTGATTCCCATGGAACAGTTAATTTTACAATATCTTCCGTCCATCTTCCGAGATAGAGAGTAAAGAGTTATATCTTGAAGAAGGGCTGTGCATCCAAGACTTTCAGGGAATTTATAAGAGTATCTCATGAAAATAACTTTCTAAGTGTTCTGGACGAAGGATATTAAAACCTGCTTGTTTTTATTTCTATAATTTATTTTCGTACGCTAGGGTCGGTGCCAGGCACTGGATTTGTAAAAATAGAAGTTAAAGATGATGAACCTGAAAAGGGCGACAAGATCCCCGCAGCCGGATAATTCTGGAGATCTGTAAATTTCGTATTAAATCATCAAATTCATAGAAAACTGCGCGGGCCGATAAAGAACTTACTGCAATGAAGATGATAAAAACGGTGCGATTCGTCCTAGAACGTTCATGGCGGCAAGTGACCCTTATTTTTTTGATTTGTAGTAGAAACACAAATATAAATTACTGTTACAAACGTCTAAAAATACAATTAAACTAGACACGAAACGATCTTGAAAGATCGTTAGAAAAAACGGATTTTATTTATTTTTTATTATATAGCGAATCTGAGGACAGGCACTTTATTTTATTCCGTATAGTCGCCGACAATGCAAATTTTTAGGTTATGCGCTCACTGAGCGAAGTGACAGCTACCAGTGTTGCCAACTGTTGCTAACTAAATTGGTCCGTCCTAAGTTTAGTATCCAATACAATAATTAATAATATTAAGGTCAAACCGCACCAGCGTTCGACTATATGGGTGCACGATTTTGGGGGGCGCCAGTTTTGCATGCGGCAATTTTGCACAAATGTCACTTTTGACAGTTCCAAATTTGTTGAGGGCAGATTTGCAGGAGGCAACCTTGCAGGCGGCAACCTTGCAGGCGGCAACCTTCAGTACAGTTTTTAAGTTTTTCTGTTAGGTTAGGTTAGGTTTTTCTTTCCCTAAAATCGAAGTGACATTAATTACCGGCATCCTTGTAGTGGATGACTTTTATACATCAAACTAAACATTAAAAAAAATGTTTTAAGTTTTTCTGTTAGGTTAGGTTAGGTCATTTTGACATTTGCAAAACTGCCTTCTGCAAGATTGCCTTCTGCAAAACTGCCGCCTGCAAGAATGCCGTCTGCAAGATTGCCGTCTGCAAATTTGCCTTCTGCAAGTTTGATGGGACCCACGATTTTCCAATCCCGCTATAAAGAAGGAGATACCACACGATTTTTCCAGGACCCTGTCGATTTTTTACACATTCCATGATGTCAAAAGAGAAGTTATACGATGTTCGTTCGAAAAATTCGTAGAACTGAATATATCTACTTAAAGACAAGTGCTAGGGCACAGTATACCAAACAGTGGGGTTAATCTCGAGCTACAGGGCATTGCGCTATAGCGACAAGTCCGCCATTTGTGCATAAATTGTCTTTTTTTATAAAACCAGCGTAATATTCATTAAGTTATGTTTTATAGCACAATAAAGTTATTCTATTCTATATTCTATTCTATTGCGAGGAGGATGCGAAGAATGTGGGCAGAGGGGTACGTCCCGACCAACGATATTTTACAAAAATATCATAATACAACAGCAGCACGGCTTCATTGCCGGTCGGTCAATTAATTAACACTAACTTATTACTATGTATATACAAACCACTGATCATATAAATAAGATGCGGAACTCAGTACATTTGAATCGAAATTCACTTTTGTTATACCATCCGCAATACAAAGTGGCGAGTCAGGTAATTTATCATCGAAATCGTGCTATCTCTTTCGCACTTGCACGGCCTTATGGAGCGGTACCTGTAACCCTAGTGTAGGTAGTCTTACGCGTACAAAAGGAATGTCGATAAAATAATGAAACGAGGGAAATAAATATTATTTCAGTATTGTTCATTACGATAAATATTAAATAAGTTAAAAATATAAATATTGATATTGAATTATTAAAATAAAAATATAGTTGACAATAAAATAATTGTTATACAAAAAAAAAAAAAAAAGCTAAACAAAGAAAGTCAGCAAGCTATTCATATTCGTCTTCACTGTCACTATCGTCTTGTAGATTAATAAAATGACAATGGGTGTCAATTATATGTGCTTTGGCCAGGTCTTCGTTCTGGAGATTTTTGAATTCGATTCCGAATTCGATCTAGAGTTTGTTCGCTCTTTCTTGGTTGTTGAAAATCAATTTTCCTTATGACATCAGGGTCTTCTTTCAACTTATGCAACCACTTAAAAATATTGAGAATGACATGCCAGCTTTGCTGGTTAACATCACTTCTTAACTTGGTCAAATTAGTTTTGCAAAAATCTTCCAACATGATGTAGATTCACAAACAGAGTTCGTATAACGAATGAGTTATGCTCTTTGGACATTAAGCCTTTTATAGCAGAATATTTTGTTATCAATAATGCATAATGGCCTACATAATACGCACAATAATTATAGTAGACGAAAACTAATTTGGCAAAAGTGTCTTTAAAATGTCATAAAATGTCGAAATCGAACTGTTACGGTTACCACAATTAATAGTCCTAATCGGTTAGCTACTTACCACCTATTACGGTATTTACTCACCGCTTTTGGCTAAATCTAGGAATTTTATCTATCTATCTAATTTTAGCAGGCAAAAGTCTTTTCATTTTTCGGATTAATATATAGCCTATGACACTCACAAATAATGTGGCTTTCTATTGGTAAAAGAATTTTCAAATGTTCAGTAGATCTTCCTACAACGTCACAAACTTTACCTCTTTATAATATTAGTATAGAAGTATAGATTGCGATACGGTCGCGGTTCCATACCTATGTCTTATTATCTCTTTAACTATTTATGCAGTAAAAGAAAAAAGTCCTTTGTTTTAAACACTTGAGACGATAAATTTACTTATTTTGATAAGAATTCATAATTAATAAAATATAAAAGTTAGACATATGCTGTCGCTGACTTTTTTGTAGTCATTATCAAGCTCTACAACTTTTCTCTAGAACTTAATCATATATCTTTCATCGTTAAGGCAGTGTTAGTTAGAAACATTTTTGATGGACCGCTTATTCTCCGACTTACTTTGCAAATCCGACTACCACGAAGAAGTCTTTCCATTTTTCGGTTTAGTATATAACTCATGACACTCATAGATAATGTGGCTTTCTATTGGTAAAAGAATTTTCAAAATCGGTTCAGTAGATCCAGAGATTACTTCCTACAACATCACAAACTTTATCTCTTTATAATATTAGTATAGATAAATATTTTATCGACATGGTACCATTCCTATGTTAACTGTCTCTAATTGCCCCAGTCGCCAGTTTGTACTGCGGATACTATAGTACCGGGGACTATAATATAGCCAACAGCACAAAAACCGCATTGCAGCCAACCGTCGCAATTTCTTGTAGAATGTGTCTGTCACACTCTTTTTCAACACTCTGGTTTTAGCAGAATGTCAACCCTCTGGTCTTGCGAAATGGCAACATCTGACCAATGCAATAGTTAATCATTAACCAGCCTATTTATCGATATCGATAAAAACGCCACAAGCCAGCGCAGCCCACCTATCGATATCGATAAAAACGCCACAAGCCAGTATAGCCCACCCTTACCGGATACATAAATCGATAGAAATAAAAACAAAATTACGAATCAAGCATACGGTTTATTGATGTCTCGTATTAGAATAAATATTAATACTATGAAAAAATGTGCCATTAAAAATACTGCCATAAAAGACACTCACACCCTCAGGTTCTCCTCTCTTGCGCCTAATTAGTCCGCAAACTACACATTTCTTATACATCGTCACTTTCCGAGAGGCGGCACAAAACTCGAAAAACCCTAAATGAAGCCGGTAAGACGTAAAACGGGTCCCATCAAACTTGCAGAAGGCAGATTTGCAGACGGCAATCTTGCAGACGGCATTCTTGCAGGCGGCAGTTTTGCAGAAGGCAATCTTGCAGAAGGCAGTTTTGCAGATGTCAAACTAACGTTTCGAGGGTCGGCATTTTTGCAGACGGCATTTTTGCAGAAAATGAAGTTAGAAGCAAAACATCGTATTTAAAATTTAGTGTTACCAGAGTAGAAATCGACAAAAGCCGCGTTTTCATATGTCAGGGTAGGGAAACCAGTCCACTTCTTTGAGTGTCCTCTCCATCGCGGATCTCAGCAATCAACTTTCGATTTTAGGGAAAGAAAAACCTAACCTAACCTAACCTAACAGAAAAACTTAAAACATTTTTTTAATGTTTAGTTTGATGTACTGAATCATCCACTACAAGGATGCCGGTAATTAATGTCACTTCGATTTTAGGGAAAGAAAAACCTAACCTAACCTAACCTAACAGAAAAACTTAAAACATTTTTTTGTTTAGTTTGATGTACTGAATCATCCACTACAAGGATGCCGGTAATTAAATGTGGAGAGGTAAAAATATTCACCACTTTAATTTACCCTGACATGATAATTTGCTACTTCTTTTTCTAAATTTAAAATTAATAACATATGACCGCTTTACTGCTTTATTTTTGGTTTGTAAAATAATATAAAATTATTTTATTCATGTAATCATGTCCTAATGCGCCATTCTCAAACGTTGCTAACTTCGGGTTTGTATGCAAGTTTGCTTTCTGCAAGAATGCCGTCTGCAAAAATGCCGCCTGCAAGGTTGCCGCCTGCAAGGTTGCCTCCTGCAAATCTGCCCTCAACAGATTTGGAACTGTCAAAAGTGACATTTGTGCAAGACTGCCGCATGCAAAACTGGCGCCCCCCCGTAAAACACAAGTGACGCAGCAAACGGTAAGCAAACAACGCACATAAGACGCACCATTGATCACACGCACGACTGACAGCAGAGCGGAAGCGGTGTGCGGACGCTATGCGTGACAGTATGTGTGATGGTCAGACAGAGCAAAGACCAGCCGGCGGAAACTCCCATATAAGCCTTATTTTGTATGGAGACTCAAGCTTTGTGACAACACGCGCTCACACGTACGCGGTTGCGGCTGCTGCCATTGTGCAACTACAGTGTAATCGACCCAAAAGTGACCCGTGTATTGACAGAACTGTCATGTCGGCGTAATGTCGGCATGACGCAGCGGCGGTGGTCTGTTTAAGTAAATTTTTGGAGGCGTTTCGCGCATAAAGTGGCTGAAAATTGCTAGATCTCCACACAGGATGTGTCTCGTGTGTAAGGTGTAGTTGATAAGTTGTAATAAACCCGGAAAACGTAAAGACTATGTTTTTATGTGCGTTTTCCCAAAGGACCAAAACAGGTGAGTTTCACTCTTTCCTATACCAAATCGGGATTCTTTTAACGTATATGAGCTGTAGAATCGTGGCAACTGATATTAGTGGATTAAGTGCGTAAGAATCATCGTTTTTAATAATTCTAGTATTTTGAGGTTGACCTGACAGTTTAGGTTAGGTTTTGTCATGGAGATTTGTAGGGTTGTGTTTGTGTTTATTTTTATCGATATCGACACTTATGATTTCCTCGTCATTCGCTACCGATGAATGCAACAACCAAAACCGAATAGTAAAAGCAGTTTCGTATTTAACCGCGGTGGAAATTAATAACACCGGAAAATTACTTACACTTTTTACAATAGCTTTATAACGGGTCTGTCGAAATACTTCAGCATACAAGAGCTGAAAATGTAGTACGTATTGTACATTAAAAAATACAAGCAAGTTTTTAGTTAGTGACACCTTTGAACTGGGTGAATCAGTTGAGCAAAAAAGCAACTATTAAAAAAAATGAAAAAAAGGATTAAAAAAGAAATGACATAATTAAAAGTTTGACAAGCGTTGAGCGCGCTGCGCCATCTAGCAATAGGTAAAATATCGCGTATAAACAACATTCGCGATATTTTACATACTGCCAGATGGCGCAAGGCGCTCAATGCTCGTCAAACTTTTATTTATCAGTCAAGATTTTCAAATTTTCCAAAAAAAGAATGTTTTTGTGTTTATCCCAAAAATTCCTACCAAAATGTGGTTATTTGGTAATACTTTATGCACCCACTTCAAGGATATCACTAATTAGAATCTCACACTGTATAGATCAGCCACATAAAAAGGTTCAAAAGTATATGATGAAATCACCAAGATTCACCAAAACGGACCGCATATATATTTCGAAAACGACAGTCCATAAACCGACTGCCAGCCATTAGCCTATGATCTGCCTATAAATCTTATGAAGTCCACCATTGAATGAAATCTGTATCCTCACAATGCAGTCAGCAGTGCAGAAACCTCCTTTCTGTGAATGACATCCTAACTTTGTTATACGATCTATCACTGCTAAATATAAATGATTAATATATTTTATTTTATTTTCAGTCATTGCTCCGAGGGAATGAAAATTATTGGCTGATTTTAAGAAGAAAACTGAATGTACATGGTCATCATTGAAGAAAAGCATCAAAGCGATTGACAGTACCTAGTCACCAATGGTCAAAGATATGTTTAGATTATGATTTCTATGTTCTTGTTAATACTCGGTTCCATTAGATTTCCTTAATACGTTGTGCAATGTTTTTATATTAGGCAGTTTTTAAAAACAGAATGTGACATATAAAATTTGAACACATCTTTATTAGTTATTAATTATAATGCACTGTGGTTAATTTAATGTACATTTGTACGAATTTATAGCATTTGTATGACAAACAAAAAAAATGCCCTTCAGAAACAAAATATGATAGTTAAAATTAAAACACATCGTTGTTAATTATTAATTATCATGCACTATGGTTAATTTAATGTACATTGGTATATAGCTACTTTATTGCTTTTTTTAATCCTGATTCAGGGCAAGTTTTTTATTCTGTCCCATGAAAATCTGAAATTACCAGAAATAATATTTGTTTGTATTATTAATTTGAGTTTTGTTGAAAAATGTGGATGATTGTGACCAAAATTGTGATTGTGTAACAATGGAAAATAAGAAAGTTTATGATTTTTAATACTTTTAATTTTAAGTACACTGTTCCTAGTATAATAATGTTACCGTATACTGCTGTCAAATAATGCCATGTAAATAAAATGGACTGTTAAATATCAAATATACCGAGGGCCTAAAGCTGAAAAATCGTATATACGAATATGCAGTTTACAGGAGAGAGGCTTGTCAACGCTATTGTATGTATAAAATCGAAGACTATCGCGGTTGTTTGACATTATAAATAGAATAGAAACGAATTTACCGCGCGAAATTTGTAGCACCCGACGTTTCAGTGACGTTGCAGCCGCCGTTGTCTAGATTAGACAATGGCGGTTGCAACGTCACCGAAACGTCGGGTGCTACAAATTTCGCGCGGTAAATTCGTTTCTATCCTATTCATACTGTTGTACGTAATATTGAATACATAAAAATGATTCACCCTACTAATTTATCAAACGATAATAATTTCATTATGTTGTTCAAAATAGGGTGATTTGCCCCGAGAAGTCGATTTTAGAAATTCTGTATATACGTTTAATCTTGAGGCCCTCGATATACCACTGTATACATATTGCAGGAATAAAGTTTACCAACTTGTTTATCTTTATTTGAAATTCACTCAAAATCTGTTATCATGTTGTGATATTTAACTGCGTTCATTTTTTGGTACGCTTTAACGGTACACGCCATGACAACAGATTTTATGAGACGATGAAATCTGGGTTCCGGGATGTGCTAGAGTGCTCATAGTGAAAAGTGTCGATATCGATACCTTGACGCGACACTTTCACGTTCTCTCTAGTTGAGACGTCATTTGTTTGAATGTGTGTGTGAATTTAGTGACGTGCTGTTGGCGACGCATAGCTTATGTTTGATTATTTTTTGTATGGAGTTCCACATCTCATTATTAAATTATCTTTGGCAAAGACAATATACAGCTCGCGGTAAAGTGGGCAGACTCGTCTCGCAGGCTGACAACCGCATTTCGTGTTATTGTGGCATAGTTAAGTTGCCACCTTGATAGCCCCCGGCTCCATACAAATTTTCTTTCTATGGAAGTGGCCGCCCACTGGCAATACCGTGCCAGTCTGACCAGGAAGTGAGCGACGCACCGCGAAAGCGAGTGGAATATTACATGATCAGTGAATATTACGGGCGGTGCGTCCCTCTCTCCACACCTCATTGGGCCGCTGCGCCCTCTCCTGCTAGAAGGCGCATATTTAGTCTCCTATTGTCCTGACAGAGGAGACTAAATATCCCCTTTTTGTCTTCCAGTCAGATAAAATTTAAAAAGACACTAAAGTATCGATGACGATTGATGTTTCCCTAGTTGACACGTCACTTTTATGTTGCTTTCTTCCGTTCCGGTCATAGCTGTCAGTTAGCTGTCAAATCAAGTGCCAAATGTTGCAGTTTTGAGCCGATCGACAGTATTTTCAAAAAATGGATATTACAAACTTGTTCAAAGCCTGTGTAAAGACGGTGCGCACGAAAAACAAAGCTTTCGGAGTCGGAAAAGAAACGGACAAGAATAGAATACTAAGAAATAAGCCTAAAAGCGGGTTCTTGATGCGTGCCAAAGACATAACATGCCAGATAAGTCGACTGCGCGACTTTTTATCGGAGAATCACGGAGCATACTGCAGTTTTAACGATTACCTGAGCGGCGGTGAGCAGATGAGCGACGCGGACCGGGACCAGATCGACGCCGGAGCGCAAAGGATAATCAACACCTGTTCGCACTTGCTCCAAGATTTTAAAAAGGAAGTGCGAAAATTAAAAAGTACCGTGCAATCGCAGAATTATATGGAAAATGTCATCGATTCAATCGACTGTTACTTGAAATCTGTTTGTAAGATTCACAACGAGCAAAAAGCTATGCGGATAAAACGAGCGTTGGACATGCGAAAATTATCAAAAGTAGAGATCACTTCGATTCGATCGAAGGCCTCGCTAGATCTTTCTTTGGGTGATTCGTTGAAAGAGGAGGAATCATCGGAGGTGTCGAATACTAAAAGCTCTACAGAGCTAGCGAGAGAGATGGACAATGCTCTGCTAGACGACGAGCACCTTAGCGCGGAAGAATTACAAATGTACGAATCGGAAAACGTTCAACTGCTCAACGAATTAAACAACGTAACGGAGGAGGTGAGACAGATCGAGAGCAAAGTTTTGCAGATCGCCGAGCTGCAAGAAGTGTTCACGGAAAAAGTAAGTACCCGTAATAGAACCCTCTGATTATACAGGTGAGTTTTAATAAACCGACATCCTTCAATGGGCTAAATCAGTACGAGCAAGTAAGCAACTTTTGATTGAAAAAATTGGGAAAAACAAAACAAAAAAAAAAAGAAAAATTAAAGTACTTTACTCAGTTGCTTTAACTACAAAAAATGGGCCCTGGTGCAAAATATAACAAAAGGCTCCTCCATCTACTTACCTTCATTATGGCTTTTAGGAAGTAATTTCTCTATACGTAGCTACATTACATATTTATATTGCAACTACATTATAAATCGGTGTATTCATTTGGGGGCATTGCCTCGAACATGTTGCGGAATCATAAACGAACTTTCTGCTATTGACTTGAGGCAGGAATGGTTTGAAATAATATTATTAACGAATAAACTTCAGCAGAACTGGCTCTCATAGCATTGTCTTTTATAATAACTGATTCAGCAATCTCAAAAATATTGGCAAGTTTTGCAATTTCACTTGTTACGGATTTAACACGTCATAATAATTCTAATGGGTGTGTCGATTTAAGGTCGATTGTGTGCGAAAGGTCTATTTAAAATTTATTTTATACTTTGTTGCATGTGTCACAATTAAGGTTTTGCCCATTTTGGGCCCCGAACTATTGTAGGCCCCGGTGCGCCGCTCTGGCTTAGTTACGCCACTGACTTTACTGTTAAATAATAGTTGTTTTTTTTACTTAACAGTCCCCCAAAATATAATATACTTTATAGAAATGAAGGGTTGTCATTGTCCACATTAAAACTACCGAAAATGAAGCAGTTGAATCTAAAACCGCACGAAATGTGTTCAAACTTATTCGGATAGCTATACATTCGACAGGTAGTTTTAATGAGGGAAAATCGACAATCGTTCATTTTATACGCCGCTCTAATGTAACATTGCTTTGTCTTATTCGCATGAAATAATTTCCTATTTTCCTATTTTATTTTAGTTCACGAAGAAGCGCAATCAGGCCCTATATCCTACTTTACTCAGAATATAACCCAGATATAAAATTCATTTAAAACAAGTAAATATATTAAAAGGAATAAAAAACAGGACAGCCATTAAAAAAAGTGAATTACTGTATTTATAATATTTTTTATGGTTTTTTATGAAATATTTGTGGTTTATGTATTAATCCATATAGTTAGTTAGTTAGTTTGACTGGGCTTTTTCCCGCACTTGGCCTCTTGATTGGGCCGTTGTGCGTGGCTCATGTTTCCATTTATGTTACTCCAGCCAACCCAGGCTGTCCCAGAAGGTTAGCAGCCTGTTTGGGTTGCTACAGGCCTCCGGGAGAGATGCTGGAGATTGTAGTATTCTTGCCCGTTGCTCTGCCACGCTCCTGCATTCCATGAGCACATGCTGTGGCGTTTCTTCTTCCTCCATGCATCCTCTGCATAGAGGGCTGTCTGTCACACCTATGGTAAACAGGTGTTTGTTTAGGGGACAGTGGCCTGTCATAGTACCTATGACTTTACGGATTTTGTCCCTTTTTAATCTGGTGAGGTTGCGGGCAAGTTTTTTGGACGCTTCCGGAACCGCGTTCTTTGTTTGCCTGCATCCTGCGTTTTTTTTCCATTCTGTAAGGTGGGTTTCTTCGGTGTTCCTGCGTAGCCATGTTTTTATTTGGGTCTGGGGAATGGGCATCAAGGGTTCCGGTCCATATACTATTTCCTTTGATCCCCTTTTGGCCAGTTCGTCCGCCGCGTCATTGCCCAGTGAGTCGCTGTGCCCTTTAATCCATTGCAGGGTCACTTCATTTGACCTTGCAAGGGATTGAAGCGCATTGTGGCATTCCAGTACGAGGACTGAGGTTATCGTATTTTTTGCTAGCGCTTGTAGCACGGAGCCACTGTCGGAGACAAATTTCAAACTTACGTCTCCGACATCTTTGGCTGCGACCGCCTGTGCTGCTCTGGTGATGCCAATGCATTCTGCTTGGAAGATCGTATTTAAGTTGCCTAGGGTAGTTGATATTTTGATGTTTAGATCATTTGAGAAGACGCCGGCTCCTGTACCTTGAGTGGTTTTGGAGTATTAATCCATATCCATACATATATATATTTTCGAAAAGACCTTTCAGTTGACACTAAACACGATATATTTATGGTAACTTATTGATATTTGAAGATTTGGACATTTAGACGACTATTTCCTTGATATTTTGACAGTTAACCCTTTACTGGGAACATGATTTTAATCTACATAATAGGGAACATAGGTCTGTGGGACCGCTATTTTGAATTATTGATAATAAAACCACTTCTAACACACAACATTTTATTTTAAGTACCAATATCAAAAGACTGATATTTTATGAACTAGAAAGAGTTAGGTGTAACAGTTATAATTGTATTGTCTATCTTATTATAAGTACCTAACACATGTCCTATTCGGAGCACAATTTCTGCAGACCTTCACAGAACACTATAAACATATAGGATCCGAGCATTTGATGCATTTATAGCCTATCTTGCGCTTCTTGGTGTAGACAGAATTTGTAAGTTTTTCTTTTTTTAAGTTTGTCCTCCGCAGAAGGTCTCACAGACCGCTACTAATAATTACGACTTTTAAGAAAGCGTTAAATCAATGAAACAGAACTTCTTGGTGTAGATAGAATTTGTAAGTGTTTCTTTTTTCAAATTTGCCCTCCGCAGGTCTCACAGACCGCTACTAATAATTACGACTTTTTAAGAAGGCGTTAAAACAATGAAACAGATGCTCTTATAGACAAGATCGCCGCATGCGCCGACACAGCGGGAACTAATAGGAGACTACTGGGAGCGGTGGGTCGCTAAGGGAGGGGGGGGGGGGACCGACTGGAAGCATTTCTAAGAAACAATAGCGGTCTGTGAGACCAATGTTCCTGGTAAAGGGTTAAGGTACCCTATGACAATAACGGTTCTAACAATACCACATACTTCTCAATCAGTTTGAGCGTTTAGAAGTTATAGCGGAATTAAAGAAATGGGAAACATACATATATGAACCCTAAACACATTACACTCCTTTTTTGTTGGTCAGTCGTGTTAAAAAGGAGAAGCTTCATTGTTAATTTCATTTTATAATAATTGAATAATAAATAGATTTAATTTTAATTAAAATTGATGGGTTAACAGGTCTATGATCAATGTCTACTTTCAAAATTTTTTGGCAATTTCATTTTTAAAATTTACTGATTCAAAAATTCTTTTCTCAAAAATCAAAAAAAAAAAAAGAAAACTACCTACTAGATTTGATCATTGTAATGCTAAATGTGATAAAAAAGCCTCGGACGTGCAATATTTCAAGACAAAAAATGAAGAAATTGACATAAAAAAACAATATTTTTTTACTCAGTTTTTAAGATTGTTTTTAAAAAACTCACGTAACCTACCGCCATATAGGTGTTGTAACATATATTTAACGTATATAGTGTTCTAATGGCTAGAAAAACTCGGAAACATATAAAAGTATATTTTATTTTCTAGTATTCAAAATTTATTTATTTATTTATTTATTTATTATGGTTACATTGTAGTAAAAAGATATTTTTGTTTGTAGTATGCAATGCATGAATTGGTTGGATAAAAAGGAATCGAATTTAAATAAGTTAAAATTATAGTTAGCAATTGGAGAATTATATATATTAAAATGAAGTAGTGTAGCATGAGACCTATCCAGGGTCGGCTAGCAAGTTTACAGTAAAGGAGGGCGGTAAACGATTTTAAACGGGAACGGTTAAGGACGAGGTCCTCTAGTGACGATCCCCCCGATGCTTCCGCTCCAGGAATCCGGCAGTCTTCGGGACGATCGGGATAGTCCTCGGTATCGCTGAGGTAGTTTGGTAGCGCTCGTTCGAACGGCGGGGAGCAGTCGGCGGTTTCGGCGGCGACGAAGAAGAAGAAGAACCTCCCTTGGGTTCAGGAGCGTCCCGATATCGCACTCCGCCCGATGATTTCGGCTATGGAAAGCAAGAGGAGATTGTCGAGGCAGTGACTGACAACTCGATGGCACGGTGGCTCGGCGATGGAAGTCGGCCGTGGCGAATTCAAAATTATAATCGAGATCCCTGTGGGAGAACACAGGGTTAAAGTCAACCAGATTTCCGCTGGAATAGGAACAGGAAGCTGGGTCTGGGACGACCCGCGCCTCGGCGAATCCCCTGCCGTTCCGATAATTCAGCCATCCGTTATCCCACAACACGGATTCACTGATCGACACCAAAAAACACAAGCAAGAACTCACCGGAATAATATGCGTAATCCCACTTAAATATTACACGGGACTCCTTTCCGGGATCTCGAGTGCCCGAGACGGCCATAGTTTTTTGAATTAACAATTTTTCTAAAACTGGGTAGATAGCGAACGTTTGCCGCTCAAATCCGGCCTATGTCCCTGCCAAATTTTGAAAACCTATCCGGCGTCGTAAATTGCTGTCGTATTTTATTTCCCCTGTAGACTTAAAAATCCTAGTATTTTTCCAGGGACTATGGACCTAGTTATAATTACTTTTTTATATACCGTTGATTATATATTTTTAATAAAACCTGTAAATGATTACGGTATTATTTATATTACTGGCAAAGACCGCACTGACGTTCGGCTACTCCTGCGCGTGCGCAGATGCTGTCGGCTGCGTTGACCATGATGAAAGTCATTACTAAATTATTTTATTACGAAACGACCTCAGTTAATACTGTAATATTAATAAATAAATACAAACGGAGCTGCCATGGAATTCACCGACCGGAGTCGGGCCCATCATAATACTATTTTTTTACACTTCTGGGGGGTGAGCAGTGGATTCCGGACTTACGAACCGGCTGTGGTAGGTTTAGGACAGCTGTCTTGCCACATGTGAGCGTTCACCTTGCCACCCATTCACTCCCCCTTCGAAGCCATAGAATTTGAGATGCGCAAATCGCAGTTTTAGATAATTTTTCTAAGAAAGAGTTGATTATTTTTCTGGAAAGGCCAAGATCTTTAAAGAGGTGAAATAGAGATTTAGCTGGCAGGCCACGAGCGCCAACTTCCACCGCGTGAAGGTGAACAGTGAAGCCGTTCCGGGTTACGGCATTTGCGAGATCATGGTATTTATTTAATTTGTACTCGTGGTCTTTTGGGATATTTGATTCCCATGGAACAGTTAATTCTACGATAAGAGCCACCTTCCGAGATAGAGAGTAAAGAGTTATATCTGGACGGAGGGCTGTGCATCCGAGACTTTCAGGGAATTTATACTGCTTAGAGACCGAATCAACCTCCAGAATCCAATCTGTAGCTTTCTCGATTATTGAGAAAGGTTTTGTAGTTAAATGTTTTTTGCCTTTAGAGCCATCCCGCACAAACTGTATTGGGGGTTTGGAGGATACTGTCAAACCCTTGTTGGCACGAGCCACTGAGAGACTAATTACCTCGCGAATAACAGCGAGAACTTTGTCATGGCGGTAAGTGTACCGTCCTTGATCTAAGGCCACCTTGCAGCCAGCTAGAATGTGTCTAGCTGTGCAAGGGGTATTGCTACAGAGGGGACAAGAACTATCCTCGGCAAAGCTCCAACGAGCGAGGTTACTGGGGTCTGGAAGTGTATGCTGAAAGGCATTCAAATAAAATTTCAGCATCTCTGGCGTCCTGTCATAGAGCATTACCTTCCAGTGCATTGGAGGCTGTAACAGAAATTCCTTTTTTTTGCGCTTGTGTCCCGAATTATCATTAAAGGTTACTTCTCAGGGTTTTCTATAACCTTTTTCTGTTCCGAAAATGTTGTTTATTGTTGCTTTTTGAAATCATCCAAAAATTTTCCTTAACAGCTGTCAGATGACATTAATGTTGCTATTATGGAGATATATTTATTAAAAGATAAATAAATAAATAAATGAATGACAACTAAAAATTATAATATTAATTAAAAAGAAAACCTACATAAAATTTAACTTTGATTAAAAAAAAAAATTGGAAGTAAATCTACACTCTTTGCCATAGAGTAGAGACATTCGTGTTTCTGGCAATAATGAGTTGTCAAACGTGTTCGGTTAGACTCATTTCCTGTTTTAACAATGGCGGGGCAGGTGCTGTTGCTCCGAGGGAGGCAGAAAGTAGATTAAACAAGAAAGCCGTAAATTAACCGCCTGGCGGTAAAATTTGTGATGTGAAGTGTGTGTGATTTATCTGGTAAGCATTTTAATTTCATTTTGGGTAGCTTTTCCCGTAGGATCCTCGAGATTTTAACGGATTTTTCTATTGATCGCAGCTGTCGGCACCTCTGGTTTTTTTGAATAATTACTGCTGCTATATAAGTGACGAAATCGTCGCTAAATGTGACGGGAATTGCCTCCACGTCAAGGAATTTACATTCATTTCTGGAATTCTGTTATTTTTATTTGGATGAGCACATGTGACACGCCAATAAGCGGAATTTGAAGAAGGGTGCCTGTGGGCGAATAAACACGGATACTTTACATACTCTCGTGTTTCTTTTTGTGCTGTAGTCTTTTGTGTGTCTGAGGAAAAGGGTTTTCTGAGGGCCAAACCCAATGCTCATTAATATTTGGCCCACTCTCTGAGATAGTTTTTTGAGGTTAATTTTTTTCTTTTTCAAAATTTCTTTCGGGTATCTTTTTTTTTAAATATAATTAGTTTCCTTCTTTTTCTTTAAAAGGAGGTGGCGTCCTTTTACTTTGATTCTTTTGGGTTTTGGTAGTTTCTACCGTGTTTCTTCCAAACACGGAAATTAGTATTTTGCGGTTATAAAATTAGCGCTCCAACGTTAGGCTTATAAATTGGATTTTGGCTTTTAGGGTATTCTTTTCCTCAGCCATTGAAGCACGATTTTTTAAGCACTTTGTTCAAAAATTGTATAAAAAAAATTAGAAGCATTTTTTTTGTTTTTATATAATTTTTATTCATAGCGATTACCGTGAAAGAGGCTTGTAAGCACCGTCTTGTTGTTTTTGTATTTAGAAGCAACTTTTGTCATTGAATTAAGCGGTATTGTGTACTTGCAGTTTTGTCGGCATTAACAGCATTTTTTGTAATTTAAAGCGGTTACCGTGAAGAAGTATTTTGTACTTGCCGTTTTTTATGGTTACTATATTTTTTTGTCAGAATCTTAGATTTAAAAGCAATATATTAATTATTGTTTGAATACTTGGCGTTGCTTAGCAGCAGTTTGTTTATTTTAAGGCGGTTTCCGCGAAAAAGTTTTACGCTTGCCGTTTAAGTATTTTATTTTATCATACTAATTATTTTTTTGTTAATTTCCAGATGTGAAGGCAATTATCCTGGTGAGGTAAGCAGCCAAATAAAACAGAGGTGCCGCAAGCAGTAAAAAAGTCAGTTTATTCCATTTTATTTTTTTTATTTTTTATTTATTTTGGTTTTTATTTTTTTTGGTGGGATTTAAAATATATACATGATGGCGTCTCCAGCGATAGTGTATTATGCTGCGTCACATTTAGTAAAGGCAGAACTCGATTATGAGTTCACGATTCGGGAGGTCACTCCAACCAATGTTGAAGCGATGAGAAAACAATTTAATTCACTCTTAAGGGAGTTTCCAGCTGAATCAATTTCCTCAACGGATTTAGATCCAGATTCCGAGTTTCAGGAATGTGCGATTAGACTTTCGTGTCTTCAAGAACTTATCGAAGAATTTATAAATAACAAACAGAAACTTTTATATAAACGAATTAGCACAAAAACTGCACATATCTTTCATAGAGTTTCACGTATAAATCCTGCTAATTCAGACTCCAAAAAATTATTAGACAATTTAAAGGAGGAAGTTTTGGAAATTGTCGTTTTGTTAGAAAAATATTTAGATATTGTTCGTTCGCCTAGCCCGTTACCAAATCCTGTCGTTCCGATACCTTCTACTTCATTGCACGAGGGTGAGAAGCTTAGTCCTGAGGTGGTTCCTTTGGGCAGGAATTCTGAAGTGACGTCAGCTCCGTATATACAGCATGTTGATACGAAACCAGTTCCTTTGGACAATAACTTTGTCATTTCTGACGAACGCATTCTTAAACCTTTAAATCTTGGTTTTACATTTGACGGCGATTCCTGTGTGGTCGAGTTCTTAGAACGATTGGATGAGATTAGGTTTTCGCGGAATATCTCGGATGCCAGGATGCTGAAATCGGCTTGTGAACTATTCCAGAAACAAGCGCTTAGTTGGTACCGTGCTAGAGCTTCGAGCATTTCCAGTTGGAAGCAGTTAGTTGCTGCACTCCGCTCCGATTTTGGCAGTTTAAATTACGATGCTGAAGTTTTGTCATTTGTACGGGGACGTAAACAAAAGTCGGATGAGAGGATGCATATTTTTGTTTCCGTCATGTTGGGCTATTTCAACAGGTTGTCAAGGCCATTGTCTGGTGAGGAACAATTAGGAATTATCCTTTCAAATATCTCAATTTCTTACCAACGACATTTCATGCTAGTTGATATAAATTCAATCGACGAACTTCTGCGTTTAGGAAAAAAAGTTGAAAATGCACAACAGCGTATCAACGCATCTAATGCAGCCACTCCTGCCCAAGCGAAGGTCAAGCCTTCTGGCTCGAAAGCAGTTTATGCGGTCGACGAGTCTCCTACCAAATGTGCGACGGAGGAAGTGAAAGTTGAACAGAAGTTAAAAGAGTGTAACGTTTCTTCTGCTGGTCCATCCAATCGTGGTGGTTTTAATCGTGGTGGTTCTCATCGCGGTGGTTTTCATCGTGGCGGTTTTAATCGTGGAAATTTTTCCCGTAATGATTTTTCTTATGCTAATTCGTCTTCTGGTAATTACAACCAAGGAGCCAATAATAGTTCGCGTGGTTCACGCGGTGGCACTCATCATGGCTATTCTAAATATTGCTATCGTTGTGGTAGGTTTAACTACACGGTAGCCACTTGTCCGGAATGTTCTAAGAATAACCGGCCTGGTAATTCCCCGGTTTCAGAGCCAAAAAACTCGAAAGGCGGGGCAGAATAGAGGATTTTCTACATTCTGCCTCGATATTGTTTGCAAATGAGAAGGATAACCGTCGCCCTTTCTTAGAAGTTTCACTTGGTGATATAACTGTTTGTGGATTACTCGACACTGGATCGAGTGTAACGATTTTGGGTGCTGATTCACATAAATATTTAGTTGATATCGGTTTTACTCTTAATAAGTCTCCGTTGGTGACTTTATCCACTGCTAATGCAAGTTCGGTTAAGACGATTGGGTCTATGTTTCTTCCTTTTAAATTCAATAATCGATGCCAGGTTATTCGAGCTGTTGTAGCTCCTGATATAGGTACTTCCCTTATTTTGGGAATTGATTTTGTCCGAGAATTTGAGTTGGCTCCGGAAATATTAAAATTCGTCAAGTTTGAGTCCTGCGATGCGATTGTTTGGCATCGAGTCAATGAAGTGAGGGCCTTGCGGCCTTTTGCTTCATTGACTGGAGACCAGCGATCGCTAGCAGACAGGATGATCAATAATTTTAAAAAAATTTCTTCCGAAGTCAAAGGTCTCGGTCGTACTAATTTGTTGTCCCAGGTTATTGATACTGGAGATCATCCTCCAGTGAAACAGCGTTACTATCCTTTGTCTCCAGCTAGATTGGCGCTGTTGAATGAAGAAGTTGATAAGATGTTAGAGTTAGGTGTTGTCGAACCTAGTTCCGGGGGTTGGAATAATCCAACAATTTTTGTTCCAAAGTCAGATGGTACTCTTCGTTTCTGTCTCGATAGCAGGAAGCTGAACTCTATCACGAAACCGGATGCGTATCCCCTGCCGAGAATTACTACTATCTTGGACAGTTTGAGAGATGCGAATTATTTATCTTCTATCGACTTATCCTCTGCCTTTTGGCAAATCCCTTTGGATCCTTCTTCACGAGAGAAGTGTAGCTTCACGGTTCCTGGTCGAGGATTCTTCTGCTTCAGATCTTGCGCCTTCGGCCTAAGAAACTCGCCGGCGTGCATGCAAAGACTGGCTGACAAATTGTTCGATCCCTCTTTCGAAAACAAAGTTTTCTGTTACCTAGATGACATAATTATTGTATCTGCTACTTTTGAAGAACATATAACTTTGTTAAACAAAGTATTAGATCGCTTGTTGTATGCCAACCTTTCTATAAATTTCAAGAAGTGTCAGTTTTTCCGTCAGGAATTGAAGTATTTAGGGTATGTAGTTGATTCTCACGGTCTACATACCGATCCCGAGAAGGTAAAATGTATTCTCGATTTTCCTACTCCAAATTCTCCAAAAATGGTAAAGAGTTTTCTTGGTATGGCCGGTTGGTATCGTCGGTTCATTAAAAATTTTTCTAGTATTGCTGCTCCCTTATCTCGGTTGACAAGTACCCGCAAAGGTGCTCCCCCTTATGAGTGGACGCCCGAGGCGGAAGAGGCATTTCAAAAACTGAAATCGGCCTTAGTTTCTAGTCCGATTTTGGCCTGTCCGGATTATTCAAAACCGTTCGCTCTTCATTGCGATGCATCGTTGTACGGTTTAGGCGGAGTTTTAACCCAGGAAGTGGATGGCGTCGATCATCCTATCGCTTTCACGAGTAGAACACTTTTACCCGCTGAGACGCGATATTCGGCTACCGAACGCGAAGCCCTAAGTGTTATTCATGCTGTCGAGCATTTTCGCGGTTACTTGGAGGGCGGTCCCAAATTCACTATCTTTACAGATCATGCCAGCTTACGTTGGTTTTTGCGCTTAAAAAATCCTACCGGCCGTCTGGCTCGATGGGGTATTCGTCTATCTGCTTTTGATTTCGAGATCGTCCACAAGAAAGGTGTCGATAATGTGGTTCCCGACACGTTATCTCGGTTGCTTCCCGTTTCCTCTCTGTCTGTTGTTTCCGACTCATGGTACAACGATTTGTTTAAGGCAGTGTCTGAAAATCCCGCTGGATATCCAAATTTCCAGATTAAGGACCATGAATTGTTTAGGTACTCTAAAAGCAAGTATCAACTCACCAGTTGTTACGATTGGAAGTTAGTTGTTCCGTTGCAGCTTAGAGAAAAGCTTATTCGAGAAAATCATGAGTCTGATTTGGCTATGCATTTTGGAATTTTTAAGACACACCGTCGTCTTTGTCTTCGTTACTTTTGGCCTAATTTACACGGAGACGTAGTTAACTTTGTTTCTAAATGTGAAACATGTCAGCAATACAAACATTCGAATATTTCCCCTTTGGGTCAGCTAGGAAATCCTAAGTCCTGTGCCTTCCCGTTCCAAATGGTCTCGGTCGATCTGTTGGGTCCTTATCCGATGACGAGGAACAGAAATATGCATGTTCTCGTGGTGACAGATTGTTTTAGCAAATACTGTTTACTTTTTCCGTTAAAACGTGCTACCAGTAAACTTGTAAGTTATGTCGTTGAACATAATGTATTCCTTCGCTATGGTGTTCCGCAGTATTTAATTTCAGACAATGGAAAACAGTTTATCGGAAGGGAGTTCACTGAACTGATTGCGAAATATAAAATTCCAAAAGTATATTTAAACCCGAAATATTGCCCTCAAGTTAATCCAACTGAGCGTCAGAATCGTAGTGTGGTCACTGCGTTATCGTTGTGTGTAAAAGACGATCATCGCAGCTGGGATCTTTATCTTTCTGAGGTTCAGATGGCCATTAACGCGGCAGTCTCGGAATCAACAGGGTTCAGTCCATTTTTCCTAGTCCATGGTCGTGAACCGATTATGAATGGTTCTTTTTATGCTCAGGCGCCGGAATCTCAAGCAGAGGTTATTTTTGGTAGTAGGTTGTCTTACGCTCAAAATTTGAGTGAATTATCTAACATTTTTCATGTAGTGCGGCAAAAATTGTTAAAATTACATGCACATAATAAAGTTTACTATGATCGAAAACACCGTCCTGCGGAATTTCAAGTAGGCGATACGATCTATAAAAAGACTTATTATCTAAGTAATGCTGGGAATTATTACATTTCCAAATTTGCCCCAAAATATGAAAAATGTAAGATAATAAAAAAACTCTCTGCGTTGGTGTACGAGTTAGAAAATGCAAAAGGGAAGAATATAGGTTCCTGGCATATTAAAGATTTTAAGCTAAATCCGAATAGTTCAGAATAGTAGTATCGGAGTTCTTCGCGTTAACATTCTATTACAAAAATTGTCTATCTTGGGTGAAACTAAAATGAGCCCTTTAAATTGTCTTTACAAAGGCATTGTACCAAGTGGTATCAATAGCTGAAATCATTTTGTTTTGTCAGTCATGCTAGCATTTCTATCTAGCATTATTGTTGTAAGAATGTCTCATGTCCGGGATGAATGAATGGGGATTGGTATGAAAGGTAGTAAATGACAACTACTATAGTCTCTTAGTAAGTAAACGTTTAGTCGAGGTTTAACGTCAGAGTTATTGTTGTTTTCGGTAGGAGTCGGGTATCCGCAATGAGTTGATCCTTCCTTAGTTGTTGGAAGTTGTCGGAGTTCCATAAGTTTTTTTTTGGTTATGTTGGTGTTGGGTTTAATTTCTTGATTTTCTTTTCTTACTCTGGTGATAAGAGTAATGGGTGTAAGTTTTAGTTGGTAAAAGTTTGCCTCTGCTATTGTTACTGAACGGATTAATTGATTATAGTTAACGTGAAGAAGGTTTGTTAAGTTAGGAGTTGTTGTTGTTCTAGTGGCGTAAAGCTCGTAGTAGCTGGTGAATCGGGACGATTCAATCAAAATCGTTGGTTTTTCTCCCCCGATTTTTCTCTTGGGTTGGGGCTGTAACAGAAATTCCTTTTTTTTGCGCTTGTGTCCCGAATTATCATTAAAGGTTACTTCTCAGGGTTTTCTATAACCTTTTTCTGTTCCGAAAATGTTGTTTATTGTTGCTTTTTGAAATCATCCAAAAATTTTCCTTAACAGCTGTCAGATGACATTAATGTTGCTATTATGGAGATATATTTATTAAAAGATAAATAAATAAATAAATGAATGACAACTAAAAATTATAATATTAATTAAAAAGAAAACCTACATAAAATTTAACTTTGATTAAAAAAAAAAATTGGAAGTAAATCTACACTCTTTGCCATAGAGTAGAGACATTCGTGTTTCTGGCAATAATGAGTTGTCAAACGTGTTCGGTTAGACTCATTTCCTGTTTTAACAATGGCGGGGCAGGTGCTGTTGCTCCGCCGAGGGAGGCAGAAAGTAGATTAAACAAGAAAGCCGTAAATTAACCGCCTGGCGGTAAAATTTGTGATGTGAAGTGTGTGTGATTTATCTGGTAAGCATTTTAATTTCATTTTGGGTAGCTTTTCCCGTAGGATCCTCGAGATTTTAACGGATTTTTCTATTGATCGCAGCTGTCGGCACCTCTGGTTTTTTTGAATAATTACTGCTGCTATATAAGTGACGAAATCGTCGCTAAATGTGACGGGAATTGCCTCCACGTCAAGGAATTTACATTCATTTCTGGAATTCTGTTATTTTTATTTGGATGAGCACATGTGACACGCCAATAAGCGGAATTTGAAGAAGGGTGCCTGTGGGCGAATAAACACGGATACTTTACATACTCTCGTGTTTCTTTTTGTGCTGTAGTCTTTTGTGTGTCTGAGGAAAAGGGTTTTCTGAGGGCCAAACCCAATGCTCATTAATATTTGGCCCACTCTCTGAGATAGTTTTTTGAGGTTAATTTTTTTCTTTTTCAAAATTTCTTTCGGGTATCTTTTTTTTTAAATATAATTAGTTTCCTTCTTTTTCTTTAAAAGGAGGTGGCGTCCTTTTACTTTGATTCTTTTGGGTTTTGGTAGTTTCTACCGTGTTTCTTCCAAACACGGAAATTAGTATTTTGCGGTTATAAGGCGGAATGCAAAAGTCCCCAATTGTTGTCCAATCATTCTGGCATTGAAGGCCAATAGCATGAGCCATACTCTTGCTGTCGTAATCTCCCCGCAAAAGAGACTTCTTCAAGTCCACGTCGCTCGTGGTTGTACTGCCATACCCCAGACCAGTGCCATTCTGGCTGATTCCAGTAAGGAACTTTTTGTGGAAGTCTACGCGGGCTTGTAGATCATTTGAATCACTACGGCCACTTATTACGTGCTTCGATATTGCCGGATCTTTGGAATTGCAGAGAATCGAATTTTTGGTTATTCTGGAGTTGGCGTAGAGCAGAGAGGGCAGTTTAAGCGCTAGCCCAAAATTTTGTTTGGACCTGAAGAGAGTCGAGGGGTCAGCTGGTTTGGCTAAGGACAGCCAGGATTTTAAACTAGCTGTCACCAGCGCATCTAGACGGGACAGTTGGGTTTTGGTAAAATCGTAAATAAGAAAGGGCCATGACAAATGTGACGTTAGATAATTGTCATAGATCCAGGCCTTACGAGGGCCAGAAATTAGCAAGGCATCTATTTTCGCCAGGCAACTTTTGAAATGCTCTATAACATGATCGCCCGAGACGTCTTTTCCCTGATGGGTGATTTTTCTGCCGAGAAATTTGAAATGATTGTTTGGGTCTATAAGGGAGATATTAGAGCCCTTATAGACCAATTTGGGGTCATAGGATGTAAATTTTGTGCCCATGCGGGCGAGTCCAAGGCAAAAACATTTGGAGGGCTTCACTTTTATACAGCCTGACCAGTCGCAGAAAAGCTCCACTTTCTGTAATAGCAGGGAAAGCTGCTTGGGGCTTCTGGTGATGAAAGTTAGGTCGTCGGCAAAAGCGAGGCACGACGAGGTGTATTGGCCGTCTGTTTTAAAACGGTAGCCCCACTTCCTGTCAAACTGGGTCAGGCTTTCCAGCAGTATATTAAAAACTATATTAAAAATCGTCGGGGAGAGGCAACAGCCCTGAAATAGTCCAATTGAATATGGTATAGAATATTATTTATTTCGGAAACAAGGAATTATTTTAAAACCGACGTCAATTCAAATGTACTATCGAGAGTCTATGGTATTGTCGATGGTACGGATCTTCTCTTCTTTATGCCTGTCAAACGTCACTTTTGTTTACGTGTTGTTTACATTATGATGGGGCAGTTACACTCTCGCGCGAGGCGCGAGGCGAGACGCAAAACCATGTTGTAAACAAACGGAACAGAGGCAAAGCTTCTAGCAAGTAGGTAAACATTTTGTACGCTCATTAGAAGCTTTGCCTCTGTTCCATTTGTTTACTGATATGGTTTTGCGTCTCGCCTCGCGCGAGAGTAAACGCCCTATGAGAAAATGTGTTTCGAAACGGGAAACTGTTTCATTAATGCCAGAACGACGCGATCCTGGATCACGAACGAACGATTAATTGCAACGCGATTAACGCGATGCGATCGTTTGCGATCGGCGAAAAGCGGCTAAAACGCGCGAGCTCCGGCCGGGGCGCGCTCTCGCGCCGTCCCGGTGCAGTCGCTTCGTCGAATTCAATCGGCCGAGAGAGGGAATCGGGATAAGAGCGCTTCGTTAGTGTTTATGCATTATTTTTTAAAAAAACTAATTTTACTCACCGAAATGTATGAATTTGCGCTTCCCTTGAATGCGTATATCTCGATTATCTATTGAGGCCGAATAAAGATTATTGCAGATTCGGAATTACCGTAGTGAATATAGTCGGGTGACGTTAAAAAATCCTCAATGTAGAACGGAAAAAGCCGGTAATAACATTGTTCGTTCTTCCCTGAAACCCGTCAATTGTTATTTGGAATACTCGGTAATGTAAAAAAAAAACCAAGACTCGCGGTTGTTTGACATTATAAATAGGATAAAACGAATTTACCGCGTGAAGTTTGTAGCACCCAACGTTTCGGCGACGTTGCAGCCGCCGTTGTCTCAAGCTGACGTCAACTAGAGCTACAAACTTCACGCGGTAATTTCGTTTTATCCTATTTATAATATATATTTCCTTTTTTAAACTGGGTCTTTTTTATCGGGGTTACTACGTACCTTTGGAAATAGGGTGCGAATTCTGGAGTGTTAATAACCTCTACTACTTCTTTTGACATTATATCTTTTCTTCTTTCCACAGATTTTACAACAAGAGCAAGACATTGACAGGATATCAAACACAGTCATAGGCACAACAGAAAATGTTAAAGACGCTAACGATCAGATCAGACAGGCCATTCAAAGGAATGCCGGCTTAAGAGTTTACGTATTGTTCTTCCTACTCGTTATGTCATTTTCGCTTCTTTTTTTGGATTGGTACAATGACTGATAGTACAAAAAGAAAAGGGGATTTGTTTAAAAATGAAAAAAACGGGTTTTATTTCACTTGGCCAAACGAGGAACAGAACCGCAAGCGTCACAAAATAAAAGACAAACAATATGAATCACATTTTTTTCTTGAACAAAAACACTTCAATTGTACAATCAATTTTGATTGCATACTAATTAATGCTGTAATATTCTATATTTTGAATAAATCAGCAGGCCTAGTGCGTATCTCTAATATAACCCAGAGGGATTCCAGATACGCAGAAGGCCTTTCGATCGCTATTATCGAATTAATATTATTGTCTCCTATAACTAAAAACGATTATTTTTATAGAATATCTCTCAATTTCCTAAATTCTACATGGTTACTCACACGCAAACATCAACATTCGAAAAATAATAATAGAAAAGTAATAAAAATCTTAAACGTTTAGGTAGGTCAGACAAAACTTTTTTCACAAAAACAAAATTTTCAAAATGTTTCATTTTAGACTCTACATTGGACCTTTCGTAATTACATATTTATATGATCTGAAACACTTCATTCAACAATAATAATTAAGTTACTTAACGTTACTGTACATTTATCAAAACTAGAATACAGATCTCTTAATCACGGTTTTTGTTTACATATTATATAATAAATTCCTTTTATAAGTCAACCTTGCAAGCGGTATGGGACTGGTATCTTAGGGCTCGGGAGGCGGGAGGGCGTTCAGAAGTCTGGTCCGTGTACACAATAGTGAAAGCGGCCCGGCCTGGTGGCATAGTGGTTACGTTGCCTGATCTTACATTGTAAAGGTGGGTATCCATTAAGTTCGCGCATCAACTCTGCTCCGCGCATCTGCAACCGCTCAAATGGAGGCGGTGCCGAACATGATGCGCGAGACGTATCCACCAACGTCTTTCTGTGGTCGCGTCCACAAACACACTGCGCATCACTTTGTGTTATGCATTTACCGCCACCGCTTGGAGCGCTCGCCGCGGAGCGTGCAACGTTGCTCGCTCCAGGAGCGCCAACGGATCCACTACTGGAGCAGTTGCAGGTGCGCGGAGCAGAGTTGTTGCGCAAACCTAATGGATACCCACCTTAAGATTCGGGGTTCGATTCCCAGCTGGGTGGCTATTTTCCGTTGAGATAAAATTTACAAAATTGCATTTCAATTCTGTCGATCGAATGCAATAATAAGACATTCACTTACACACATGTTAAACACTTCATAGTGGTTGGTTGTAAGAGATTGTTTTGATTGTATGATAATAAACCCACCCAGTGTGAAATTTCACAATAAAGAGTAGAGTAGACAGACTTTTCAGAGCAGACAAACAAAGCCCCATGGATGGATATTTTTCAATCTTTAAAAATAGCCCTAAACTGCAATTACTGTGTTTCAACTTTTTTATGTCTATTAGTTCCTGAGATAAGTTTTTACGGATGGCGGGGCACGCTCCGTGGGTCGGGTATCGATTGTAACATCGCAGTGCATGACTGGAACCGTTTACTTTAGAATTCGTCATTTCTTGTATGTATATTTGGAGCAGAGCAGAGGTCATTTGCTACATGTTTGACCTAATTTCCATAAAAACAAAAGTTGATAGTGTCCGAGTTATTTCAGTTTTTATGTCAAAATCATGAAAACTCTTTTATGTGTATCTGTGAAGCAGAGGTCATTTGCTACATATTTGACCTAGTTTACCTAAACATAAAAGTATATAGCTTATTCAGTTTCTATTTCGAAATCGTAAAAACTGAAATATGTAACTCAAAAGCCATTAACTTTTGTTTATCGGTAAAATTTGACAAATACATCGATAGGGGAATGACCTCTACTATCCTATATATAGGGTTTTTCATTAAGGGCAGGTAGATGTTGACAGTCTGTGGCGGCCATGTTGTTTTGGCGGCGTGTGACAAATGTGTTTTTTGTTATTAAGTCACTAATGCTACATCACCATGGCAAGTTACACGATTGAGCAGCACGTTAAAAAATTATTATCGATTTGAGTGTTCGTAAGTGCATGGTTATCTTTCGCGAATTGGCCACCAATATTGTGCGATTTGACTTTTTCTTGCTAGACTTTTTCTTGTGGGGTTTTCTGAAGTCGCAGGTCTATGCCATTAAGCCGCAATCGACTGATGCCCTTAAAGTCAACATTACCCTGACCATCGCTCAAATTTAGCCGGATCTATGCGGCAGTCATTGAAAATTGGACCTCTCGGATCCGTGCCACCGAGCGAAGCTGCGGCGGGCATTCGAACAGTGTCATATTCCATACATGGGGGCTTTTCAAATAAAAAATGAACTTCGTTAATACCTTACACACAGCTTGTTTTATTGCACAGACTGTCAACATCGACCAACCCTTATTGGAAAACCCAATATAATAAAGTGTTTTCTTTCGGCATGAAAAACTCAATTTTTACACACATGGATCCAGACAATGGCTATACCAGAAGTATTGGCTTTTTGCAAGTAGGCTGCCCATATATATTTCATTCGGATGTTCATTCATAGTTATCCTCTAATTTAGTGCTGTTTTCTTTTTAACATTTTGACTTGCATGGATGCTTGAAAGAGATAGATATAATCTGTTTTATATACTGTCTGGATTATTAACATTACCAGTGGGCGGAGCTTCCTGACTACCTAGCTAGTACCACCCAGCCAAAAGTCTCATTCACTGCTTGGCCAGACCTCAGACCCAACGGTTCGGATATATTTAAATATTTGCCGCCGACAAGCAGAAAGCCTTCATTATGCAGAAGCGTGCCGTCCGCACAATAGCGCGTGTGCTTGCTTGATATGCCTGCAAGGCGTCTGTTTGGAGATCTCTGCATAATTACGCTGCCGTCCATTTATATAATGGAAGTAGCGCTGTGCGTTCGCAGAAATTTTGCCCATTTTAAAGTGAATGGTGTGCATCACCACTATCCAACAAGATCCCGAAGCATGCTACGTTCGGTGAGTCATGGACTATCCAATCGGAGAGGCTAGCTTATGTCGCTGGTCCAGCGGTATACAACAAACTTAGCAATCGCATTCGTCAGGCACAAACACTAAACAACGTGCCGTAATTGGTTCCGTCGCTTCAAAGACGGTGATTTCGATGTTGACTTTGAAGACGCTAAATTGGAGACATTGCTCGATGAGGATCCGTGCCAAATGCACAAAGAGCTTGCTTCAGCATTAGGAGTTACCCGCCAAGCCATTTCCAAGCGATTGCATGCTTTGGGAATGATTCAAAAACAAGGAACTTGGGTTCCTTATGATTTGAAGCCAGGGGATGTTGAGTGTCATTTTTTCGCCTGTGAACAAACTGCGCCAGCGGCAAACAAGCAAGGATTTTCTTCATCGCATCGTGACGAGTGACGAAAAATGGATTCATTACAGCAACCCAAAGAGAAAAAAGTCAAGGAGACCGCCCGGTCATGCTTCTACGTCGTCGGATCAGGCGAATATTCACGCTGCGAAAGCTATGTTGTGTGGTGGGACCTATGTTGCGTATTCGGCGGGACCAGGTCAGTGTTATTTATTATGAACTGTTGAAACCCAACTAAATCCATCATCGGGAAACGGTATCAACTTCAATTGATGCGATTGAGCCGAGCACTGTGCGAAAAACGGCCACAATATGAGCAGAGGCACGAAAAAGTGGTTCTACAGCGTGACAACGCTGTTCAACAACCTCAGCCTCACGTCGCCAAACCCCTTAAAACCTACCTGGAAACGCTCAAATGGGAAGTATAACGCCCTATATCTAACCTAATATTACGGACAGCGTATATCGAGCATTCCTCATGATCCAATTCAATATGTACACTTTCAATATTTTAGAGGTTTTTTTATAAAGTATTTAACGTCCGGGGCCCGGGAAGAACGGAAGCGCCTCTCGAGCTCTACGGCCAGTCCGACGCCGCTCGCGAGTATTCTTCACTTACTCCTGCTTAAAAAAAATGAGTAATCGACGTGCGTCGATGTCAAAACTGATGTCGCTCGATCTTAAAAATGAAGTTTTGATTATATATGTATATATATAATTTAAAAAATTGCAAGTCAAAATTACTCAGCATCCGTACTGTTGGAATATAAAATTGATAGCAAAAATGTAAACAAGATGGCATACATAGATAGTTTGCAGTGGGATAGGAGCCCTCGGAAGTAGCGCAACGATTCAATCGGCCTCCGCGTAGCAGAAGGAGTAGCGGGGGTGCGCCGTGGGCGCGCACCAGCGGCCCTCCACGAGGCACTGCACCACCCAGGTGGTGGACACGAGCGGCACGTTGTCCTGCGCCGCCTTGTTCTGCACCTGGTGCGAGCAGTCGCAGTCCGTGACCAGCGCCTGCCCGCCGCCCATGTGCGGCTCCTCCTCGCTCACGGTGCGCGTGTGCGCGCCCGCCAGCCCGCACACGCGCTCCCAGAACAGCGCGAACGTCTCGCTGTCGCTGCACACCAGGATCTGCTTGTCTTTGAACGGGACCGCGCTGCGCCTTCCGTCCGCGAACATGACCTAGAAAACCGACCGCCCAGACTCTATAAAACGAGACGCGGCAACCGACTTTTCGCTATAAGGGCTCATTTACATCGAGTCAAGTTACCGACTTTAAACTTTAAACGAGTCAGGGTTGACCGGGTACCGTCGTGGGGGGATCGAAGTCAGCGAGGCGCCGTCGCATCGGTGCCGATTCCGATCCCTCCCGCGACGCGCATTGGCGGTACTGACCGCGCGTAAACGCCCAAGTCGGCAGTCGGTCATTCGCCGGCGCTGCATTGTAGGGTGACGTCAGAACGTATGAAAAATTTAAACGAGAGAAAATAACGCATTTTTCCCCGCTGATTTAAAAAACGCGCACGCGCCATAAAGAAATACCTACGGCTGACTGACTGCGCGCGAACAGTACGAGTCGATTCTCGGCGCCGGCATTGTCGTCTATAACTGACTCGTTGTAAATCTACACTAACAGCTAAAATTTTGGAACTCGAAAGGAATAATGTCATTGAGAAATTTTCATGGTGTTTCTCCCGCATCCAGACGTTTTTGCCGCTCATTTGCACGAAGAAAAGCACATTTGCCCGAAGACAATATTTTTTATCGCCCCGAAAGTTTACAACTCATTATATGAAACCACGAAACGAGTGAAAAATAATTAACTTTCAAAAGTAAAGTAAAAACCTGGCTCCTAAACATTGGGCGCTCAAAAACTGAAAATCTAATTACTACTATAGGGTGAATTTAAAAACAATATTGCAAAAACATTTTTGCAATATTACACATTATTTTCTCATACATATTATATATTATATATATTGTAATATAATGCTAATATAATTGTATATATTATTACTCATTTTCCTACTTAAATTTAGTGAATATAATGCAAAGTTTTTATTTTTGTTGTTTAGTTTTAATTGCATATTTTTTTTTTTTGTACTTTTTATTTTAATTTTAATTTGGGTAAAAACACATTTGTTAGACTATGTAACAAAAACCGCATATTAGTTGTTTTGTTTTCGCGCCTTTGGGAAGATTATGTTCCCTGCACCTGTTTTTCCATGTTTTTCCCCGTGTTTAGTGATGTTTCCTGTTGGTTTTCGCTGTTTTCATGAATTTCTCCCATATTATGACAATTAAAAGAACCATGTTTACGAAATTTCGTAAATATCAAATTTTGACAGATAGAGCTGTGCAGTCATAATTTTTATCGCCCTAAGTGACTCTTGGCGATTAATAGCGGCTGCGCTGGTCTAACCCTACCTTTTATGGGCGACTTCCGCTTCGCGATCGTTCTATTTCGATTCAACATGGCTGAGAGACGGTCAGACAGGTTCGGTCGTGGAGATTGGCAACCGCCATAAAAGATAAAGGCCGGAGAGTGACCGCCTGGCGGTAAAATTTGTTATGTGAAGTGTGTGTGACTTATCTGGTAAGCATTTAATTTCCTTTTGGGTAGCTTTTCATATAAGATCCTCGCGATTTTAAGGATTTTTCTATTGGTCGCAGTTTGTGGGCACCTCTGTTTTTTTGAACAATACTGCTGCTAAATAAGTGACGAAATCGTCGCTAAATGTGACGGGACTCGCCTCCACGTCAGGGAATTTGTCTTCCTATCCGGAATTTACTATTTTTATGTGGCTGAGCACTAGTGACGCGCCGATAAGCGGAAATTGAAGAAAGGGTGCCTGCGGGCGATTAAACACGGATACTTTACATAACCTTGTGTTTCTTTTTGTGCTTTATTCTTTTGTGTGTCTGAGGAAAAGGGTTTTCTGTTGGCCAAATTCAGTGCCGATCAATATAGCCCACCCTCTGAGATCGTTTCTTTTTAGGTTAACTTCTTTTTTTTCAAAATTTCTTTCGGGTATCTTTTTTTTTTTTTGAATAAGTTTCCTTCTTTATATTTAAAAGTAAGGTGGCGTCCTTTTACCTTCATTCTTTTGGGTTTTGGCGGATTCTACCGTGTTTCTTCCAAACACGGTAGGTTAGTAATTTGAGGTTATAACTAAATCCTTTGTTAGATTTTAAAAATCTCTAAAAATTGAAATCAAATACGTCAGTTCGCACGTCAAAAAACAAATGATAACACAGACCAGACCAGATACAGACCTTCTAGGTCTAGTTGGTTGTGCGATTTTGCCTCATTTCGGATATGCTAGCATATTTATCCATAGAGCTATATTTTTTCGCTATACTAATCTTTATTTTTAATGATTCTGCAAATATAACAGTATGTATGTCTATGTCTTTTTTTGTACATTACTTTATAAAATAAAAATAAAATTAATAAATCTATAAAAATTATGTACCTATTTACCATCGTATAAGTATTTCAATCATATTCAAGGTCAACCGTCAGCCAAGTGTACCACTCTTTGCTTTTAACATCTATGCGTTTTTTAGTTTGATTTTGGTCGTAAAAGAATGCATATTTCTATGTTTTTAATATATAAACCAAGGTCGCATATTATAAACTTATACTGCCAGTAGGTATACCTACTAAATTTAAAGAAAATTTATATATCTTTGTGAAAAAAAGTCCTACAATTCCTGATTAGGACCCATATTTTTGCTATAATTGGGGTAGATAGATTATTATCTTATGTATCATATTTTTATCAAAGTTGTTTCAGTAAATTGAAGATTATTATTAATTTCCAAGGGTCTCACCGCATGGGATATATACGAAGGACCCGCACCGGCACCGTCTAAATTTAAAGAAAATTTATATATCTTTGTGAAAAAAAGTCCTACAATTCCTGATTAGGACCCATATTTTTGCTATAATTGGGGTAGATAGATTATTATCTTATGTATCATATTTTTATCAAAGTTGTTTCAGTAAATTGAAGATTATTATTAATTTCCAAGGGTCTCACCGCATGGGACATATACGAAGGACCCGCACCGGCACCGTCGCGACTATAATGGCAACGCCGCGTAATGGCAACGCTGGTCGCGAAGAGTGGAAGACATTCAACTGGCTTCTGCCTTATCACTTGCTATAGATGAGTCTTGCGACATAAAAGACACGGCACCAGTTACCCTTTTCGTCAGGTATATCTCGTCCCAAGGTCCAAAAGAAGAACTGCTATGATTGCTACAGCTCTCATGACAAACTCGTGGAGAAGATATAGCAAATGCTGTGCAAAAATGCCTGGAAGACAATGGAATCGATATAAATAAAATTGTTTCTATATCAACTGATGGAGCCAGAAATATGACAGGAATAGATAGAGAAAAAAATATTAGAAAAAAATAAACCACAAATTTCTAACGTTTCACTGTATAATTCATCAAGAAGCGCTTTGTCCAGCCGAAATAGTTGAGGTCATGAACTTGGTAATTAGGATTATTTACAATATCGTAGCAAAAGCTCTCTACTATCGCCAAGATTTCCTTGAAGAAATAGATAGTCAGTTTTCAGACCTACTTCTGCACAATAAAGTGCGATGGTTTTCCAGAGGTTAACGTATTGCAACGTTTAGCTTTGGTGCTTGAGTGAAATAAAAGTATTCCTTAATGAAAAAGGCATTGGCCATTCCGAATTGGAAGAAGACAAATGACTGCAAAAATTCAACTTCATGGTAGACAATGAAACTAAATGAATACAATCTAAAACTGCAAGGAAAGGGAAACCCAGCCTACGCATTGCTTGAAGAAGTAGTTTGTATCGAAAACAAAAATATTTCTTTTTGTTGAAGACATGAAGAGCGGTAAATTACTTCATTTTAAAAATCTAAAGCAATATCGCGATGAGACCAATGCAACTATTGACAAGAATTACTTCAGCATAGTTATAAAAAAATGAAGAATGGAGTCACTGAGAGATTCGAGCAATTCATAACAAACAAAAGTACTCTCGCGTTCATAGTAAATCCTCTCATCAACATTGAGCCATTTGGAATTGATACTGGAGGATCGCTTCAAATGCAATTTCTGGATTTGAAAATCAAAGACTTGCGAAGTGGCAAGTTCACAGAACTCAAGAACAAGTCGGAAGAGTTGGAAGTTCAGAAATGCATGCACATCGCGCAGCACAAGTGGACAGCTTTAAAAGAAATTCCGCGAGTTGAGGCCCTCATATTCAGCGCACGGAATAGTGTTCCAGAACGCTACAGTGAGGTGAAGAAGTTGGCATATGGAGCGCGGACGATCTTCGGGTCGACCTATTCGTGCGTGCGAGCGTTCTCTTGCATGAATATAATAAAAAGGAGTCGTGCTCGAAACTTAACTTCAAAAGGCAAGCCAATATTCCCTTTCATGTAACTATATATAATTTGTGTTTTTATATGAATAAATATTATTTCGTATTCAAAGTGGTTTATTTTAAATCAAAAATCAAATATATAGTCAAATACTATAATATTGAAACGAAAATTTTTACTGGCTCTTTATAAACTGGGAAATTTTGTAAATTATAACTTTTGGCTCTTCCGTTTCAATAGGTCGCCGACCCCTGACCTAGGCGAAAAGGTGGGTTCCACAGTATCACCGATCCGTGCGAGAAAAAAAAAGAAAGGAGATTGTAAGAAAACTCACCCTCCATCTAATGAAGGTTTCCTTCTCGATGGACCATCCGGAGGGCAAGGCGTCGGGGTTGTAATCGAAGATCCGATCGCCGGTGCAGCATCGGATGATCCACACGTGGGTGACGGCGCGGATGTCCACGGCCAGGCACTGGATGTACTTGGCGGTGAGGCAGGGGCGGGGCGCGATGAGCTTGCAGGCGCCGTACTTCTTCCTGGGCACGTCCTCGAACTGGCCGTAGACGGTGCCGCCGCCCGCCTCGATCTGCTCGCGCAGGCGCTCCTTGAGGAAGGGGCACGCCGCGAAGTCCCGCTCCTCGAAGTCGGTGCCCAAGCCCTCCTGCGAGTCCTGGGAATCGCACGACGAACCGTAATCCTGAAATAAACACCATTCGTTTAACCGTTTATTATTTATTTATTTATTTAATATTCGGGAAACGTACAGTGCTCCATTAATTATGACTAATTATCGTATTACAATGTTTCGCTGGCCGATTGAGTGTTTCCTAAAGTATTGTCTTACTTTATTTACTTATACAATATTTGTCAAAATTAAACTGAATTAAATTAAATTTAATTTCTCTCGAACTATCACTAGGATAGGAAAGGAGAGGAACGTGATATATATAGGAAAGGATATAGAGAGAAATTTGAATTATAGTCTTTTACTATGTCTCATTTTTGATCTGTTCTCACTTTTGATCTGTATACCTATTTTGTAGTAGCCGAGTAAACTAGGTACAGTCTCGCTGAACTTAGGTTGGTTCATGTGAAATATGTCAATATATTGAAAACGTTCATTGTATGCGGTCATCGAGCGGTACATAAGATTTCAGGCGTGACTAGAGCTCACACGATGGACTTCAAACGACGCGATGTACGAAGAGAACGAACCATTTGCGGCGGTATGAAGAATGACAATTTCTCTACCGAATGAGGGCTATCCATGTTGTTGTGTATTATTTTATGCAATAATATCATATCAGCCGCCGTGCGGCGGGTCTTCCAGTGAAGACATACAAAAATGGTTCAGCCTGCTCTCGTAAGTTCCGAGTCCCAAGTGCTCGCGATGGTTCAGGAATCTAATAAAACGTCTTTGGACGCCCTCAACTCTATTTTTATATGCACCATATTGCGGATTCCAAATTTGGGATGCCAACTCTATAGTGGGGATCTCAATATTAATATCTAATGTACTACGATTATAAGAAAAGTAAAGCGTCTTGAAGATATTTATATTCGAGAATGGTTTAGATATTCTGTTACTAACCCAAATTATAATTACTGATATGTCTGAATTTAAAACTGAGTTTGAATACAATATTTTTTAAAATGTAAGTCTAGTCATTACTTTCCCAGCCGACCACCCGAGGAGGAGGGAAAGTAATGTGAATGCGCTAAAATATTCTTTAAGATGAAGATGAAACTATCCGATTCGAGCCCCACCGAGATGATTTACCCTTCGACCGGTTTCGCGAAGTTGCATATAATCTCTGAGACTTATTTCCCCTACGCTACTGCGCTATTTCCCCGTCGAACCATTTTCTGTTGCTCTGCAACATCGACAGTCGCATTTTCCACATTCTCAAGTCGCACGGATGACGGGAACAAATAAGTTACTAATTGTATCGTAGAATATACACCAGGCGCTGCACAATTTACATTCAGTTGTGCAGCAGCAGTCGTTCAGATACTGGCGTTTTGATTCGTTTACATCGTGACTGTAGATTCTCAATATGCCAAAACGGGAAATATATTGTGGTGTGGTGACTGATAGTTCTTAATACAGCAAAAAAAAACAAATAGGTTTTTCCCGGTTTCTTCCCTTGACTGCAATATTCGCGTTTCCCGCATAATGTACGCTAAATGGCAATAAAATTTCACTTGAAAATTTCAGTTTTCGATTTTCTTGTTTCATTCCTTCAACACAATCCATACAACTAATTTAAATATTTTATAACGGAATAAAATTTAGAAGGATACAAAAAAATGCCGTTAAATGATTTTAAAATAAAATGAGCGCCACGACGTTTTGTAGACAAATGCCGAAACTATAAATATATATTTTTTTAAATCAACAAAAAAACTATACTTAAATTATTGATGAATCAGGGGGTAGGTTATCGGAAAAAAAATGCTACTCACTTTGCCAAAGCGGTTAATTACTACAAAGAAAAAAAACACAAAATTCGTTTTATCAATCCATATATTGTTCCTCCGGTCCGCCCAATACAAAAAAGGCAGTTTGACGACGGACCGGAGGAACAATACATGGATTGCAAAACGAATTTTGTGTTTTTTTTTTTAGTAATTAACTGCTTTGGCAAAGCGAGTAACAATTTTTTTTCCGATAACCTACCCCCTGATTCATCAATAATTGTAAGTATAGTTTTTGTGCTGATTTTTAAAAAAATATATTTATAGTTTCGGCGTTTGCCTACAAAACGTCGTGGCGCTCATTTCATTTTAAAATCATTTAACGGCTTTTTTTTGTATCCTTCTAAATTTTATCCCATTATAAAATTTGGCGCCCAACGTGGGGCCAGTATACTCGTTATGCTAAGTTGTTGGTTCTTACAAATAAACACTTATTTGTAATAAGTATTGATTTATATTTGTTACTGAATTGTATTTGTTTTTGCATTTTGTATTTGATGTAATTGATTGGATTTTGTATTTCGCAGAATGCGGTTACAAAGTGTTCGGGTTGTTGCTTTACGTTGAGATACAGTGTGTCTTTTTTCAAAGTGCCTGGAATTTGCGCAAGTTTTTCATTTTTTTGTTTTATTTTTTATTTTTTTCATTTGATTTTTGATTTAGATTTTAAGCCTAGTGATTTCTTTTTTTCTCTTAACGAAAAAAAAAACATTTAATTTTTTATAACATTATGGCTTTTCCAGCTCAGGTTGGCTCTGATAATAGTCATTTGGACAGTAAGGGTGATCGGTCTGATGTTTAATACGAACGCATTTTCAAACCATTAAATGTAGGTTTTTCATACGATGGAAATTCTTGTGTCGTCGAGTTCTTAGAAAGTCTAGAGGACAATCGGTTTTCGAGAAGTTTCTCGGATGCTAGGTTGCCGAGGTCCACCTGTGAGCTGTTTCAGAAACAAGCGCTTATCTGATATCGTGCTAGAGCTTCAAGCATTTGCAGTTGGAATCAGTTAGTTGCTCTACTCCGTTCGGATTGATTGTAAATTGATTTCAAATCAGCCAATACATACTTCGTTCAATCGATGGCCAATACTATGATCGTTAAGTTCATTCATTTTGCTATGGAAGTAAATGCTCAAATTGATCGAAAAATCCGGCTTAATGGAAACACCTATTAGTAATGGTTTTAAATGATAAAGCAGATACCTTTTTGATCTTGGGCCGGGATTTGGCCTGATCGGCGCACGTCAGGAGGAAACACATCCCCGAGAATAAGGTGCTTCCCTGAGGCGGTATCGGCCCCAGCGTGGCGATCGTGTCTTCGCTCTCTGATTTAATTTTGGAGCTCTTTTTGCTGGGGTTCTGCCTGGCCGCGCCTTTCAGATGAAGAAGACCCGCTGAGTAGATCGAGAGAAAAAACACATAAAATGGTAATTGCAGTGTATATTCAAGGAGGTATGAGATGGGGGAGAAAGATTTTCATAATTTTGCAAGGATTCTGTTTACCTAAGGGAAATATCCATTCCGCATGTGTATTATGGATTAAGTCTGCGATAGCCATCTCATCCCCTTGCATCACCATCTGTGTACTCGCATTCACTTGCAGTGCTCGCTCTGGAATATGGTTCCATTTAGCGTTAGAGGTTTCCCTTCAGTAGCAGTTAAAAAAATGTCTGAAACAACACTACCTTTTAACGTAAAGGTAACAGTCCTTACCCATCCCCTTCGTTATCTCATTTTCCACCCTATTAATGTTGGATTTCTCTTTCATTAATTCATATCGTCGCTAATTACTACTAAACTGGAAATTTAGTAGTAATTAGCGAAATTTAGTAATAATTAGTAAATTTTGGAAATTTAATTTTAGTGCCACTGAATGTAAAATTTGTTTTTGGAATTTTTTTTTTATAAATACGACCAAAAATGGATTTCACCATGTGAAGTTTGAAACGCTCGTTGTTTCGGCAGTTGTAATACCGTCGAAAAGTCAGATGCTTCAAAGTTATTAGGGAAAACGCTGAATTATCTTACAAAAATACAGAGAAATATATGACTTCGAATATGGTCACCGAACTTGGTGCCCGTATTTTGCAAAGATGTAGTTCTCGTCGAGGTGCAATGAAAAGCGACCAGTGTGCCAATCCGAATGAAACGACTAAAAATCTTCGAATTGTCTTCGCTTAAAAGCGAGATAAGACAGAAGAGATCCGATCGAAACGTTCAAGATCCCAAGTAGCCACTGCGAAGATGCGGTAACTATACGGTCGACGGTCCCTAACGCTCGCCTCGAAGGACATTCCTTCGAGCGAAGCCACGAAGCACTTCCTTTCGAACCGAGCAGTGGAGTCACGGAACAGTCTGCGAACGGAGTGATAATTTCGATATTCGGCTCGTCGCTAACGGATCGTGGACCGTCCCGTCTCACGCGCATCGCTGTACTTTTTTTCTCGTTCAATGGAACGAGTCATTCTTCGGTCCGCGCCTCGACCCCTCCGCTGCGGCTCTTATGAGAGGAGCAATATGGGCCATTTGGGAATGGTCTACGGTAGATGGTATAAAATACATAGCTATATGAATCGGAAAAAAACCGATCAAGAATCGGAAAAAAACCAAAGCAATGATTAAAACCGATGATACACCTGATATCACCATAAAATACATTAAAAGATGATGGAATCTGATATCACCATAAAATACATTAAAAGTGTACCGAGAATAACAAAGGAGCTAAAAAACCCCTAGCTTCACAGTCCATCATCAGCTTCCCCCTACTATACACGAACTTGGCTTCTCTAACGGCAAAATTCGATTGTCTACTATTGGAAATAAATAAATACTACCCAGCACTGATTATTATCACCGGAACGCACTTGAATGACTCAATTCCAAACTCCTTTATTGAAATTAGTGGTTACACAGTATATCGGAAAGACCGCACAGGCAGCTATGGTGGAGGAGTTGCGATTTATGTTGCAAACAGACATAAGGACATACCTATAATAGCTAAAATAAATGAAAATTATACTAAATCACCAGTCGAAGCGCTATGGCTAGATTTAAATGTAAACGGCAACAATTTTCTAATTGCAGCAGTCTACCGACCCACAGTATACCATTTTCAAGAAAGTAATCAAATTCTGTTCCACAATATTAAGAAAGCCTCCGAAATTAATACAGTAATTATAGCTGGAGATTAACCTGCCGCGTGTAAAATGGAACTCCACTACGGATATATTAGGCTGTACGGCAGTTGAAAGACTTTTTCTTGAAATATACCACGACACCAATATTTCTCAACTTGTCAACCAACCTACAAGATATCGAAATAACCAAATATCCCTCTTAGATTTAATATTGAGCAATGATGATGGTTTGATAACCAAGATTGATTACTTAGGACACATTGGTAAAAGCGATCACACAGCGCTGCTGGCCAACATCCAATAAACAGAAATCTGGACAAAAGTAACCACTATAGAAACGGCAGAAAGAACTACCGAAAGGCAAACTTTTCTATAATTAACGATAAGATAATAGAGTATTCAAAGATGGACTTATCTTGTGATGACGTTAACAAAAACTGGATACAGTTTAAAAATAACTTAACACAAATTTTAGATAGTATTACTCCCTCTAGTAACAGAAAAGCTTTTATTAATAAACCCTGGATAAACAAAGATATTATTAAACTCTCCTATAAGAAAAGAAAGTTATGGGATAAATACAAACTGAACCGAAGCCCTGCATCATACCGAGAATACAGAACTGCAACAAACCGACTTCAATCAGATATCCGGGCATCGAGGCGTGAATTCGAAAAAAACCTTGTTGACTCAGGTTGTAAGCCTTTCTACAGCTACATACGTCGACAATTAACGTCAAAAATTTCTTGTCCGCCATGCTTACGCGACAATACAAGCAATATTATTGCTAGTGAACCCTCACAAGTTGCAAACATTTTCGCAAGACAGTTCTTCAATGCCTTTGTAACTGAACCTGCGGGACCACTGTTGCCTATAAATGTATTGCCTAGGGTGGAAAACGCATTGGAATCTGTAACAATCACACATCAACTAAAAAAACTAAATATAGAATCTGCAATGGGCGCTGACAATCTACCGTCTGTGCTTTTAAACAACTGCGCCTCAACTTTAAGTTTTCCCTTGGCTAAATTGATGCAACAATCATTATGTACTGGCAAAGTGCCGTCGGATTGGAAGCATGCAGTGGTGACCCCAATTTACAAGAAGGGTGACAAGCTGAGTGCATCCAACTATCGTCCCATTACCCTCACCAGCATCACCTGTAAGGTCATGGAACAAATCATCGTCAAAGAACAGCGACTTTTTCTGTCCCAGCAGAACATCATCAATGAGGAACAACACGGATTTGTGCCAGGTCGATCTGTCGTAACGAATCTCATTCAATGTCTCAATGAGTGGACTTCAAGCTGGGATAAGGGAGACCCTGTGGACGTAATATATTTGGATTACGAGAAGGCCTTCGACAGAGTCCCTATAAACCGCCTCCTATTTAAGCTTGAGCATCTGGGGGTGAGAGGAAGTGTTTTGAGATGGATTACAGACTTTCTTACTAATCGCACTTTCCAAGTAAGAGTGGAAGCGGCCTTATAGGACTCATATGATGTCCTCAGTGGTGTACTGCAGGGATCGGTTTTGGGGCCAGTGTTATTCATTCTATACCTGACAGACCTACGAGCTAGTATATCATCAAGCATGAGTCTATACGCAGACGATACGAAGATATATGCAAATCCACTACTCCGTAGCTGCAGCTTACAGAATGACCTCAACAAACTCAGCGTTTGGACATCGGAATGGCTCCTAATTCTTAATGCTGAAAAATGTGTTGTTCTTCATCTCGGTAAAAAGAACCCTAAGAACACTTTCTAGAAAACACCCGTCTTAGTGCTGTGAAATCACAAAGGGATCTTGGCGTAATAGTCACCGAAGACCTAAAATGGGAAGAAAACGTGACTGCATTGGTAAAGAAAGCAAACTCTCTATTGTTTCTAATTCAAAAAGCTTTTCACCATATCACAGAGGAACTGATGCTGAAAATCTATAAGTCATTTGTAAGACCCATTTTGGACCACGCCTATCAGATCTGGAATCCATACTTTAGGAAGGATATCGATCTTCTAGAGAAGGTCCAGCGAAGAGCGACTAAATTGCCTTTTAACTTGAAGCATCTAACATACGAGAAAAGATTGTCGGCTCTCGGTTTGACCACTCTGGAGCAACGGAGGGCACGGGGTCACTTAATCGAGACATATAAGATCCTGACATCGTATGCCGTTCCTGGGTTGCAGACTATCTACACCATGAGCACTAACACTCATCTGCGTGGGCATCGTCTGAAACTCCAGCGTGAATCATTCTATTTAAATCCCAAGAAACATTTCCTCAGCAGTAGAGTGGTAAACGAATGGAATGCTCTCCCAAGTGAAGTGATCAATGCCAAAAGTGTCAATGACTTTAAAAATAAACTGGACTTATTCAACATAAATTGTAATGCAAGCGCGGACTCAGGCGCATCAGCTTAAGCTGCCTGCCTGTTAAATATATAATAACAATAATAACATAAAGTAATATAATACATACCTTTGGCGCCGTCGGCTTTGCGCGGAGTCTTCTGCAGCTCGGGCTCCACGCCGGCGACCAGGTCGAAGCGGCGCTCGGCGCGCGCCTCGGCCTCCGCGCCCTCGCTCACCTCGCTCACCTCGCTGCTCTCGCTCGCCTGCCGCACCGCGCGCCCCGCCTCGCCGCCTGCGCCGCGGATGCCTGCGGGCACGCCCAACGCTCACCGTTACTATCGCTCGCGCCCCGCACCGGAAAACTGTTCAATCGCAAATTTCTTTCGCTGACCGTGGCTTCTGTATCTTATTACCGCTTTTCACGCGCCGAGATATCAAAACGACGCGTCTTATATAAATTCCTCGCTCCGCGCCCGAGAGGGTTTGCGCGCTTCCACCGAGAGTTAGAATGAGTTGAGTATATATTTGGAAATTATCTCGTCGAATGTAATACGATTCCAAAAATCCTGACGCGTCAAATATAAAGAATTAAGAGTATACAAAATAAAGTATAAAGATAAAATAATAATAATAGATAAAATAATGTTAACGTATAAAGATAGATAAAGCATAAAGAGTATACAAAAGTAAATAGCGACTCGTATAAAGTAGATTGAAATAGCGATAAACAGAATATTGACAATGTTAAAATCGCAGATGGTTACTTTATTTTTCTCAGTGGCTATACAGGGTCAAGGCAAATTGAAAAAATTGATTGCAAGTAGTAAATTGTTATTACACAAGCAATAATTATCTATTTAGTACACATTTTTGCACAATTTTTGTTACACATTTGTGTAACAAAAAATGACTTTTTTCTGCGCGGTTACGTCCTTCGTCCATTCCAGCCATAATTTCGGGGTTTTTCACTTCCCGGCGTTGTTTTGGCATTTTACGAACATTTCTCCAATATTTAAAATAAATCGCGATTTCCTATTATGACATTTAACCCGGTCGCTCCGTAACGTCCCTTGCGGGACCAACGGTCAGCTCCCGCCAGATCCGTAACGTCACTTACGGGACGCAGTGGTCGCCGCTGCGATGCAATTTACAATTCGAAACGCGGCTCTATGCGCTTTCTGAGGGCGGTACGATATGGCCAATATATCTCCAATTCAAGATTTCGATCTGGCAATACCGAAGGCAGATTTAAAAAGTGAGGAGACGACGTCATCGTCAGTCATCGCCTCTTACTTTCGCGGTCGTGTTTACTCGCGCGAAGTGGGTGATAAAAACGGTGTTTGTTCAGTGTTTCTGTGCCATTTACTGGAGAACAGTGAGTAATTTGCATTCTAAAATAGTTTATGAGTGAGCATTAGTCATTTGAGATAGTCCATTTGCTGTTTTTCACGTATTTTTAAGCAAAATGCTTCGGCGACAACATACGCGTCGGGAAAAAATGCCCATTTTTGTTTCGTAATGTTTATGAAATATCCCGAAATATTGCGAAATATGACGAAATATCGCTTTATTTCGCTGATAAAATAGGTATTGCTTCATTTACACCCTAAGTAATCACATAATAAGCCGTATTTTGAACATTATAAGTTCTTTCGTAATATGACTCGCGCAAAGAAATTTGTTTTGATAATTACTATGAGAGAATTACCATATTTTGAGTGCGATTTTCAATAGTTTTTCGATGAAATGTGACTCTTTGGAGTATAATAATTAGTTATTGGACATATAATAAGTATATAATGAGACAATATATTTGAAAAAATCTAACCAATTTTATATTATGAGCATTCAAAGTTTATTATCAAGTTTCAAACGCTAACTCTCAAAACTTTAGATTTTTCTGTAATATCAGACAAAGCTGAAAGTTCTGGTGTGATTTTCTAAGAAGTTTGATGTAGTAATAAAGTTATTTTAAAAGAATTTCATATAAAGAAAGACTAAGTAGTCACAAATTAAAAATTAAAAAATATTTTTTTTTCACGAGAATACATCAATTTTTTCTTGGCTGAATAACTAAATATTTTTGTATGCAAATAAGTAAAACAAAATAATAGTTTTGGTAAAGCATTTAATAAAGAACATAACTGTATTTACAATTTTTGCATATTTTGCGTATTTTGTGATAAAAACATCGAAATGATTTTATAGGCGAATTTTTTCAGTTCGCCAACTTTGTAATATTTATTCATTATTATCTTAATTGTTTTACGAGATAAAGTTATAATGTTTTATATTTCAAAATTCAATGCGGTCATTTTACAGTTATTCTTTTTATGATCCGTATAGTGGTTTATAACTATGATCGTTTTCCTCAAGGCCATCGACTCTCGCCAATTTTAAGCGCCAAACTGACAAAACAAAAGGGACGGCCGAATGTTTACTTTGCAAAAGGAGGGATTAACCAATGTCATATTTGACAGGTAGAGTTGTGCGACTCGTTTCACCCTCCCGGGAATCGGTTATTTTATAGAGACGGACGAGTTTTGGGTTTAACCATACGCTGTATGACTCACGGAGCTGTCAAATGTTTTCACGCTGGGAAGGGCAGGGAGTGCGGCGATTTGTCGTTTTTTGGTGAAATTGCCTGTTTAACAGAGTTTTTTAATTTAGAAGTTGTGCGTAATTTTGGTAAGCAATTATCTTCATTATGGGGATATTTTCCGACGTGGATTGGTATGATGTTGACAGATTTTTCTTTCATTGATTCAGTTTGTGGCACCTCTGTTCTACCTCTGCTTCATCGGTTTTAACTCAAATTTGCTGCTATTGGGTTGAGGACCCTTACGTAATGGGATAAATTACACCCTGATGCCACGGGAATATCTGCCTCCATAATACATGGAATAATCTGTTTTTTTTGTCGTCTGGTTGCCTAATTGTGACAGCAGAAGCGGTTGGGTTGCCTTCGGAAAGGAGTGAAAAGCGAAATAATAATAATAATAATAATTAACATTCTCCATAAGTGTTTTTTCATTTTTTTTGCGTATTTGTAAAGGAGCTACCTGGGGGCCATATCCAGTGACATTACACCTCAAATCCACGACCCGAGATAATTGTTTGCTGAGTGTGCAGTGGTCATTAGTTTTCTGTTGAGTAAAGTTTACATTTTTCGCTATAAAAGACGGTGGCGTCTTATCAAAATTTGTTTTTTTTTAAATTTCGTTTCAAGTGTATTTTTTTTTGTAGCCCGGTTGGTTATAAAATTAAGGCTTACAACCGCGATTAGCTTTTACACCTTACTCGAGCCTTCGCCGGAACCGATCGCATACACGTCTCGCCTCCTCCATGTCAACGTCGATCATCACCACGGTAATGGTGGCCCTCGGCGGGTCCTTCGCGTTATGATATTTTGCATTTACCTTAACCTCAACTACGCTCGACGAGTAATAGTCGAAACGATTGCATCTTGCACGATTAATAGTCGAGACGATTGCAATATTATGCAGCACTTGGAGGTGTGAACTACAACAGGCGAACCCGTCACCTCAGGAAGTTTTAACGATATTTGATTGTTCTTTCTACTGTTATTATCTTACTCGCACCTCCCCACGTTAGTCATGTGCGCTAGCCACCTCAATGGACTAATGATGCAACGGTGGCATAGTGGCTAGGTCGCCTGATCTTACATTGTAAGGTCCCGGGTTCGATTCCCAGCCGGGTCACCATTTTACGTTGGGATCAAATTAACGGAATTGCATTTTCAATTCTGTCGATCGAATGCAATAACAAGACACACACTTACATACATGTTACACGCACACATACATATAACACGTCATAGTAGGGTTGGTTGTAAGAGATTGTCATATGACAATAAACCCGCCCATTGTGACATTTCACAATTTCCTTCCATGATACTTGTGACGGGTGCGTTTGTTTTTTGCTATTATTATAAGTACTATGCTGTACACACAATCTGTTTTAGCAATAATGTGACGTTTACGGATCACCTAAATGTTTATGATGACCTACCTAGATGGGGTCCGCAAACGTGGACCCCCATTTACACGTCATGCACCCCGATATTATTTCCGTTTTTTGCACCCGATAATATGAGTTTTTTTTTCAATTAGCACTTGCTTATTATTTAGTAATTTTGATATTCTTCAATCAATATAGTATATAGTTTTTTGTTTGACTACTCAAATTGTATTTTTTAACATTATAAAGATAATATTATTTTGAAGTAAATATTTACTTGGATAATGTTAAACTAGAGAAAAATTATCTTCTTATACAAGGTGAGTTATTAATTAACTACATCCTTAAAGTGGGCTAATTATTACAAGCTAATAGACAACTTTTAATTTTAAAAAAATAGAAAACACGTTTTTTTTTTAAAATTTCAAAAATGTTTTGTTGTGAAAACTATTATATAAAAAATCGGCTGTGTCACCCCAAGACTTTCCTGTCAAGTAGCCAGGAACCTAATTCATCTGAATAATAATATCATAAAGCCTACTGCAACCTCCCCCCCCGCACTCCCAACCTAGCGCCACCCTTTAATCCTCAAAAATCGAAATCGACTTCAACTCCGACTTTTCCGATGTCATAATGAAACTTGGAAGGGGCTATCATAATTGAATGCGTATACAAAATGTTGAGTCTCTGCTGTTGACCGTTGAGGAGTTCCCTCCCTGGGTGGACGGATTTCAACCATAATCTTTTCAGTTCATGCCATGTCCAAATGATGCCTGCATCCCAAATTTCAGGTCACTCGGATGAAGTGTTTCGGCGCTATCGTCGGAGAATACACACACACACAGTCACACAGAAGTGCGTCCACAATACTTTCCTTAAACAGGAAAGTAAAAGCGATAGGTGAAATATTGCTAATATTGTTTATTTGAGATATTTTACCTATTGCTAGTTGGGGTAGCGCGCTCAACGCTTGTCAAACTTTTATTTATGTCAAAATTTTCAAATTTACCAAAAAAAAAACTATTCATCAATAAAAAAAATATCAAAGATTTTTTTTTTCATTTCTTCCATTTTTTTAAATTAAAACTTGTTTAAATTGTTTTAAATTAATAATGCGAACACTAGAAAGAATTGTGTTTTGAAAGCTTAGAAATAATGAAAAATGCCAATCAGTACTGAAATTGCATGGTAGTAGAATAGACTGGCCACACAAAGTAGGCTGTTGTATTGTATTATTTTCCGTATTGCAAAATTTGTTATTGCTCCGATTCTAAAATATAATTCAATAGTCGGATGATGCAAGTCTCCAGCTGCTCTTGCAACATTTTTTAGATTTTCTGATCGACATGAAGCTCCGTTAAAGTATATACACATGTAATACCTGAGGACGTAGAAGCCTCGGGACTTGCGGGCATCAAGTTCTTTCCTTTTTTCGATGGTGTGTAGCATGGTTTTTCCCGTGATCTCACACTTCTCGGACCCTGAATAATATTATCCAAATCCAGCTCTCGGTTGCCGCGTCTCCGCGGAGTGGTGGGTGTCGAACACGGTGATTTCTGCTGGCAAGTCTCTTTTATCGCTCTAGCCTGGTCTTCAGTCACATATATCTCAGAAGCCACCACCGATACTGTCATATCCCTGAAATGTGTACAATTAAATCATGGGTGAATTTGGAAGATTGAACAGGAAAAACTGTTAGCCCTGGAATGTTTAGCCCTGAAATGCTACCATTATTTTACACAGCATCATCCCAATGGTGTGATATACTAGCAACCAAAACAAACAGTCGCTCTCACCAGCATAAAAGCTAGTGCTGACCGCCACCAAAGTTAACTATACGGAGAGGCAGCGATGCAGCGGCCCTACTGGAGAGTAATGATAAAAACAAAAACGAGTGGGGTGCGCCTGTACCCTAAGTTAAGGAGTTAAGGGACCATTGCTGATTTGGCCACGAAGACCTATTCTGTTCAGGGTTGGTCACACTCACGGGTCAACACCCATCCGACGGCCTCCACGCATGAAGTGCGAGCCTGGGTAGGACTCTGGCCTTATGGTTAGTTTCCCCTGGGAATCAACCTTCTGGCGCTTCTGGACGGTCTGCGCTCCGTGCGGCACAAGCCAATCGATTGCGCACTCTGACTAGCAGTACTGTTTCCTATAGAGCAGGGGTGGTTGCGGACCTTACGGCGACTGCTCTTGAAACGACCATCGGCTACCCGATCCTGGGTGAACAGCCGGGCAAAGGATGCCGTGGTCCGCGATAGATTCGGTATACACTGTTTCACCGCTTCGTAAGGGAGAGGACCGCGCAAGCGACCTCGAACTCGTAACCAATCGAGAGACTGGAGTAATCTAGTCGCAATTGGAAGTAAGGGCGTGAGTGTAAGCCCGCTGGGTAATACTCCTGGCTATCTCACGGTTAAGGCGTTGGCCTCTTACGGGTTTGTGGCGGAGCTTGACGGTGGACTGTTTTGTCCAAGTCTTCTGCGCTCACTCCAGGGAGATAGAACGACTAATCGTTAAAACTTCCTGAGGTGACGGGCTCGCCCGTTGTAGTTGACAACTCTAGTTGTACCCCAACTAGCGAATGGTTTCGTGCAGCTTGGGCCGTAAGACCCAATTTGTTATCGGATCGGCCAAACTTACAATTCCTCGTGTGGAAGGCTACCCTGGTTAAGACTCTCACATCTCAGGACTCACGGCTGATGGACCGGTTTCTCCTGGTAGGATTGCCTCCCAGCGCTACTGAGCGGTTTGCGTACCGTTCGGTAATGCCACTCGGTCGTGCACTCTGACTAATTGCTGAAGGAGTCTGGGGATTATGAAAATATACTGCTTCCTAAGCAGAGGGGGTGGATGTTAACCTGTTGTCATGCCATTCTTGAAACGGCCACCCGATCCTGAGTGGTATGTGATAAATTCTTATCGAATTACCGCTGAAATACAACAGGTAGAGGCCGCATAAGCGACTTCAGTCCTGTAACCAGTCGGGAGGAAGGAGGTATCCTGATGGTTAATTCCAGACGGAGATATTCTTCCAAACTGGTACAGAGGGCGAGGCTGCCCGTACCGCTTTACTGAACCCCAGGATGCCTTCCGGTATTAAAACCGGATTAAAACCACAAGTGTAAATAGAATTAAAAACAAATTAAAACCGCAGTGTTAATAGAACTACCACCGAGTTCCCAGGCAAGGGATTATAGTCAGTATCAGCAGAACTGCATAAAGTCCTCAGTGAAGTCCCAGGGTTCAGTGCTGGGTCCTATTGTATTTGGTATATTCTTGACTCACTTAAAAGCAATAATGGAATTGGACTTTGCTCTATTTGCCGACACCAAATTCTTCGCGAACCCACTCATAGCTCATCAGAACATCCAGGACAGCCTCAACTCCACAGTGCAGTGGACCAAGGAATGGTTGCTCTCTCTCAGTGCAGATAAATGCACTGTTTTACATATTGTCGCTGCAAATCCACGGCTAGAGTATACGATTGAGGGGGAAAAATCACAGCCAGTTATGACCCAGAAAGACCTCGGCATATTATGTCCTGGGACCTCAAATGGGAGACCCACATAATCAATATAGTTAAAAGAGCAAACTCACTTATATATCTGAAAGAAAAAGCTTTTTCTATTATCACCAGCGATCTTTTCCTCAAGCATATAAAACCTACGTTCGCCCACTCCTTGAATACTCCTACCAAGTATGGAGTCCGTACTTTAGGAAGGATATGAAGCACCTGGAAAGAGTTCAGAGAAGAGCAACGAAATCACTGAGGAAAAAACCGTACGAAGTACGGCTGAAGGAACTCCGTCTAACAACATTAGAGGAACGTAGGCACCGAGGAGATCTGATAGAAATGTACAAAATGCTTCACCGTTACTATAGTGTGCCCAACCTCGAGAGCATGTATACTATGAATACTAACAAGCAACATTGAACCCCAGTAAACACTTTTAACCAAATAGTGTAGTGGAAGCTTGGAATGCATTGCCAGAGGAAGTGGTAAGTGCTGACTCTGTCAATAGCTTTAAGAATAAACTGGACATTTTACGTAGTGCGAAAGTCGTAATGTTTAGGAACAAGTGCTTATGATATACACGCATCAGCCTTACGCTGCTAGCGTATAATGTAATAATAATAATAATTAATCTGCAGAGAATGCGCACTAGGATTCAAATCTTGCAAATATGGCCGGCAGGCCGTTCCCCATAAGGTATACGACCCCCCCATTGGTTTGCCTTATTCTATTGGGTACTTGGCACAGAATAGGTTAAGCTTTGATGGAACAAGTGCATTGACAAAACCTCTGTCAGCTTCAGTGAATTAACCTGGACTTAGTGTTGCAATTATAAAGTCCGGAAGAAATATAAAGTGTGATTCCATTTTTTTCTTCTGTAACTCAGTAAACTTCCATTACACATCAGGGGCCTTGGGGAGGTTCACTTTGTAACAAAAACCGGATATTTTGTTGTCTTGTTTTCGCGCCTTTGTGCAGATTAGGTTCGCTGCACCCGTTTTTCCATGTTTTCCTCGTGTTTAGTCATGTTTCCTGTTGGTTTTCGCTTTTTTCATGAATTTCTTCCATATTATGACAATTAAAAGAACCATGTTCACGAAATTTCGTAAATACCAAATTTTGACAGATAGAGCTGTGCAGTGTAACAAAAACTGCTTATTTTGTTGTCTTGTTTTTCGCACCTTTGTGCAGATTATGTTCGCTGCACCCGTTTTTCCATGTTTTCCCCGTGTTTAGTCATGTTTCCTGTTGGTTTTCGCTGTTTTCATGACTTTCTCCCATATTATGACAATTAAATGAACCTTTTACGAAATTTCGTAAACATCAAATTTTTGACAGAGAGCTGTGCAGTCGTAATTTTTATCGCTCTAGGCGATTCTGGCGATTAATCGCGGTTGTGCTGGTCTAGCCCTACCTGTTATGGCTGACTTCCGCCGTCCTGCAATCATTCTATTTCGCTTCAACATGGCTAAGAGACAGACAGAGAGATTGGGCTGTGAGAATTGGCGACCGCCGTAAGGAGTAAATCGGAGAGTGACCGCCTGGCGGTAAAAAAATTTGTTATGTGAAGTGTGTGTGATTTATCTGGTAAGCATTTAATCTCTTTTTGGGTAGCTTTTCAAGTAGGATCCTCGCGATTTTAACGGATTTTTTTATTGATCGCAGCTTGCGGCATCTATGACCTTCTGACACATGCGTATTTTAATTGCTGCTAATTAAGTAACGAAATCGTCACTAAATGTGACGAGACTTGCCTCCACGTCAGGAAATTTGCCTTCATATCCGGAATTAACCTCTTTATTTGACTGAACACATGTGACGTGCCGATAAGCGGAATTTGAAGAAAAGGGTGCCTGTGGGCGAATAAACACGGATACTTTGCATAACCTTGTGTTTCTTTTTGTGCTGTAGACTTTTGTGTCTGAGGAAAGGGGTTTTCTGTTGGCCAAATTCAGTGCCGATCAATATAACCCACTCTCTGAGATCGATTTTTTTTTAGGTTAACTTTCTTTCGGGTATCTTTCAAAATTTCTTTCGGGTATCTTTTTTTAATATAATTAGTTTCCTTCTTTTTCTTTAAAAGGAGGTGGCGTCCTTTTTTTTGCTTTCATTCTTTTGGGTTTTGGGAGTTTCTACCTTGTTTCTTCCAAACACGGAAATTAGTATTTTGCGGTTATAAAATTGGCGCCCAACGTGGGGCCTGTAAATTGGATTTTGGCTTCCAGAATATTCTTTTCCTCAGCCATTGAAGCACGATTTTTTAAGCACTTTGTTTTAAAATTGTAAAAAAAAATTAGAAGCATTTTTTTTTGTTTTTATATAATTTTCATTCATAGCGATTACCGTGAAAGAGGTTTATAAGCACCGTCTTTTTGTTTTTTGTATTGAACATCATCTTTTGTCATTATATAGCAGCATTCTTTTTGTAATTTAAAGCGGTTACCGCAAAGAAGTATTTTGTACTTGCCGTTTTTTTTATGGTTACTATATTTTTTTTGTCTGAATCTTAGATTTAAAGGCAATTGTTTAGCAGCAGATTTTGTTATTTTAAGGCGGTTTCCGCGAAAAAGTTTTACGCTTGCCGTTTAAGTTTGTTAATATCATACTAATTATTTTTTGTTAATTTTCAGATGTGAAGGCAACATATCTTGGTGGAGGTAAGCAGCAAAAAGTGATCAGAAGTGCCGCAAGCAGTAAAAAAAAGTCAGTTTATTCCATTTTATTTTTTTATTATTTTTTATTTATTTTGGTTTTAATTTTTTTGGTGGGATTTAAATTATATATATAGACATGATGGCGTCTCCAGCGATAGTGTATTATGCTGCGTCACATTTAGTAAAGGCAGAACTCGATTATGAGTTCACGATTCGTGAGGTCACTCCAACCAATGTTGAAGCGATGAGAAAACAATTTAATTCACTCTTAAGGGAATTTCCCGCAGAATCAATTACCTCAACGGATTTAGATCCGGATTCAGAATTTCAAGAATGTTCGATTAGACTTTCATGTCTCCAAGAACTTATAGAGGAATTTATTAATAGCAAACAGAAACTTTTATATAAACGAATTAGCACTAAAACTGCACATATCTTTCATAGAATTTCACGCATAAATCCTGCTAATTCAGACTCCAAGAAATTATTAGATAATTTAAAGGAGGAAGTTTTGGAAATTGTCGTTTTGTTAGAAAAATATTTAGATATTGTTCGTTCGCCTAGCCCGTTACCAAATCCTGTAGTTCTTCCGATACCTTCTACTTCATTGCACGAGGGTGAGAAGCTTAGTCCTGAGGTGGTTCCTTTGGGCAGGAATTCTGAAGTGACGTCAGCTCCGTATATACAGCATGTTGATACGAAACCAGTTCCTTTGGACAATAACTTTGTCATTTCTGATGAACGCATTCTTAAACCTTTAAATCTTGGTTTCACATTTGACGGCGATTCCTGTGTGGTCGAGTTCTTAGAACGATTGGATGAGATTAGGTTTTCGCGTAATATCTCGGATGCCAGGATGCTGAAATCGGCTTGTGAACTATTCCAGAAACAAGCGCTTAGTTGGTACCGTGCTAGAGCTTCGAGCATTGCCAGTTGGAAGCAGTTAGTTGCTGCACTCCGCTCCGATTTTGGCAGTTTAAATTACGATGCTGAAGTTTTGTCATTTGTACGGGGACGTAAACAAAAGTCGGATGAGAGGATGCATATTTTTGTTTCCGTCATGTTGGGCTATTTCAACAGGTTGTCAAGGCCATTGTCTGGTGAGGAACAATTAGGAATTATCCTTTCAAATATCTCAATTTCTTACCAACGACATTTCATGCTAGTTGATATAAATTCAATCGACGAACTTCTGCGTTTAGGAAAAAAAGTTGAAAATGCACAACAGCGTATCAACGCATCTAATGCAGCCACTCCTGCCCAAGCGAAGGTCAAGCCTTCTGGCTCGAAAGCAGTTTATGCGGTCGACGAGTCTCCTACCAAATGTGCGACGGAGGAAGTGAAAGTTGAACAGAAGTTAAAAGAGTGTAACGTTTCTTCTGCTGGTCCATCCAATCGTGGTGGTTTTAATCGTGGTGGTTCTCATCGCGGTGGTTTTCATCGTGGCGGTTTTAATCGTGGAAATTTTTCCCGTAATGATTTTTCTTATGCTAATTCGTCTTCTGGTAATTACAACCAAGGAGCCAATAATAGTTCGCGTGGTTCACGCGGTGGCACTCATCATGGCTATTCTAAATATTGCTATCGTTGTGGTAGGTTTAACTACACGGTAGCCACTTGTCCGGAATGTTCTAAGAATAACCGGCCTGGTAATTCCCCGGTTTCAGAGCCAAAAAACTCGAAAGGCGGGGCAGAATAGAGGATTTTCTACATTCTGCCTCGATATTGTTTGCAAATGAGAAGGATAACCGTCGCCCTTTCTTAGAAGTTTCACTTGGTGATATAACTGTTTGTGGATTACTCGACACTGGATCGAGTGTAACGATTTTGGGTGCTGATTCACATAAATATTTAGTTGATATCGGTTTTACTCTTAATAAGTCTCCGTTGGTGACTTTATCCACTGCTAATGCAAGTTCGGTTAAGACGATTGGGTCTATGTTTCTTCCTTTTAAATTCAATAATCGATGCCAGGTTATTCGAGCTGTTGTAGCTCCTGATATAGGTACTTCCCTTATTTTGGGAATTGATTTTGTCCGAGAATTTGAGTTGGCTCCGGAAATATTAAAATTCGTCAAGTTTGAGTCCTGCGATGCGATTGTTTGGCATCGAGTCAGTGAAGTGAGGGCCTTGCGGCCTTTTGCTTCATTGACTGGAGACCAACGATCGCTAGCAGACAGAATGATCAATAATTTTGAAAAAATTTCTTCCGAAGTCAAAGGTCTCGGTCGTACTAATTTGTTGTCCCAGGTTATTGATACTGGAGATCATCCTCCAGTGAAACAGCGTTACTATCCTTTGTCTCCAGCTAGATTGGCGCTGTTGAATGAAGAAGTTGATAAGATGTTAGAGTTAGGTGTTGTCGAACCTAGTTCCGGGGGTTGGAATAATCCAACAATTTTTGTTCCAAAGTCAGATGGTACTCTTCGTTTCTGTCTCGATAGCAGGAAGCTGAACTCTATCACGAAACCGGATGCGTATCCCCTGCCGAGAATTACTACTATCTTGGACAGTTTGAGAGATGCGAATTATTTATCTTCTATCGACTTATCCTCTGCCTTTTGGCAAATCCCTTTGGATCCTTCTTCACGAGAGAAGTGTAGCTTCACTGTTCCTGGTCGAGGATTCTTCTGCTTCAGATCTTGCGCCTTCGGCCTAAGAAACTCGCCGGCGTGCATGCAAAGACTGGCTGACAAATTGTTCGATCCCTCTTTCGAAAACAAAGTTTTCTGTTACCTAGATGACATAATTATTGTATCTGCTACTTTTGAAGAACATATAACTTTGTTAAACAAAGTATTAGATCGCTTGTTGTATGCCAACCTTTCTATAAATTTCAAGAAGTGTCAGTTTTTCCGTCAGGAATTGAAGTATTTAGGGTATGTAGTTGATTCTCACGGTCTACATACCGATCCCGAGAAGGTAAAATGTATTCTCGATTTTCCTACTCCAAATTCTCCAAAAATGGTAAAGAGTTTTCTTGGTATGGCCGGTTGGTATCGTCGGTTCATTAAAAATTTTTCTAGTATTGCTGCTCCCTTATCTCGGTTGACAAGTACCCGCAAAGGTGCTCCCCCTTATGAGTGGACGCCCGAGGCGGAAGAGGCATTTCAAAAACTGAAATCGGCCTTAGTTTCTAGTCCGATTTTGGCCTGTCCGGATTATTCAAAACCGTTCGCTCTTCATTGCGATGCATCGTTGTACGGTTTAGGCGGAGTTTTAACCCAGGAAGTGGATGGCGTCGATCATCCTATCGCTTTCACGAGTAGAACACTTTTACCCGCTGAGACGCGATATTCGGCTACCGAACGCGAAGCCCTAAGTGTTATTCATGCTGTCGAGCATTTTCGCGGTTACTTGGAGGGCGGTCCCAAATTCACTATCTTTACAGATCATGCCAGCTTACGTTGGTTTTTGCGCTTAAAAAATCCTACCGGCCGTCTGGCTCGATGGGGTATTCGTCTATCTGCTTTTGATTTCGAGATCGTCCACAAGAAAGGTGTCGATAATGTGGTTCCCGACACGTTATCTCGGTTGCTTCCCGTTTCCTCTCTGTCTGTTGTTTCCGACTCATGGTACAACGATTTGTTTAAGGCAGTGTCTGAAAATCCCGCTGGATATCCAAATTTCCAGATTAAGGACCATGAATTGTTTAGGTACTCTAAAAGCAAGTATCAACTCACCAGTTGTTACGATTGGAAGTTAGTTGTTCCGTTGCAGCTTAGAGAAAAGCTTATTCGAGAAAATCATGAGTCTGATTTGGCTATGCATTTTGGAATTTTTAAGACACACCGTCGTCTTTGTCTTCGTTACTTTTGGCCTAATTTACACGGAGACGTAGTTAACTTTGTTTCTAAATGTGAAACTTGTCAGCAATACAAACATTCAAATATTTCCCCTTTGGGTCAGTTAGGAAATCCTAAGTCCTGTGCCTTCCCGTTCCAAATGGTCTCGGTCGATCTGTTGGGTCCTTATCCGATGACGAGGAACAGAAATATGCATATTCTCGTGGTGACAGATTGTTTTAGCAAATACTGTTTACTTTTTCCGTTAAAACGTGCTACCAGTAAACTTGTAAGTTACGTCGTTGAACATAATGTATTCCTTCGCTATGGTGTTCCGCAGTATTTAATTTCAGACAATGGAAAACAGTTTATCGGAAGGGAGTTCACTGAACTGATTGCGAAATATAAAATTCCAAAAGTATATTTAAACCCGAAATATTGCCCTCAAGTTAATCCAACTGAGCGTCAGAATCGTAGTGTGGTCACTGCGTTATCGTTGTGTGTAAAAGACGATCATCGCAGCTGGGATCTCTACCTTTCTGAGATTCAGATGGCCATTAACGCGGCAGTCTCGGAATCAACAGGGTTCAGTCCATTTTTCCTAGTCCATGGTCGTGAACCAATAATGAATGGTTCTTTTTATGCTCAGGCGCCGGAATCTCAAGCAGAGGTTATTTTTGGTAGTAGGTTGTCTTACGCTCAAAATTTGAGTGAATTATCTAACATTTTTCATGTAGTGCGGCAGAAATTGTTAAAATTACATGCACATAATAAAGTTTACTATGATCGAAAACACCGTCCTGCGGAATTTCAAGTAGGCGATACGATCTATAAAAAGACTTATTATCTAAGTAATGCTGGGAATTATTACATTTCCAAATTTGCCCCAAAATATGAAAAATGTAAAATAATTAAAAAACTCTCTGCGTTAGTGTACGAGTTAGAAAATGCTACAGGGAAGAATATAGGTTCCTGGCATATTAAAGATTTTAAGCTAAATCCGAATAGTTCAGAATAGTAGTATCGGAGTTCTTCGCGTTAACATTCTATTACAAAAATTGTCTATCTTGGGTGAAACTAAAATGAGCCCTTTAAATTGTCTTTACAAAGGCATTGTACCAAGTGGTATCAATAGCTGAAATCATTTTGTTTTGTCAGTCATGCTAGCATTTCTATCTAGCATTATTGTTGTAAGAATGTCTCATGTCCGGGATGAATGAATGGGGATTGGTATGAAAGGTAGTAAATGACAACTACTATAGTCTCTTAGTAAGTAAACGTATAGTCGAGGTCTAACGCTAGAGTTATTGTTGTTTTCGGTAGGAGTCGGGTATCCGCAATGAGTTGATCCTTCCTTAGTTGTTGGAAGTTGTCGGAGTTCCATAAGTTTTTTTTTGGTTATGTTGGTGTTGGGTTTAATTTCTTGATTTTCTTTTCTTACTCTAGTGATAAGAGTAATGGGTGTAAGTTTTAGTTGGTAAAAGTTTGCCTCTGCTATTGTTACTGAACGGATTAATTGATTATAGTTAACGTGAAGAAGGTTTGTTAAGTTAGGAGTTGTTAGTTGATGCTTTGACGTTTTTGTTATCCTATAGTAGGATAAATTGAATCGGGACGATTCGTCTGAAATCGTCGTTGGCTCTTCCGATTTCTTTTTTTGGAGGGGGCTGTAACAAAAACTGCTTATTTTGTTGTCTTGTTTTTCGCACCTTTGTGCAGATTATGTTCGCTGCACCCGTTTTTCCATGTTTTCCCCGTGTTTAGTCATGTTTCCTGTTGGTTTTCGCTGTTTTCATGACTTTCTCCCATATTATGACAATTAAATGAACCTTTTACGAAATTTCGTAAACATCAAATTTTTGACAGATAGAGCTGTGCAGTCGTAATTTTTATCGCTCTAGGCGATTCTGGCGATTAATCGCGGTTGTGCTGGTCTAGCCCTACCTGTTATGGCTGACTTCCGCCGTCCTGCAATCATTCTATTTCGCTTCAACATGGCTAAGAGACAGACAGAGAGATTGGGCTGTGAGAATTGGCGACCGCCGTAAGGAGTAAATCGGAGAGTGACCGCCTGGCGGTAAAAAAATTTGTTATGTGAAGTGTGTGTGATTTATCTGGTAAGCATTTAATCTCTTTTTGGGTAGCTTTTCAAGTAGGATCCTCGCGATTTTAACGGATTTTTTTATTGATCGCAGCTTGCGGCATCTATGACCTTCTGACACATGCGTATTTTAATTGCTGCTAATTAAGTAACGAAATCGTCACTAAATGTGACGAGACTTGCCTCCACGTCAGGAAATTTGCCTTCATATCCGGAATTAACCTCTTTATTTGACTGAACACATGTGACGTGCCGATAAGCGGAATTTGAAGAAAAGGGTGCCTGTGGGCGAATAAACACGGATACTTTGCATAACCTTGTGTTTCTTTTTGTGCTGTAGACTTTTGTGTCTGAGGAAAGGGGTTTTCTGTTGGCCAAATTCAGTGCCGATCAATATAACCCACTCTCTGAGATCGATTTTTTTTTAGGTTAACTTTCTTTCGGGTATCTTTCAAAATTTCTTTCGGGTATCTTTTCTTAATATAATTAGTTTCCTTCTTTTTCTTTAAAAGGAGGTGGCGTCCTTTTTTTTGCTTTCATTCTTTTGGGTTTTGGGAGTTTCTACCTTGTTTCTTCCAAACACGGAAATTAGTATTTTGCGGTTATAGCAGTCATAATTTTTATCGCGATTACTAGTGGCGACACTAGTCTGGCTCTACCCTTTATGGGCGACTTCCGCCTTGCAATCATTCTGTTTCGTTTCAAGATGGCTAGGACACAGACGCATAGGTTCGGCTGTGAGAACTGGCGACCGCCGTAAGGAGAAGCCGGAGAGTGACCGCCTGGCGGTAAAAATTTGTTATGTGAAGTGTGTGTGACTTATCTGGTAAGCATTTAATGTCCTTTTGGGTAGCTTTTCAAGTAGGATCCTCGCGATTTTAACGGATTTTTCTATTAATCGTAGTTTTTGGGGCACCTCTGTTTTTTGGTCAATATTGCTGCTAATGTGACGTAAATCATCACCAAATGTGAGGATTTCACCTCACCTTTAAATTGCACCGGGATTTTTGTCTTCACGTGGAAAAGAAAATAAAATAACCCTCAATTCTTGAGCGGTGACATGTTGGCTGATTGCAAGCCGTAATCAAATACATCGACAGGAGGGTGGCCTTGTGATGGATTAAACGCGAACTTTACATAACTTGTTTCTTTTTGTGCTGTAGTCTTTCGTGTGTCTGAGGAAAAGGGTTTTCTGTGGGCCAAACCCAATGCTCATTAATATTTAGCCCACTCTCTGAGATAGTTTTTTTTTGAGGTTAACTTTTTTTTCTTTTTAAAATTTCTTTCGGGTATCTTTTTTTTTTTAATAAGTTTCCTTCTTTTCCTTTAAAAGGAGGTGGCGTCCTTTTTTCTTCATTCTTTTGGGTTTTGGTGGATTCTACCGTGTTTCTTCCAAACACGGAAATTAGTATTTTGAGGTTATAACTTTAAGAAAAAGGTACAGGGTATTTTGACTAAAAACCCCATTTATAGCATTGAGGATTTTGACAATATTAATTTTTCGCAGCTCTATTGACCTACTTGACTATTATTATTCCTTATTCTTTCTATTATTGACTATTTCTATTATTTTTTCGTCTTCTAACTATTTATTGACTATAATTATTATTACTGATTTCTTTGTTTTTGTGTTTTTTCTTTAAAACATCTTCCCGTATGATAATTTGTGAAATTATCCAATATTTGTTTGATTATTTAGTACTTAGGATTATATAGAAAATTAGATAGAAAATTTTACGAAATTACTTAAGAATTTTGATTGAAAATATTGGAAAATGTTGATTCCTCTACATATATAACCTAGAAAATCTGCGCTTGGATGTTCAACGTTCATACCTTGCAATACCGACGTTCATATCTGATACCTTAATGGTATTATATTATACTTGTTATTTTTATTACTTTTGACATAACCAAGTGTAGGAACTCTTGTCAACTGGTTTACAAAAAAAAAAAAAAAAAAAAAAGTAACTACTTAAACAACGTAGAATTTTTAAACATGCCCCAATTGATTCCCCAGCATCGATTCACTGATAGAAACTCACACACTATTACGATGCACTGCTAAGGAATATTTACAAATACGACATCAACACAAATCTTTGAGGTTACAGCAAAAACCTCAACCGTGTAAAATTTAAATATAATCCTCTTAAGAACGTTCTGCTGAAAGTGGTGGACGCGTGGAATAATCTACCACTTGAAGTGATTAGTGCAAGCTCTGTCAATCAATTTAAATTTGTATCTATAAAAATTAAATCGATTTGTACTTAAAGCCTCGTTAATATTTGGCTAGCTTTAAAAGATTTGATCTGGACGTATCAGAAAAGCTGCATGTCCAGAATAAATAATAATAATGATATTAATAACTTGTGATATTTTATCCTTCGTACTGCAATATTTTCTCGAGTCTGTCTTGACCTATTGTGGGGTATCTCAAAAAGTAGTCAGCTAATTTTGATGTAAATATTTTAGTAGACTATTATAATGTATAGACATGCCGAACTATGCATAAGCATACAGACAGACATCTCAATCTTTTTCTATGTTTCATTTAACTCACCTATCGGTAGTACAGATGTACCGCACTGTCCCATGTTCATTTTCATCAGTAGCCAGAACCAATCCGGGCTCATAGTTTTGATCTTCATCGACTAAAGCATAGACAGATTGACCGCAAAGCGGTAATTCTTTCATATTCCCGAAAATAAGAAAATCGTCTAAGACTGTTTTAGAGTGGCCATCGTCAAATTCGATCAGATATTTGTTCACGTCAAGCGTTTGAGTCACTTTTCCAGAGTAGTAGCGCTTATCGACCCATTTTGCCAGAACGACCGTCCCCGGACGGTAAGTAGAGGAATCGGCGGCGACTTTAGGCGTAATCGGTGTTTTCGGACGCGCCGGCGAGTGTAGTCTCGGTCGGCCACGCTTCGCCGCTTGTTGACGAAAGTGCTCCAAAGGAATCACTAAGTCTTTGCAAACTTCATCGTAGACCGGGGACGCCGTCCGTTTAACGTCGGATTCCGTCGGAACCATTTCCGGCGAATGCATCCCTTCTGCAAATTCCTGTCCTTCCTCGCTCGTCGGCGGCAAAATCGCCCGTTTCGTCTTGCCGCTTATCGGACGTCGCCCTTTCGACCGTTGCTTTTTCAAAGAGCTCTTCGGCGTGGCCCTGTGCTCGACCTCTTCCGCCGACGCCGACCCGTTTGACAAATTAATCTGCGTCGCGGTCGACGACGTATTAGACAATTCGACGCCGTGAATTCCCGCGAGCTGGATGAGGATTTCGTTGACGCGCTGCGACAGCGCTTGGAACCCTTTCACGTTCATCGGCCCCTGGCTGGACAAACTTTTTTTCGGCGGCTGCGGGACGACGAAAGCACCGTCGGTCGTCCGCGTCGAAGTAGACGTCGACGAACAGCTCGAGGTGAACGACGCGCGATGATGCGACGGTATACTGCTGACGACGCTCGAGGGCGACGTCGATTTCGACACGTCGGCGAAATAAGCATCCATCGTGAACCGTCGCGAAATCCGCTGCAACTCTTTACACATATCGCTCCCCGAATCGATGTCAGTTCGAACGACGAGCAACGACATGAAATCGCCGTTATCGTCGTATCCGATTTGTAAGTCGAATACCGGAGGAGCGGGCGTCGTCACGGGGAGACTGCCGTGGCCGTTGCCGTTGACGAACGGGGATATCGTCGAAGGCGTCGTTGCATTATTTTTATTCGATTCATTATTATCGCCGGGGCGGTGTATATCCGGAGCCGGTGCGACATTTTCGGGGGTCGACGAGTAGCCGTTCGACAAATGCGACATCATCTTCGAAGTCAACGGGTTGAAATCGGCCGGCGATTCGACGCTAGTCGTACTGTCGAGATCGGCGGAGGTGGCACCTTTGACAGACTGGGAATTGCGCGCGTTCTGATCGGAGTAGTCGTATCCGGCGCTGTGCGCTTTATCTTTCGGAACGTCAATTGCCTTCGGCGGGGTCGGAACGGGCTCGCTGCTCGTCATGCGTTGCAATCGCGACACCGGCTCTTCGTTCTGAGAGAAACCGAACGGAGAGAACTGCAGCTTGAAGCTGTCGCTCGCATTCTCCTCGTCGATGCGCTCGGAAACGTTGAACCGGCTCACATTGACGTTGGCGTCTTTGGGCAGAGGGCTGGAGTCGGAGCTGGCGATCCGCCTCAGTCTGGGGCCGGGCTTTACGACGCTGTCGGCGCAGCATTCCAGGGAACAGCTGTTGCTGCGCTTCTTGGCCCGGGGGCTGGCGCGGACCTGGCTGCGGGCCAGCGGCGGGATCGGCAGCGGCGACGCGCCTCTGATCGGCGACAGAGGCGCGTCCTCGGATTTCTGCACTTTTCGCAGTCCGCAGTTTCCTGCATCGTCGAGGAACTTTCGTTTGACTACCGGCGGCTCGACGGACGTCGATATACTCCCGGATGTATCCGCCGATTCTTGTACCGACGCTAAAGTGGATTGATCTGCAAATTTAAAAATGCAAAAGTCTTTAACCTTTCGGAAGCCAGCTCTCGCGCATAAAAATGGTGCCACGTATTTTTGTTCAATTTTGTATATAAATACTAACAATATTTATTTTATGAATTAACTCTTGTTACCTAATAATTAATCTTATTAGTCATGTATATCATATATTTATATAATATACGTGGAGGCTGGCCAAAATGACTACGCCGACTATTAACCATCGCAACCACCGATTGGTGTTATTGGCCTCCCAGGGGTTAAAGCGACTCACCAAGGTAAAGGCAACTACTATTGTCATCTATTGCCCTATATAACTTTTTACCCACAATGAATAAAGAAGAGCTGTCATATAAGTTATTAAAATACATAAAAAAGATCTTTTCATATGACTTATGGTTTATTGCTATTAGAGGGCGGGCATTCTCATTCAGGCATTCTCCTTTGGGATGTAATAAAAATTAAATAACATAATACTATAATGTTTACCTTCAGACGTGCTCGATAACAGTGTGAGATCAACGATCTGGAGAAAAAAATATTAAATTCAAAGTAACGCTAAAAGAGCCGTAGAAAAGCCAAGAGGGAGGTCAAATAGTTCTCGATATTTTTAAAGATAGAACTCGTTTTTCCACAAAATTGACAAAATCGGCGAGATTGGCTCGGTGTGCTTGTAACCGTCTTTGTCATTATTTTTTTTGCTTCAAAATTGCTGCACAATACCTTGTCATTTCCGAAGTGGCGATTTTTTAGGCAAACATTTTTGCACAACGGCTACTTTAGGCTATCTTTTCTAGTGAGATCGGTGACTATTTATGCCCAGCACTTGGCAACACTGCTCACAAGACAGCTGTAGCAAGACAGCTGACCTAAACCTACCACAGCCGGTCGTTACTCCGGAGTCTAACGCTCACCCTCCAGAAGCGTAACAATAGTATTATGAAGGCCCGACTTCGGTCGGTGAACTCCATAGCAGCTCCGTTTGTATTTTATTGTATTTTCATGGTTTATGTTTACGCAAACTCACCCAACTTTTTTCCCATCGCACATGGCCATGGAAATGATGTTATTCAACAGCTTTGACAACGTTTGCCACTGCAAGCACAAACGTGCGCAAACACATGATCCACGAGTCCGGATGAGAACTTTTTGACCTCTTACTTTGTAGTTTAAAGCGGTGAAATACTCACACTTTTATTTCCATCTGCATCTTTATCTTTGGCATTCAGATCGCCCGATCCTAAAACAGATGAAAAACATTGCAAAATTATACTACTGTTAAACATAAGTTTCTCAGTATTCAATCAAGATCAGGTAAGCGGAAGACAGGATATGTTTATACGGTCGTTGCGGCTGAAACCCTACATTTGTTTTTTTTTGCAATTTGGGGTTTTCCTGCAGAATCCAGTTTGTGACATTTCAAGATTCATGTTTTAAATTAAAAATGCGATTTAAAAATTTAAATCACTTAGTTTTTAGATTTAAGATTAATTTGTTTAATATTATTATTACTTATTAACCCCTAGGGCCCCAATTGGTTGATGGCCCCGTTTTAATTTTATTTTAATTTAATTTGTTTTATTTTATTATGTTTTATTATGTTACTATGTTTTATTTTAATTATGGGTACAGTGGTTGGGCAGTAATTAATGTTTTGGTGAGACAGTGTTGTAATTCAATTTTTTTACTAATTTTTACTAAAATTTTTTGGGACATCAACTTGTTAATCGGCTGAGGGGCCGAGGCCTGAAGGGTTAACCTAGTTTATTTTAATTAGTTTTTTTAATATTATGAGATTTGAAAATGATGCAGTTTCACTTATGCACACGCCTTTGCTTACTTAGTACGTTCCTTGGCCGAGTTAGGCGGCGTTGATATAATGAATATACTCTGCGGTGCTCTCTTGTTTGGTACTGTTTAGAATGGAGCCTCTAATAGTGCTAATGTACTGCAGCTAGTAATATTGTTCTTACTTTAAATAAATAAATAGATAATTACAATATTTAAGAAATTGTAATCATTTCATTGCCTGTAGTGTCTTTAGAATTAGAGATAATTGTGGCCTTTGTTATTCCTCTTCTTGTTGTAGTTCCGTCTTCAAAGGTTGGTGGTTGTCGTTTCTCCATTGCTGCAAGCCAGCCGTCTCTGGAACGACTGATCGAAGGTTGGCGATCATTATAGATATCTTTATCATCTATTGGTACTATTGAAGCTCCTGCACGAAACAGATACGTTGCATATTGTCCATACCACTCCCTTAGGTTGTTCAGCCAAGGATGTCCTCCTTATGCTCGGCGACCCTCAATTTATTTTGTATTTCGAGACCATCATTACGCATCCGAAGTATAGGAGTTTCCATTTTTTGATGGTACTATTGATTATATAGTGTATTACATTGATTAACGTCGTACTACAATTTGACAACCAGAATTTCCCAGAACAAAACGTGTAGGTGGCACTCTAAGTATACTATTATTACATTCAAATCGGCGAATTTTGTGGCATAACAGTATGACTATACGGTATCAAATAAAAATATAATAACAAACGAATTTTTAAATCATAGCTCTTATTATTTTAATATAATTTAAATAAAAATGTATTATTTTTATTTGGTATACAGGTTTTAATATGTAATGATTACGCACCATCTATCGCATTTTAATTCAAAAGGAAAAAACTCTAGATGGAATTAACCCCTGGATGGCCAAAAACACCAATCGGTTGTTGCGGTTAACAGATCCGCGCATAACCATTTTGGCCGGCCTCCATGTATACAATCAGCTACTCACTTATGTCTCTGACTATAACCTCCTAAACCCATTTCAGTCAGGATTTCGGCCCAATCACAGCACAACTACTGCCCTGGTACAGGTAACCGATGACATTCGACTAGCCATGGATAATCGCCAACTTACTCTTCTCGTCCTTCTGGACTTCAGCTCTGCTTTTAATTCTGTCGACTATGACATTCTCCTTGCCCGTTTAAGATCTTGTAATTTCGCCGAACCCGTCATCAAATGGTTTCGGTCATTTTTGAATAACCGCAGTCAGTGTGTTAAATATAAAGACAAGCTCTCTAATTTTCTACCACAAGTCGCCGGCGTTCCCCAAGGTAGTGTCTTATCCCCGCTTCTTTTCTCACTATTTATTAACTCAATATCTAACGTGATTAATGCAAAATATCATCTCTATGCCGACGATGTCCAAATCTATTCCCACTGTCGCCCAGAAGACATTGACGAGGCTATAACTTCTGTTAACGCTGATCTTGCGATGATATCTGACTGGTCGAAATCTCATGGCTTGCTCCTAAATCCATCCAAGACTCAAGCTATCATAATCGGAAGCAGCTATTTCACCTCGAGGATCGACATAAATTCTTTACCAAGGATTGGCATAGGTGCGGATGAGGTCCCAATCAGCTCTCAGGTTAAAAATCTTGGTGTATACCTCGACCAAAATCTTTCGTGGCAGCCACACATTGAGGAGATGAGACGTAAACTCTTTGGTCGCTTTCATGCAATAAAGAAACTCAAGAATTTTCTCCCCGAGGAAAGCAAAATCACAATCTGCCAATCTATTCTCCTCCCTCTACTTGATTATTCAGATGTTGTCTTTCTCGACATCAAGGAAGATCTAGCCACCAGGGTAGAAAGGCTGCAAAATGTCTGCATTCGATTCATTTATGACCTACGAAAGTTTGACCATATTACGGAGTACAGAAGGAGACTTCACTGGCTGACGACCCGAGAAAGGAGAGATACGAGAGTCCTAGGTTTGCTCTTCAGAATCCTGAAGGGGGCCGCTCCGAAATATCTTATAAGTAGGTTCAAACCTCTATCTTCTCACGGGTGCCCTCTGAGATCTGAAGACAACCTACTGCTCTCGATCCCTAGTCACAGTAGTGATTTCTTCTCGCACTCTTTCTCTGTACGTGGAGCCCGTCTCTGGAATGCTTTACCCTCGCGTATAAGGATAGCACCTAGTTTGTATTGCTTCAAACGCAGGCTCAAAGAACACTTGAACCCACGCTCATAAACTTTTCCTTATTTTTCCCTATTTTTTCCTCCCTATTGCGTCCCTTGCGTCATTATAGGTTTATTGTTTGTTTTTTTTCTTAAATTTATTGTTTTGTTTCCCTGCTGAATTTAAATGATTAAAATTTAATTTATTAGTTTATTTTTACCGCATAAGATGTTATTCCACTAGGTTAAGGTTAGCTGTAAGATATTGCTTTTAGGCAATAAGCTCGCCGTTTTGTTAAAGCAAATAAAGCGTTTAATTATTATTATTATTATTATTATTATATATTATATAACGAAACGATATACATGACTAACAATATTAATTAATAGGTAACGAGATAAATCATAAAACAATTATATTGTTATTATTAGGTGTGCAAGTAGAAAGTCGGCTCTGAATTTGGTTGCATTGAAATATACTTGAACGCTTCCAAATCGTCGGCCATTTTGGATATATATAGCTTAGTCATTGCTGCTTTTATGACAGAAGTTTCAGTCATTTACAAGCTGTCATTCCGTGTGCATCAATTTTAAGAGATGGATGTCGATAACCAACATTTACGACGTTGCATTCTATTCTGTTTACAAATGAAATTAAAAGCTGCTCAAGCTATGGAATTGATTAATTGATTCGTTCAAAACAGAAACAGCCTAAGTGACCTTTTTGGCGAATATGAGTTATAAATGCAAAGTTGTTCGATTTTAGGTTAGTCATCAACCTAATGCATAAAACTTAACAACTTCTTACGTTTCTTTAACAAAATTGTGTTGGAAAGATGTGACTCAGAATGTGCATCATTTAATGTCTGGAAGCCATTTCATTTGCCCATACTTAATGTCAAAATCATGATACGTCCCGGAAAAGATTAAATAATTTACAGGAAACCATTTTTATTATATTTACTTACAGGGAATCATATTTTTGCGGTCCCTTTAACTAATCTTATCAGATTCTACCTAAACAAAATGGCGGTTATGGTAATCGTTCTATCGAAAGACAGATTATCAAAATAGGGAGTCACAGCTATAACATACCTTGACTATTCACTGCCTCTGAATTCGCTGAATCCATTATGATCTGCAGTAAAAAAAAAACAGAAAAATTAGTATTTATCGTCGGTCATTACAGGACTTTCACTGGAATTTTTATAGTATCAACATTTGTCAACAACAACAAAAACCACTACTAGATTCGATCATTTTAATGCTAAATCTGATAGGAAATAGCCACAGACACGGTATATTTCGAGACATAAAATTTTCAAATTTATATACCATGTGTGGAAAAATATTCTATTTGATACGATGGGGTTTATGACTTTAAAAAAAACTAACTTAACCGCTGGGGCGCCAAAAAGACCGATTGGCCTTATCAGGGATGACAGATTCGCACGTAGCCGTTTCGGCTAGCCTAAACTCGGGTTACCCAAAATCCGGGTTATTCGAAACGGCTTCGAAAAAAAAGATAATGTGTTTTTTTTTGCGGAGCTAGACGGTGGACTGTTTTGTCCAAGTCTTCTGCGCTTACTCCAGGGAGATAAAACAAATTATCGTTAAAACTTCCTGAGTTGACGGGCTCGCCCGCTGTAGTCGACAACCCTAGTTGGTGGCTTATATTTGCCTTTTTAGTTGCTACCTTTAGATATATAGTAAAAGACGTCCCGTTCGCTTTTTGTTCTTCGCCACCCGCCGCCTTCCGCTGAATGCTGACCTTGTTGGGCTAGTCGCCGCCGCGCAGCCCCCGCTGGGTATTTCGAGTTGCTTGCCCGCGTTACTTATTTCATGATATCTCTAAAACTATTCCAACTAAAAAGTTACAGTACATTGCTAATTTTATCTGCATTTAACCACCCATGATATAGGGTTACTAAACCGTTTAAAAATATTAACTCTTTTAACTTGCTCTATAATTCTCTAGTACGCAGCCAACTGGAGTTTGGTTCCATAATTTGGAATCCATACTATGAGGTCCATTCGGAAGCAATAGAGTCTGTGCAGAGGAAGTATATGCATATGTTAACCCATAAACCTCTAACGCATATGTTAACCCATAAAACCATTTAAACGCTCTTATGAAGAGCGTTTAAATTATTTTAGGATTTTTACTCTTAGAAAGAGGAGAGTGCAGAAGCCTAATGTTTCTGCACAAACTTCTTAACGGCGGGATGGAAGGTGTTGAACTCAGCTTTCAATGGCTTCACCGAACATATCCGGGCCCATTGGCAATAAAGGAGGGTGTCGGACGAGGTGGGACTAGTGAGCGGCCGCTCTACAGTTCTCCAGCGCGCGTGACGTTTCGGCTCGCTACAAGCCCTCATCAGCTAGTCTGCGATGACTAGGACGCGGAGAACCGGAGAACCGGAGAACTCACCAGATTTATTAGAAGCGTAAAATTTCAATGTACCATCCAGGCGACTGAGGCAGCACCTAACATTTCACCTTCTCACTTCGCAGACAAATCAATCTTTCCACAATCCTATCTCATGTACATGACGGTTATACAACACTATAACCGATAACATTGATTTCCTCAACCTGGGACCATTAGCAGTTAAGTCCATTATAAATAACGTATTATGAAACAAATTGATAATTTACCGTATGTTTTTATTATTTTATTCCAGACAATATTTGATATATATTTTTTACCATTTAATTGTTTTTCAGAATTTACTGTAAACTTATTTCTAAAATTTTTAATTTTTGTTTTGATAATTTCTAAGGATATTAATTTTTGTACTGATAATTTTGTAAATCATGAGATAAACGGCGCATACGCAATTATTAATTAAGCTTGCGGAGTACGCGTAAAATATTTTACTCTATTTAGAAACAATGTAAAAATGTTAGCGATAACCATGTAATATTAGAGTATTGTTTGCGTACCTATTATTATACTAAATAAAATAAAATAAAAATAAATGATGGATTAATTTATTTTAATAAGGATTCATATTTTACTACTAATGTCTTCAACAAACTTCAACTACTTTTTTTCTTATTTTTTTCAGTCATAAAAGCAGTTATTGTAGCTTAAACCGTCAAAAGTTTATTTTCTTAATATTTTAAATACTAATATTTTTATTGCATTCAAAATCTAGCTACCTTCCTACAACGTCTAAATACGTGACACAAACGCGCCACCTTTCAGTTTGCACCTTGCGCTTGAACACTACGGATGTATTTTTCGCGCGCGGGCGTCAGCTGACCCCACGCGACCAACGACGTTATAAAAGTGTACTTATTATTAGAAGTAGGAAATGAATTTGGCACAATAGGATTGTATTAGAAGATGGTTGGAAAAAGAGTCAGATGAAGATGTGGTTGGCGAGGAAGATGATGAGGAAGAAGTGATGAAATCGAGCCTCAAATAAGTGAGCATGGATCTGATACAGAAGAAGAATGCGATTCAGAACCAGAAGCTGTCACAGAGAATCAAAATATTGCTTCAAGTAGCGACAATGACGTTCCCTTATCTTATTTGCAAACTTCACAGTGACATGGTGCACAGAAAATTGATAAATGGTAGGACTGAAGTAATTTACAAATGGAAGCAGCAACCGCCGCCACCAACATGTCGTACTCGCAGTCAGAACATCGTGACCCATTTGCCAGGACCTAAAGTCATATGTAGAGGAGCAGATACTGCTGAAAAAGCTTGGAAATTGCTATTTTTGAATAAATGGTTAGAAATGTAAAAATTCTAAAAAAAATGTGTGCCCTAGGCACTGCAAAAATATTTGTAAAGAATGTATCTGAGTGTATATACTAATTGTAATTTTTAGCCAATGGATTTTCTTGAATAGTTATAAGTTTTATGATCTCATACCGTTATCTACTTTATGAAGATTTAATTTTGTTAGAAGAAAAGTGTTGGTTGATTTATTTTTAATTTGTAATAATTTTTATCATAGATCGCCATAAAAAATTATCTCAGTACGGAATTATTGCAGTATAGGAACCTTTCTCAGAAATCGAAAAAATAAAGAAATACTACTAGATTCGATCATTGTAATGCTAAATGGGAAAGAAAAAAGCTTCGGCCGTGTAAAATTTCCAAAGCCAAATTTACATACAAAAAAAAAAGTTTTTTCAAACTCAGTTTTTAAGGTTGTTTTAAAAAAAACTAATCTAACCTACCACCAAATAGGTGTTTATGTATTATTTAAAATTAAAAAAAACTTAACCTACCGAAATGTATGGGTTTGACGCTTTTTTGAATGCCTATAACTCGCTTACTTATTGAGACCGAATAAATATTATTGCAGATTCGGAATCAGCGTGGTGAATATAGTCTGGTGACGTTAAAAAATCAACAATCTAGAAGAGGTTCCTACACTGCAATAATACCCTCAGTACACTAATGATAACTTTAAGCCCATTGTTTTTTGTTTTTTTTTTATGGTATGGTATAAGTTTTATGATCTCATATAGTTGTCTACTTTATGAAGATTTAATTTTGTTAATATACAAGTTTTTGTTGATATATTTTTTATTTTTAATATTTTTTATTTTAGATTCCTATAAAAAATACGTTAAAAAGCTCCTGTGTAGTTTTGATGACTAAAAAATTATAAATAAACATTTCTTTTATTAATATTTGTGATTTTTAGTTGTTTATACTCTAAACTATTTATTAAATCATAACATATTTAAAAGAAAGCCATAGATTTTATAAAACAATATGTTTAGTTTTAGGGATACTGACCCCAGGTGACCTACCCTGTTACAAAAATTGAGCGCGACATACGGCGGGTTAAGTATTGTTTTTAAATTAAACTAACGTAACCTACCAAAATTTAGGTCTTTGGCGCTTCTTTGAATGCCTACATCTCGCGTATTTATTGAGTCCGAATAAAAATTATTGCAGTTTTGGAATCAGCGTGGTAAATATATAATAGTCAGGTGACGTTAAAACATCCCAAGGGTCAGGTTTAGAAAGGTGCGGCAATCTTACGATCTCGCTGGTAGACTGAGCATGTAGTTTAGGGTCTTACGAACTTTTCTACATAAAAAATTTTCGTCGGAAGTAAGTACTTTTTTTTATATTAATTTTTAAACGTCGAAAAATTCCCATACAAACAAGCAAACTCAGCCCCGAATGGCGCTGACAAGCGATATCTTGTCACTTATACGGTGTTACCAGTTATTGAAAATAATCATCCTTTATTCGCCGAATTGCGATTGACGTGCGATATAGCGTTGCCAGCATGTATTTTTCATACATCCGCGCGGCGATTTGCGCGAAACGTCAACTTTTTGGTGCACAGAAAATGTTGATTTTCTGCGTTTTCTTGGATCTCGAAAAATTTCTTGGAAATTCGAAAAAAAAAAAAACGCCTGCGGCGCTATAACAAATAATGGTAGTAGAGACGTGTTTAACACAGCCTTAATTTATAGAAGACGAAGCGACGTGTCTAAATTAACACCGCAGGCGATTTTTTTTTTCGAATTTCGCGGCGAAATTCGAAAAAAAAAATCGCCTGCGGCGCTATAACAAATAATGGTAGTAGAGACGTGTTTAACACAGCCTTAATTTATAGAAGACGAAGCGACGTGTCTAAATTAACACCGCAGGCGATTTTTTTTTTCGAATTTCGCCGCGAAATTCGAAAAAAAAAAATCGCCTGCGGCGCTATAACAAATAATGGTAGTAGAGACGTGTTTAACACAGCCTTAATTTATAGAAGACGAAGCGACGTGTCTAAATTAACACCGCAGGCGATTTTTTTTTTCAAATTTCGCCGCGAAATTCGAAAAAAAAAATCGCCTGCGGCGCTTTAACCCCTTGAGTATGATACGACCAAATCTGGTTCTGAAACAATTATCCGTTGAGTTCTCATATTTATTCATAATTATCTAATTGTTTTACAAAATGATATTTCAATATTCTATATTCGAAATTTCAATGCAATCATTGTGAAGTTGTTCTTTTTATGATTGGTGTAGTAGTTTCGTAGTTATAGTACTTTAAGGTCGATGTCGCCGAAAATCCTGCAAAAGAGACAGATGCATCCATGAAAATACCCATTTACTCCAAGGGTTAACAAATAATGGTAGTAGACGTGTTTAACACAGCCTTAATTTATAGAAGACGAAGCGACGTGTCTAAATTAACACCGCAGACGACATTTGAACGTGGAAGCATTTTATTCGACGCTTCATTTTATTTAGGTAGGTACCTACTACTTTTATACTTTTTTTTTTGGATTCCGGTGAGGGGGGGGGGGTTGTGAGATAAAATAACCCCTCCCCGCCCCCCGCCCCTCCCGCCATCGACGCTTGTTGGTTTCCGGTGAAGTAATATAATAACCCCCCCCCCACCCTCTCTGTTGGTTTCCGACGAGGGTGGGGGGGGGGGGATAGTAATGTAATAACCCCCCCACGCCCCCCCCCCCCCCCCGCCGCACCTTTCTAAACCTTAACCCATCCCAATTATACATTAATTACAAACCTCCCGCACTGGATCTTCACTATTTTCGAACATGTCCTGATTGGACTCTTCAAGCATTAAAAGTTGTGTCGGGGCATCCAAGTCAATTTGTGTGTCAGAGCTACCACCACCTGTGGAAATATTTTTTTGATAATAATTAAAAAATAGAAGACTCACCTGGCGGTTTTCAAAGAACTACTGCAAGATGAAGCTTTCGCGGTAAGTTTTATTCACTTTGGATTCGAATGACGTCAAAGGTAAGTAATTTATAGGTTATAATCTAAACGAAAATCACTGAAAACTAGGCGAAAATCGACAGAACATAATCGCAAAACGTACCTTCCGTATTCGTAGACTCTTCCATCGTTGATTTTCAAATGAAATCGTCTCTATTTTGAATAATCTAACGTGAAAAAGATAGCCGGTAGCTGTCACACCATTTTCGCGGCAATCGAAAAACTTTCACCCAGTCGCATCCAATCAAAAGCACGCATTTATAACTGTGCAAAAGTTACAGAACTTTAATGGCATTCGGTATTTAGATACAGCAAATGCCCCATAATCTAAAGAAAAACCGCTAGAAGAAGAAACCAAATATGGCACAACGAAAGAACCGGCCGCCATTCAACCGGTTGCCAGTACTGATAATTTAGACCTAGTTGCCAGTCTCTTTAAAAAGAAACCCCAAGTTGCGTTTTATCCATTGATTAAATTTATTCTGCTCTACACATTGGCAATGTTGGCCCCTATCGCTTAGGTGGAAGCGAGTCGGCACCGCTGTAACGTGGAAAATGTATGGCAAAGAACGAGACAGACATATACAAAGGCATATTATTATATTATGTTGGTCAACGTGTACAACGGTTATTAAAAAAATCGCTCACGGTCATCTAAGATAGTTAATATAAAAGTTATGATCACCACAACTAAACATTAAAAATTCGTGATGAGCACAGTCTATAAATCGTTTTATCGTGATAATATACTGCCCGCAATGTCCTTACCTTAGTCGTTAAGTTACTAATGGTTTTTTATATACCATTATAACACTTACCTAGGTATATAAAAAGGATTTGACCATTTATTGGTGTAACTTCAAAAGAGCGACACTCGACATTTATAATGGCAAATCCTGCAAAATCGTTGCGGCTTCTCAAAGCATTAGAACAGTATACGACAAATCACAATAGATGGGATAGACTACTTTTTAATAAGGTATTAGTATGGAATTTATGTATTATCGGAACCTTTTCCATTTATATATTTTTTTAAATATCTATTTAAAGTAATGCACGAGAGACGCACTCCTGCAGTATTACAAAATATTAGTGTTTGTACCGTAGCACAAATAAAATCACACTGCAGCATTTTATTAAGTATGTCAACGCCGCCTAACTAGGCCTAGACCTGTATAAAGGCAGGCGTACCAAAACAATATAATACATGTGCACATTTTAAGATATAATTTAAAGAAAAAACAAAATGAAATCAATTTGGGTAGGTACTAATAGGTATTAAAAAGTCATAACATATCAATTTCAAAAATAGATTTTGGATGGAATTAAAATTAAAGCATTAATTTAACCCTAAATCTAACCTTTGGGCTAATATTCAAAAAGTATATAATTTCCTGTTTTTCTTGTTATATTCCTCAATAACCGTATTTGTTTAAAATATACCAGACAAAATATATAGCTTTTTATTTAAGCTATTTTTATATAGCAGTTTTGTATAAATTTGTGTACATTTATTTTTTCTATATGTCTTCCTATATGATAATATAGCGGACGTAGGTATCACGTACGTTCGTATAGGTAAGGCGGTTAGTAGCCTAAAGTATTTCAAATTAATGAATATCTGAATTACATTTTCAAAATTACCCTTAACATTGCTAGTAAAAATATATAGGTATGTAGGTATTATAAATAGGATAAAACGAATTTACCGCGTGTTTTGATATATCGATGGTCCAGGGTAGACCGAGTGCTACAAACTTCAGGCGGTAAATTCTTTTATCCCATTATAATGTCAAACAACCGCGATAGTCTTCGATCTCAAATAATATGTAGTCAAAATTAAAAATAATATAATTTCAATAAAAATAGAATATGTCCTCCTTAGAATTATAAAATGAAATACATAGATATACAAAAAGCTTTTAAGTCACTAATAATATCATTTAAATTATCATTTAACAATAATAACTACTAGATTCTATCATTTTGACGGTAAGTCTGATAGGAAATGGAGTTGGACACGCAATATTTCATAACTTTTTCATTAAAAAAAACATACTATGTTTTTAAAATAACCTCTTTAGGTGCTTATGAAATATCTTTAAAAAACTAACCTACGCTACTGAACTGTGGGTGTTTGACGCTTCTTTAAATGCCATATCGCTTATTTATTGAGGCTGAATAAGATTATTACAGTTTCGGAATCAGCGGGGCGAATATGGTCGGGTGTAGTTAAAACAACAACAATGTAGAAAAGTCGAAGACTATGGCGGTTGTTTGACATTATAAATAGGATAGAAAACGAATCGATGAATCGAGCACGCGATCTATGCGACACTGAGCATTTTCCGAAGGAGATGGAACATGTCAACGATGTCCTTAGAAAAAATGGATACGGAAAATATCACGAGACACGCACACGATCTAATACAGACGAAACTCAGAAACCGAGCAGATCAAGAGCATTCTTACCATACGTCAAGGGCGTGACAGATCGAATAAGTAAGATGCTAAACAGATTCGATATAAAAACGATCTTCAAACCGACCCAAAACATAGCTCGATTTTTGAGGCCTGTAAAGGATGTAATACCACTGCAAACCCCGGGTGTGTATAAAGTCGAATGCAGCTGCGGTCTAGCCTACGTTGGACAAACGAAACGGCCCATAGCCACACGACTGACAGAACACATCAAAGCTGTTAAAAACGTTCAGCGAGAAAAATCGGCGATCTGCGAACATATATTGGATAGCGGAGTAACCACTGGATTCAGTTTCAAAATCCCATTGTGCTATCCAAGGAACAATTCTACTTTCCTCGCATGATCCGGGAAGCAATTGAAATAAGAAGAACCCCGAACTTCAATAGAGACGACGGTTACAAACTTTCTTCTAGGTAGAAACCTCTTCTTAAAATGTTCCCGCCGCCGAACGCCGAATGCAAAGACATAAAACAGGATACAGCGAGTGTTGTGTGCAAGACGGATTTTCGAAATTCCCGCGCTCCGAGCCCGGCCCCCCACCACCGTTATAACCTACGCAGTGGCGGCAGCGGTATGCGGCCTACACGCAAAACAACGGATTGACAGCTATTCAGTCTACCCTAGACAACGGCGGCTGCAACGTCACCGAAACGTCGGGTGCTACAAATTTCACGCGGTAAATTCGTTTTCTATCCTATTTAAAATGTAGAAAAGGTTCCGATTCTACATAAATGCAGTAATTTTAACCTAGTAAGTAGAAAGGGACTTACATTTATTTTATTTTAATGTAAAATTCTTTCTTAGGTAAAGATCTTGGACAATCCAAATGGCGAGATGATAGGTACTTTTACCGTCACTAAGGATATTACAAATGTAGCTAAAATCCTACACGGAGGTTTCATAGCATCCATCATGGATGTTTTTGGTGTATTTGGCATCCTTAGCCATCGTCACGGAGATTACTGCTTGACTACAGACATGAATATTTCGTAAGTCTTAATCAAGAAATTGCGAGTCTGGCGCGGATTTTTCGATGGGAGGGTGGGCGGGAGGTGCAACTGAATTGTACTTATTTTCCTAGTTATAAATCTTTTTCATTCACTTCAGAAAGCCGGGTTAATTGGCCCATATCACGCGAAGCCCCACGAAACGGCAGAATGCCGAGTAGTAGGTCACGGGCCTTATAACAGGGCCCGGCGACTGAAATACGACGACCATTCACTAGAGTAATCCATAAATGTACAAAAAAACAATCTGGCTTATTTACAGTTGAACGAAGCTAGTCTGCTGGGAATATTTCAAAACAGAAAAAATCGATGTGTTTTACGGATACATACTTCGCCCTTACTTTTACACGTTCAAAACTTATACTACAAATTGATATTATCACATAATATAATTTGAAAGAAGTCTGGCCACTTTAAGAAATCGCGGAATTCGTCTGGTAGGATCTAAAAATTAAACAAAAATAAAAACTCATTGCCCTCATTTTCACTGTCTTGAAATGTTTGTACATGACAATTGATCCTATAATACCACGACAAAAAAAAACACATCGGCCTGATGTTCATAAAAACTAAAGCCTTGCCAGACTTCTGAGGCAGTTCGCAGACAGAGACAGAAGTTTTGACAGTGCCCACTATTGTATAGGCGTGCGCACCATGACACCCATTAAACTAGTCTGGCAAGGCGTTGGCAATCGCACATCACGAGCAGATGTTACCCTAAGCTATCGGTATAATGTTTCGTATCAACTGACCAATTTCAGGTCTGCAAAAAAGGGCTACCATTTTGTTCGTTTTTTCAGGTGCCAGACACCTTTGCCATGCCAGCCAGTTATATTTTCTAATCGATGCTGCATGCGACTTGACAGTAAAACGATTTTCATTTATGTTTTAAAAAGGTGTAGCACATTTGTATTTTCAAACGCATTGCCCGCTCAGCCCAACGGAAAACCGCCTTATAAAAATGGCCGCTACTTAGAGCCCTATTCCGCCGGGGCATAATGGGGGCGCAACCAGTCGCGCAACCGTGGTGTCTTTGAGCAACCAAGTCGAGATACCAGATTAGACACCAGATAGACACCAGAATCGCAACATTTATTTTCAAATTTCTATTAGAAAAAATCCCGCTAGGAACTATCCCAATGAAGTGGTCTGCTTTGAATTTCGATAATAAACTTTTCTGTATCGAAATCCATCGTAGTGTACGCTGCAATTAAACAAACTTATTGAAAACAACAGTGTTCGCATGCGAAAGACGAGCACTGGCAGCGCGACTGGCGGCCGAGTGAGTGACCCGACATACAGCGCTATACTAATCAATGGTGGTGCGACCAGTGTCACACTGCCAGTGCTCGTCTTTCGCATGCGTACACTGTTGATTTCAATGCGTTTGTTTAGTTGCAACGTACGCTACGATGGATAATGTCGACAAAGAAAAGTTTGTTATCGAAATTCAAACCAGACCACCTAGTTGGTATAGTTCCTCGCCGGATTTTTTCTAATGGAGATTTGAAAATAAATGTCGCGATTTTAGTGTCTCATCTGGTGTCTTGACTCGGAAGCTCAAAGACACTACGGTGCGCGACTGGTTGCGCCGCCATGGTACACCATGGACACCATGGCGCAACCAGTCGCCGCCACCAACAAAATGTATACAGCTCTTGAATAATCCTATTGACGTTTGGTGACTGGGAAAATCAGTACTACCAAAATAATCACTAGCCCCCCGACTGAAAATATCTCCAGCTATCTTAATTAGGATTTTCATTATTTTTAGATACCTAAAAATGGCAGGAATAGGCGCAGAGGTCAAAGTTCACATGAAACCCTTGCGAGTCTCCAAATCAAGAATAGTCCTCCAGTGTCTTTTGAGCGACGAGGCAGATGGGTCACCATTGGCCTTTGGTACGATAGGACTTTCGGTACCAAACATGCGGCTAGTATTAAATGACATTCCGTTTGATGTCACCGATAATTCTACATAAAATAATATCGAAAACTTTGCTACTACTTAGTTATCTAAAGATTTTTAATAAAAGAAAAACTAATATTGGACTTTCCCTATTATCTGGTATATTTTCACAACTGGCAATATTAGCAAAAATTGATGGGGACAGATTTTGACAGCTGACAAAAAACACACTGAAACACACACGACGCTGTCAGATAGGGGTTTCGCAAAAAATACATGAAAGTAAATAATCAGATCGGAATAATCATAGCCGGCAAAAAACGCCATGTTTATCGTAAAGTGAATAAATAATAATAACAACAAATGAGTCGTGGAGCACCAGCGCGGCGGGAGATCGTGGAATATTCGTGAGAGTATAAAGAAAGTCGCGTAGTTCGCCCGATCCCGTTACTCCTTCCCGATGAATGCAGGCGTATTTAATAAAGTTAATCTTAAGGTAAGTTGTATTGTTTCACGCGGTTTAATTTTAATTAGGGTGTAATTGCACAATATAATTAATAATCGTGGTCATGACAATTTTGCTGAGGAAAACCTACTTTAGCTTTCTGCTTTCAAATCGGTTGTGGCCAGATTACATACGTTGGATTTTTTGCAGAATAGGAACCTTTCTCAAAAATCGAAAAAATAAAGAAATACTACCAGATTCGATCATTGTAATGCTAAATTTGATAGAAAAAAGCTTCGGACACGTAAAATTTCTAAATTTTATAAAACGTTTATAAATTAGAGTTCTGTACCAGAGTGTACAACCAGAATCCGGAATTATTACGATATTGGTACCTTGTCTATTTAACCCTTATACCGTTATTCTCACATACACTATTTCTACACTGGGGTGTAATACACCCAATAAATATGGGGAGGGTTTGTCTGCTTGCCGGGGCAGTAATCATTTTTCAGTCCTAATAAATAAGCGAGAGATAGGCATTAAAAGAAGCGTCAAACGCCTGCATCCTGGTAGCTATGTTATTTTTTTTTTAAACAAATTAGTAACGCCTATATGGCGGTAGGTTTACTGTCCGATGCTATTTCCTATCAAATTTAGCAATAAAATCACCGAATCTAATCGTTTTCTTTTGTGTTTTGTTTTGATAAATAAAAAGGTCCGGATACCATATTAATTTAAGTTTTGTACCAGAGTGTACAACCAGAAACCTGTTTGTGAGCTCTATTGGTAAGTATTGGCGGCGGCGTCTGACTACAAGAATCCTTGGTGGCAGCGGCGTTTCGGTATGTAACCGGCATAGTGTTTTGTTATCTCCATTCTCTTCTGTCACTATGCAGCCTCCATCCGGCAGCCTCAACGCAGAATTGCGGAGCCCGGGTAGGCCCTGGCCTGCGGGCCAGTTCCCCTAGGAATCGTTCTTCGGGTGCTCCTGGACGGTTCGCGCACCGTGCGGCGTCAGCCAATCGATTGTGCATTCCAACTGATAGTCGGGGGAGTCTGGAAATGGCTTTGTTTTCTATAGAGCGGGAGTGGTTGCTTGCCTTGTGGCAGCCGCTCTTGAAACAACCAGTCGACTACCCGTTACCGGGTGAACAGCCGGGCAAAGGATGCCGTGGTCTGCGATAGATTCGGTAGACACCGAATCGCCGCTACACAAGGGAGAGGGCCGCGCAAACAACTTCGAACCTGTAACTAGTCAGGTGTTCAGAGAAATCTGGCCATAACTGATAGCGAGGGCGCTTGATCTGCCCGCTGGTTAACTACCCGGTGCCGGGCGGTAAGGGTTGGTCTCTCGCGGGCTAGTTGGCGGAGCTAGATAATGGATTATCATTGTCTAAGTCTTCTACGCTCATCCCACGGCTAAAAGAACAATCACATATCGTTATATAAGCCTGGGGTGGCGGGTTTGCCCTTTGTAGTCGACACCGCCCAACTATCACTTACGAGGCCTCAGTCTGGTGGGTACTCATTGCGACTCCATTTTAAGAAGTTTTTAGTGATGCCTTCGAGGTCCGAGGAGAAATATACACTTTTTATAAAATTTTACAGAAGAACCTCACTATTTTCCTCATGCTTATGAGAAAATAACGACTTTCTTTTGTAAAATTTTATAAAAAGTGCACATTTTTTCTTTCTTGTGCACATGATTTCATCTACATACTTAGATGGAATACCTGAAAATGGAATAGGAGCGTTTTATCATTTTTTATACTCTAGACTAGTGATGCCACGAATATTCGGTACCATTCGGTATTTGGACTGTTCGGTCCCTGGCTTCGAAGGGGGAGTGAATGGGTGGTAAGGTGAATGCTCACATGTGGCAAGACAACTGTCCTAAACCTAGCACAGCCGGTCGTTAGTCCGGAATCCACCGTTCACCTCCCAGAAGTGTAATAATTATATATGATGGGCCCGATTTCGGTCGGTGAATTCCATGGCAGCTCCGTTTGTATTTTATATTTTATTTATATTCGGAATTCGGTCGAATACTGCATATTATTCGGCCGAATACCGAATACCATGAAAAAAAACGCACTCAAAAATGTATCTATTTTAATCACAAATTATATTATTACATCAATACTTAAAATCTATTAGTTGTTGTAAAATCTATTGGTTGGTTTTAAACAATTGCACTTTTCCTCGTAAACAATTCCTGCTTCTGAAAATAGCCTCTCACTATAAACACTACTGCCAGGAGATGATAGATAAATCGCTGCAAAATTTCTCAGGCTCGGATATTGCTTTGCATTTGCTGACCACCGCTTGTAAGGGTCTGCCGTCCAATCTAGGCGAACAGTTTCCAAATAAAAAACAATCTCATGTGCAATAGAACTTTTCTCCAAACCCTCGTCATATTGTATATTATCTGTAGCGACTTCCTCAAAACAGTTCCAGAAACTGTTGTGTATTTCAATCGTTTTATCATTTTCATTGGTTTTTCTTTTCTTACAAAGTGGAGAAGAATCACCATCAGATTCAATACTACTAGACTTATCACAACACATTTTCAAAGCTTGTAAAATATTTTTTTGTCTTGCTCTTTCCGTTTGAACCAAATCCAGGAAACTAGTTTTGAACCGCGGGTCAAGAAAAGTGGCAACCAGTCATAAACTATCACGCGCAATTATGCACATCACTCATACATCTTACGCCAAACATTCGGCAGCCGAATATTTGGTGCTTCGGCCGATAGCGTGGCCGAATATTTGGTATTCGGTATTCGGCCAAATCACTATACGTAGCATCACTACTCTAGACCCAGGGATCGGCAAACCGTTATGACAAAAGGGCCAAATTGTATTTTTTTCCAAATTATTTGCATTTCAAAGAGCCGAGTTAAAAAGCATTTATAAGCATAATGACATTGTTACTATTTAAGATTATACATTTAAATCACTCATTTCTAAAAGGGCATTAGAGGCACCTTTTCGGAAATAACTTTTTTGATGGAAAAGAATTCTTTTCACCGTAACGCATATTCAAATTGAGAATAGCACCTGTACCTAGTTTAGTTTCAAAGATATACGAGAGTCAATTTGGTACTTTTGTTTATTTATACCTGCTATCTAACTCCTTAATAAGTCAATATGTTTTAGCAACTTTTTTAAAACACAAATATACAGGATGTCCGAGACTTAAAATCCTTTACAGATAATTCATGTTCTATTAGAAGCCAGAAGTCAGTTTTGCTATATGGAGATAGACAGGTCATTTTGAAAAGGGCACTTTTGTATGGAGACATCTCAGTCATTTTGAAAAGGGCATATTTTTCACAGATATTTAATAATTAATTACTAATTAATTAAACAATATAAGAATATACGAAATGCAACATTAAACCAAAAAAATTAAGTTTGGTTTTTTGGATATTTTTTCTTAAACAATTTCAAGTTACCTAAGGCTAGAAACGGTTTTTTATGTCTCCTGGAAAATTTCATTTTTGCCTCAGATGCCGTTTTCGAAATGACCGATTCATTTAGAAAGTGTAGTTCTTCCAAACGTAACAACAAACAAATTAAATTCACCTTATCCAGAAATTCCTGTAGAAATAAGGCCCATTTATCGCATAAGAGCACTTATCGCAATGCACTAAATATATTCTCGCAATCTCTGCAAAATTTGCCAAACAAAATAGGTTTGCCTTTTGCTGGTGTAAAGACGGAAGAGTATTTCTTAAGTACACACAAAATTTTAACAAAAAAAAAAACCACTCCAAAATTCATGGTACCAGCAGCAGCAGCCATGTCATGATGATACTTAGAACAGGTTATCATAATTGAATGCGTATACAAAATTTTGTGCCTGTGCTGTTGACCGTTGAGGAGTTCCCTCATTGCAAGCCAACCCTGGGTGCCGCAGTCCTGTCTTGGTGAAACTTATAACGGGCTGTCGTAATTGAAAGCTTATACAAAATTTCGTTTCTGTGCTGTTGGCTGTTAAGAAGTCCCCTCGTCGGGAGCCAACCCTGGATTAAGCAGCCATGTCATAGTGAAACTTAAAACGGGCTATCATAATTGAATGAGTACACAAAATTTTGTGTGTGCTGTTGACCGTTGAGGAGTCCCCTCGTCGGGAGCCAACCCTGGATGAAGAAGCCATGTCATGGTGAAACTTAGAAAGCGCTATCATAACTGAACGAGTACGAAATATTTCGTGTCTGTGCTGTTGACCGTTGAGGAGTCCCTTCGTCGGGAGCCAACCCAAGGTGTAGAATCAGGTCATGCTTACCATAAAAATAAATACATTGTCATCGGAATTGAATAAATATGTACATTTTCAACTTTATATGATAATATTAGAGGATTTCCCTCAATTCCTCATGGATCCCATCATCAGAACAGGATTTTGATAAAAATGGGACCAGTCTGCAAGGATATCCTTTCAAATAAAAATATATTTTTTCAAATCGGTTCATAAATGCCAGAGTCTGAGTTACATTTTCAATTACATTTCACAATTGTCGATTTCTGAGGAGATCAGAAGAGCTGAGTGATATCCGTCTATAGGATCAAGAGGATTTTGGCTACTCTCAACCAGGGCCGGACTGGAACTTAAAATCGGCCCGGGCGTTTTGAAGCCGGTCGGCCCTTAGAAAAAAAACGAAGTACATATATATTTTGATATTATTATTAAAGACAAATGTTTCTAATCTATCTAAGTATGTAAGTTAAGTTAGTGACTTCCGGAGAAGCTCATTGCTTTCGGCTACTTTATCTATTATTTCGTGAGAGTCTAGATTCATTAAGAGATCTTTTTCTACCGCCATCAACATGTAAGAAATTAAATTTTGAGGAGACAAACTGCTCCTCATAGGATTTTTTATAATTTTTAAGGTAGAAAAACTTCTTTCACATGCCACCTGGCCTAATGATAATGTAAGGAGAAATTTATAGCCTAGTGCAATAGACTTATAGGCACAGCTCAATAGATTAAATCTATGTAAAATTTTGAAACAGCAAATCGAACATTTTTTACATGCACTACGTATCTCACATGCTTTGAAAGTGTCATTACTTGGTTATCCAACGTCGTTTCTACGGTACCTTCATTATCATTATCTTCTACAATGATCTTATAATCTTCCGATTCTGAATTTTTAAGATTATCCCAATGCAACGTCAAATTTTCCAATTCAATCCGCAAATTTTCGCTGGTGGCTTTTTCATCAAATTTCGTCAAGTGTCTGCTTAACTCTTCGAGTTCACCAGAGACCATTTTTTCTTATTTCGGGGAACCGCTTTGGATCGAGGTAAGAAAAATCAGCATATAATTGTTTATTTGCAAGAAATCGGCGATCCATGCTCGCAGTAACTGTATCAAAAATAATGTTATGAACTCCTACTTTATATGAAGTGCGTGCATCGCGGACACTTTTATCCTGTACCAACTCGCCTGGCATAGATTTCTTTTTTCTATGTCTTTTCCCAGGGAAATTTGATTGAACTTCTATATCCATAGTCTTCAACTTTATCCAACTTTTCATTAGCCCATGCCACAAAATTATTTGTTGTTGTTTCAACTGTGTCGAAGTCTCTGACAATTTTTTTTCAGTTGTGAACTCGATTGTGAAACCATATTTTGAGCTTTCAATATATCTAAACCGGCAGTTTGAAGGTATTTCGAGAGAGGTGTAGTTACGTCAAATATTCTTAAAAACGTTTTGGCTGTAATTATCGTTTCGTATTTGAGCATCGATTCTATGCTTTCGCTTTCACATGCACCTCTGGCTTAAAGTGCATATTTTGTTGTATTGTTGCCAATGTCATGATCGTTACATACAAAGACGATTCTGGTTTTGAAAATGACCCAAAAAAATTTTTGAGGGCCGTATCTTTTGACCACTAACGTGTTTCGCCAATAGTTGAAAGTCTTTTCGTATTGCCGACCTCTTTAGTTTTTTCCCTAACATCCATGCGTTGATACGATTCGCGAAGGAATACTGCAACGTCATTCAACAAACTAAACAATAATGCACTTTCAATAACCGACTTAGTAGTATCTCCTAATACTAAATTCAGTACATGTGCGTAGCACCAAACGTGAATTTGACCTGGAGACTCTTTTGATAGCCATGAATCCGTTGTATTAGCCTTGCATATTTGCTGCCCCATCCGTTGAATTACCGATGCATCTTTTTATATCTACATTTCCAGACTTTAAAACTGCATCAATCAAGGAAAACATATTCTTTCCAGTTGACGATTCACTTTCTACGACAGCGAGAAGTCTTTCATGTACACAAGCATCTGTCATGTAGCGTATTATAATTGAGCATTGGTCTTTGCACGTAATATCCTGAGTGGTATCTACTTGCAAAGAAAACATACCAGCTGCTCGTACCTCCAGACAAATATTCTTACATATAAGTTCACCGACTGCTAGGATAATTTTATTAATAGTTGTTTTTGACAAAAACGTTAATAACGATCCTCTTCTTTACCCCCCTTTGGCAAACCATGAAGTGTTTTACTTTTGTCAATGCACTCTTTGAAGTGATCTTTCAGATGGATATCATATTTGCTGAGGAGAACCACGAGCTCAAAAAAGTTGCCGTGGTCTACAGTCATGACCTCGAGACTATATGCTGCTTCCAGTTGGTCACCTCTATAACTTAATCCGCGTTTCCCAATAAACTTCACAATGTCTATTATTCTCTGTAAAATTTCTCTTCTTTTCCGCACTTGTGCTCGATGTAAGGACATTTGATTGACAAAAATTAAACTTTGAACATCTTTTTTACTGGACCTCAAAATGTAAGCTTCCGCACAAGCACGATGCGTTTCAGTTTTTCCGTGTTCCTCTACTCTGATATGAACATGTCTCTTATCTTGCATTCCTCGTAAAAAAGGGCTTGAGCTGGTATCAGAAGTTGTAGAAAATGCTAGGCAAACTGAACAGAACAACGCGTTCTGTTCTATGCTGTAGGTCAGCCACTTGCGATTGATTCCGTCTTTACGATTTACAGCATTCTGTAACACAGGATCAATAATGTCTTGTATGGGATGAAATTTGAAAAAAAATCCAACTGATCGTTTTCAGGACGTGCAAAATAGTTAAATGAAGAATTTACATTTTTATCTAGTTCCCTATTGGCGTCATTTGCAGAATAATGAGGGGCATGCCCATGCTGTTCATATTGAAGTTCCACTTCAACTAGAGGTTGTTCGAATTGCTGTTCCTGACTGATTAACTCTTTGTTACATTCAGGAGGTGATTTGACAGTTGCTTCTTCAGTTACCACCACTGCATTAGAAGTAGATGAACGACTAAAAATATTTGTCAACAAACACTCCTTCGGCTTTTTCGAAGCGGTCGATGCGGTCTCGTTCGTGCGTGGATTTGCGCGCATACAGCTCGCATCTCCCCATCGCACGGGCATGCACTGGCTCCAGCCCGGATCGCGCCGCCCCGCACCGCCCCCGCGCTGCCCTGCGCTGCCTCACCGTTCGCGCGTGCGCATGCATAGCAATATGGCGACGATAGGACCACCGCGCCTGCGGCGCGGCGGCCCTATCGTCGACTGCGGCCCATCGGGCATTTGCCCGATCTGCCCGTACGGCCAGTCCGGGCCTGCTCTCAACTGAACACTCTTAATTACTATGTACGAGGTCTAACATTCTGTTCAACTTGTTATACTGAGTGTTATATTGTTTCAAGAGCAAAAATGACTAGGTATCGATAAGATGACAACTGAGACTGTCAGTATATTTAACAGGTATTTCACCACTTTCAGATGATGAGTAAATCCTCTTGGAGAAATTCCAATCCCCAACAATAACAAAATTATCATCAGGATGACTACTTCTCATGTCAATTATTTTAATAGAAACGTATTAACATTTTCCACATTTTCCATAATGTCATAAGAGCCATTGTATCACATTTAAACATACGAAATAATTGCTTATAAGCTATATATATGTTACGAGTAATGAAAAGGCTAAACTTCTTATAAGCGAATCAACGATTTCTAAGCTAACTTAACCCTTGGAGTAAATGGGTATTTTCATGGATGCATCTGTCTCTTTTGCAGGATTTTCGGCGACATCGACTTAAAGTACTATAACTACGAAACTACTACACCAATCATAAAAAGAACAACTGCACAATGATTGCATTGAAATTTCGAATATAGAATATTGAAATATCATTTTCTAAAACAATTATGAATATGAGAACGTCAAAGAAGTGAAAAAAACGCGCGACCAGATTTGGTCGACTCGTACTCAACGGATAATTGTTTCGCGACCAGATTTGGTTGACTCATACTCAACGGGTTAAGACGTTGAGCCCCGATGTACTAAATTTGAAGTGGTAAATAAGTTTATTGATGAAAGAGAAACAGGCGATAGGTAAGATAAGATCAATGTGAGGGTGTCAGGTAAGATTTTGCACCTGGGATATACACATTAATTTGGATACATGACATTACATAATTTGATTATAAGATCCAAAACAAAACCAGTGATTACGAAATCGATATAACGTTTTAGCAGATATAGCGCTTAAGATTAATTTAATTCTAAAAATCGATGCTAAAGGTTTCTGAAGAGTCATCACATAATTTATAATAATCATACATATTAGATGCTTATTACTCCCTGTTGTGGAGGGTTATATATTATATATATATATTTGGATAGTCAACAGCAACTAAAACACAGTTTGCTTAGCTTGGACTGAATTAATGTTGAAACTCGATCTCGTGCACAATCAATCGCTGTTGCATTTATATAGGTTTTGTTTAATTGAATTGGTCATTTTGAAAATAACTGATTTTCTCAAAATAATATAACTTTTTAATTTACTATTTTTTAAAGTTAACCCTTCGGCTACGTAACGACCAAGTTTGGTTGCACATCAGAGCACCGTTAACTACGTAACGACCAATATTGGCGGCTTGCTCCCGGAGCGCACAGTAATATTATTTTCTAATGCAAACGCATCCTAATATCCATACCAAATATCTCATTATTACCATAGATACATAGACGGCCGCTAAAATAATTTCGCGCATCATTGAACGGATATTTCTGGTAAAATTCCATTGTCAAGCATTGCCGTTCGGTCGTCATTGTCAAACATCGGGTCGTGAACAGTTTTTTGTGTTTTTTTAGTGTTTTCAGTTGGAATATGAATAGAAATGTAAGTAAATTTGATTCTAAAACACTTTATCAACCGAATTCAGTGATTTTATGTACATTTTATTCCAATTTTATCTGTTTTTTTAGTTGAAAAATTTGGTGCGGTAATACTAATTGTTGAGTAATTAATTATTAAGTTTAATTATATTATTAATTTAATTAATTTAATTTCGATTTTTTTTTTTAAATTTTATTTTATTTTATTAATTATTATTAATTATTGAGTTTTTTGCGATAAATAACTCTAAAAATGCAAAATGTCTGCCTAATTCGTTGACAAAATACATATTATTTTGTTTTTTGCTGAAATATCTGAAATTTTCGGCGTATTTGTAAATTAATAAGGTTATTTTTTTCGAGAAATCATCAAAATTTTAATTGGTTTTTATGAACTAATATCTAAATATTTTTATATGTAAATAATCAAAACGAAATATTACCGTTGATAGAAAATCTAATAAATATCACAATGGCATTTACAATTTCTACATTTGGTTCCAGGAGGACAGAGCAACTGCTCACACAGTTCGGGCAACGATGGAGATTATGAAACACCAATTTCCAGGCCGAGTGATCTCCCATTTTTTATATTTGAACTAGCTGTCCAGATCGCCAGATCTAACGGTGCCAGACTTTTTCCTTTGCAAGTCCAACCACGAACCTTGCAAGTCTTGAAAGCTAACATTGAAGAAGAAATCTCCAATTTGAAGCCAGATGTTTTGCGAGCAACAATTCAAAATGCCGTAAAACGAGCATAATTGTGCATCAACTCGGGAGGTGGCTATTTGAGCGATATAATTTTTTCAAATTAATATCGTCAATTTTACACCTTTAAATAAAATTTTCATGAAAACATATCTCTTTTATTTCATTTCTAACAAAATGGTAACCAATTCACATTAGGACATTACTTTTGCACCACCCTGTACAGTTAAAAATCCCACTTTTATGCTGTTTTTGATTGGAAACATATGCGGGATGGTTTTTAGTACCCAAATCTAAGAAAAATGATATGTGACTTTATGGGGTTTTTGAAATGACTGATTCAATTGATTCGCTCAAAACAAAAACAGCCAAGTGACCTTTTTGGCGAATATGAGTTATGAATGCAAAGTTGTTTAATTTTAGGTTATCTATCAACCTAATGCATAAAACATACCAACTTCTCACGTTTCTTTAACAAAATTGTGTTGAAAAGTGTGTTCTCATCAATACATGAACGAAAATGAAATGAAATACTTTGATTTTATTAATTCTGAAGAAAATCGGGAACATGCCACGTCTGAAACTGTCGAGGAAGAAGGGAATGAGGCTGGAGGAGAGTAGTTTTAGTATAATGTAGGCAATAAAGTAACATTTTTAAAAATAAAATTCAAAAATATAAACAATCTGTTTCATTTTAAAATTCTCAAGACAAAAACAGATCACGTCATTTTTTCCATTATAAAAAAGTACCTATTCCAAAATATGTTTTCAATATTACTGAACAAAATCATATGTATAAAAGATGAAATAATTTTAAAATATTTCATATTTCATGACGATAGTACATTTTCTTTACTTTGAGATGTTTTTATTGATTTTCTTAAAGTTTAATTAGTCATATGGTCGGTTTTTGTTTTGAGCGAATCAATTATGTAGATATGTATCTGAAATGGGGGTTAGGGGTCGTCCATTAATCATGTGAGGGTCGAAAGGGGGGGGGGGGTCGGAAGAAATCACGAAATATCACAAGGGGGGAGAGGGGTGTAGTGAGATATCACGTGTATTTATTTTATAAGAATGATCGTCAGCAGTTTGCGGGAAGGACGTGCCAGCGGTGTGGATTGTACAGTAAAGAAGAATGATAAGGCACATGTTAATACATGTCACAAACAACCTAATGATCCAAGCAATAATAGTGCAGAGATGCATAATTTTCGTCCTTCACGCATTCTCATGCATCCTCACGCGACGATCGATCGCTAGATCGAGAAAGATTCTCTGAGTAGTGCGCGAAAATGATGACACCGAGTGGTTTGAGACCGATGTTGATCTTCAACAAAGCACAGTGCCAACAGCTGATTTGCAATATGTAATATTCCGTGGCCTGAGAACAATCTCCATTGAATATATTCATATACCAGTACAATTATATGTTTCTCACATACTTACACCTTTCCTTTATTATATTTATGCCAGTCAGAAACAACCTGCAATCTTAATGTGTGTCTCGATATTTTTATCATGGTGTTTATTTTCCAGAATTAAATCAGATTATACCTGTATTTAAAGATAATATTATGAACATTTTAAAGATACTTTGTACCAAAAAACTACACGTGATTTTGGGTAGGGAGGGGGGGGGGGGTCTAAAACCTCACCATGTATCACCAGAGGGGAGGAGGGGTCAAAAAGTTGGTAAAAAACATCTCGTGATTAATGGACGACCCTACCTGTATAGATAATAAATAAATAAGATTTAATTCTGGAGATAGAATTCTTATAATTTTTTAGGTACTTAATAATTTTTTTCTGTTTCATAGGAGCGTACATATGACAGTGGTATGTATGCAGAATGGAGCTCCATAAAACTAGACAGCGGAGGCCAAGGAGTCCTCGGGGTGCTCGGAGGAACGGGAGGGAGAGATGTGGTCCTAGCCGTCGTAAAACAACTCTCCTCGCAACAGGAACCTAGTCCGCTGACCACCGATGCAGAGGTAAGCGAATCGTCTAATACAGGGGTGCTCATATGGTTGATCGCGATCGACCGGTCGATCTCGAGAAAGACGTTTTTATGATTTCAGTAAATTAGTAAATACTGCATCTTTTATGAGTTATCCTTTTTCATGTAAAAACATTGAGGAATCTGATACTAAAATAGCAAGTCAGTTTAACACGGACTCGTCTTCTGTTGAAAATGAGGTAGTGCAGATTATATCACATATACATATCAAAGCCACAGCATCTGATACAAAATTCTGGTCTTTATTTCTGAAGAGTAAATATCCGAATCTAAAGCAAATCGCCCTTCAGTTGACGGCAATGTTTGGGTCAACTTACTTGTGCGAGTCTGCTTTTCTGAAATGAAGATAATTAAGTGAAAATATCGCAATCGACTAACTGACGAACATGTCATCATGCTTGCGATTAACACTCGGTAATTACGTCCATCTTATGAAAAGTATGCTGAGGACATGCAGTGCCTCGCTTCTTCTACATCCAAAGTAAGTCTCTAGTAGTGTTTAAGAACTAGAACTCGTTTGTTTCGTAAGAACCAATAAACTCGCAATTAGTATGAGTTTTTTTATTGACTTTTTAGGGCAGATCTACTCCTACCTTGACAAAAAAATGCTTATTGAGGAAAACTAATTTCTGTAGTTTCTACTAATTCTACGTGGATTCATGGCCATGAAATTCTGCAGCAATCCTATATACTTATACCTGCGCCACGATACAGCCTACCTACCTAGACGACAATCCTGCATCACACATATGTACTTGCAGCCTCTCAGAGTCTATCGATCGGAGTCTAACAATATTGTGCAGTTCAAAAATTGAGCGCCCCTGGTCTAATATATATTTTTTACATTTACTTTTAACCCTCAACTTGTAACATCGGTCTCACAGACCCTGGGGTTTTGCATTTTGTGTTACAACACTGCAATAGATTAACCGATCCCCCCGCCGTCCCTAGTGCCTTTCCGCTAGTTACCGTTCAACCACCGGGCGATGCGGGCGCATGCTTATTAAACGAGATCTGTCGTTTCCCGTGCATTTCCTAATATCTTGGCATTTTGTGGCGGTCTCACAGACCGATGTAGTTGGTAACCGCAATATAACCGCCAAACAGCAATATAACCGCCGACAACTATTTTACCTCTATAGAGTTGGTAGATGAGTTAAAAAATCGAGGACTGACTTACGTAGGAACCATAAAGTAAAATAAAAGGCATATCCCTCCTGAATTTCAAGCATCAACTATAAAAGTGGTCAGTTTTTCTCTGTATGGATTCACAGAAAGTACTACTCTGCTCTCTATTGTCCCAAAACTTAACAATGCTGGTCTGCTTGTTTCCACCATGCACCACCCCAGAGACCACTATCTAGGAAGAAATAATCCCACCATCATTGCTTGCTACAACACGACAAAATCAGGGGTTAACCTTCTAGATATGAAATGTGCAGGCTACTCCTCCAACCCGAAGAAGCAGACGCTGACAACAGAAACAAAAGCAAAAACAAATGCAGTGAATTCGTCGTTAAATTTTCAATACCTCATTTTTCTACTTCGGCCTGCAAACCGACATGGAGGTAAAGTATTGTGAACGCACATTTTTTTATTTCAAATGATAAGGACGGATATATACATTATGACCCCCCCCCCTCCCTCTGCCCGAGACGATTAAGACCATTTTCAGACTGAAGTCTGTCTGTGTGTTTGTATGTATGTCTGTCTGTGTGTGTATTCCTCCACGATAGCGCCTAAATGCTTCATCCGATCTAGCTGAAGGTAGGCATGCAGGCATCATTTGGTCGTGGCGAGAGTTGAAAAGATTGCGGCTGAATCGTTCCACCAGAAGGCACGCTAGTCTTTGATTGATTTAAAAACAGACTCGATTCGTACCTATAAACTTATTAACCCGCACCGCATGTAACATCCATTTGGGGACATGTATGGCGGCCGCCTAAAATCCGAAACATCCGCTACTGGATATCGCGCTCGCCGCTGCGAAAAATGCAATTTACGATTCGAAACGTCGTACTTAATGCTTTCTGACGGCGGAACGATGTGGCCAAATAATCTTTAATTCGGCGGCCACCGGCGATAAAATCGAACGGGGATTTAAAAAGTTAGCATAGACGTCAAACGGCAGTCCATCGGCAAGCGCCGCGGCCGCGTATAGTTCCGCGGAATGGTGGTTTTGTGCAGTGTTTTGTGGATAACAGTGCAGTGTTTACTGGATAACAGTGAGTAATTTGCATTTTTAAGTAGTTTAGGCATTAGGATTAGTCAATTGAGATAGTCCATTTGCTGTTTTTCACGAATTTTTAAAGAAAACACTTCGGCGACAACAAACGGCTCGCGAAAAAATGGTTGTTATTATTTTGTAATGTTTAGGAAATATCCCGATATATTGCGAAATATGACGTAATGTCGCTTTAATTTACTAACAAAATAAGTATTGCTTCATTTACATCCTAAGTTATCACATAATTAGGCGTATTTTGAAAATTATATCTTGTTTTGTAAAATGAATTGCGCAAAGAAACTTGTTTTGATAATTACTATGAGAGAATAAAGTGCGATTTTCCATAGTTTTTCGATGAAATGTGACTCTTTGGAGTATAGTAATTAGTTATTAGACATATAATAAGTCTATGATAAGACAATATAATTGAAAAAATCTAACGAATTTTATATTATGATCATTCAAAGTTTATTATTAAGTTCGGACGCGGAAACTCTCAAAACTTTAGATTTTTCTATAATATCAGACAAAGCTCAAAGTTCTGGTGTGATTTCTAAGAAGTGTGATGTAGTAATAAAGTTATTTTGAAAGAATTTCATATAAAAAAATACCATAAGTAGTCACAAATTAAAAATGAAAAAATTTTTTTTTTACGAGAATACATAAAATTTTTCTTGGCTGAATAAATAAATATTTTTGTATGCAAATAAGTAAAAAAAAAATATAGTTTTGGTAAAGCATTTAATAAAGAACATAACTGTATTTACAATTTTTGCATATTTTACGTATTTTGTGACAAAAAAATCGAAGTGATTTTATAGGCGAGTTTTTTCAGTTTGCCAATTTTGTAATATTTATTCATTATTATCTTAATTGTTTTACGAGATAAGGTTATAATGTTTTATATGTCAAATTTCAATGCGATCATTTTTATCTTTATCTTTTTTTAATCGGTTTAGTGGTTTATAAGTTATGATCGTTTTTCTCAAGGCCGTTGACTCGCGTCGATTTTTTGCCCGAATATGTCGCGCGCAAACGTGATAGGTGAGTTTTTACCTCGCAACGTGAGGGGTTAATATCATTTATAGCTATTTTTACGAGATTTGATCTGGACATATTGGCAAAGCGCCCGTCCTGTATCAATAATAATAAAAACAGTCTAATGAGAGACTCGAAAAGTCTGCGGCGACATTGCGTAACGCTCTTTTCGCCGGACAGGTCGAGGAGTTTGTTCTTCGCTCCGGCGATAATGCATTATTTCCTCTTCGATATCCCGAGACGTTTTCGTTCCTCAAACGCCTCGGCGTGTTGTTCTACGAAGGCGTCGCGTCCGGCCGGGAGAATAACGGAAGTCGCTCGTCGGTCTGCAGGTGGAGTGGGTGATCGAGGTGCTGCGCTTCGGGCTGTGCCTGCCTTTGGGCGGGGGCGGCGCGGAGGCGGTGCGCTCCTGCGTGCGCGTCTGCTGCGCCTGGCTGGCCGTGCTGCTGCCGCCCGCTCCGCCCGCGCAGCCCCCACCGCCCGCCGTGCCGCTGCCCATCGCCCGCGACGCCCCGCGCTACGCCCGCCTGCTGCTCTCCGCCCTGCGCAACCTGTTCGCACCGCGCCCAGGGGAAGGTGAGTCGCTCCCCCCTCCTCTCCCCTCTGCCCCCCTCGCCTATCGTCTGCGACGCTCCGAGGAAGGTTAGTCACTCTTCCCCTCCACCCCTACTCCTCGCCCTCCTCCCCTTCCCTCCTCCCCTCATCCCCTGCACCCCGCCCTCCTCGCCACTCTCCCGCGCGCTTCGCCCGCCGTACGCTTTTTATACATATGACGATAGAGAATTTGAAGCGTTCTCGTTAGATCCTCGCCTGCGAAGTTATTTAACAAAAATCAATGATCAAAAATTAAACTCGGTAAAACAGCGAACGGGAATCGACAAATGTTTTAAAGGCATTTCTCGCTTTCTCCTTGGACTTGATTTCTTTTACCAGTTAACGGTTATCCGAATTCTGAAAAAAGTAGAAGTCTGTCAGACCGCATTGCAACTCTCGCCGGTCCGGTTGCGACTTTCGCGGTAGTGCGTCGTCGCGCAGAAGCGGTGGCGAAAAGTATTTGGTCGGACTCGGTTGTTTAATATCGAGCTTCAACATCATCGTCATTTATAGTTCCAGACATTTATTGTGCCGCATTGCACTTATTTCATTCATAAAGTCTTTGATTATTTAGGGTATTAGATCGCTCGATTCCATAGTACATTTTGGCAACCATTCTGCGCCGGCGACATGCAGGTAGCACTGATAGCAGTGTCTGGTGAAACTAAAAGGAATTTATTTGGCCATGTTTAATGTATTTTATCTTTTTTCTTTTCAAGCACTCCCTTTCATTTATCAAACGGAGATAGGTAAGAATGAAATTGCTGAAGACTATTATTCGTTGATTTGTCCTTTGTTTTGATTGTCTCTAATGTCCTGTGTTTCAAGAGACAGCCTCAAAAAAATCTCCATATTTGCATTGCTGGATCTCCCAGAATCATAAAAAGCGGTTGCGTTTGGCGGGAAACTAGAGTTCGAATCTCCTGATAAAGTAATGAGTAACTAAAACCTACCTAAAACATTTTATTGGGTGTAAAATCAAGCTAATTAGGAAAATAATCTCAATTAGTATCTTAGATATTGAGCTTTGTAAATTACATTCAAAGTTGTGATTTGCAAAAATCGCGTAAATACGTAGTTGGGTGTTATCGTATTAAAGGCCCTTTGTTGCCGTTTCTCTTTCATGAGTGGATTGTTAAGGTGATCATGAATCAGTGGCGGTACTTTGTGAACCATGGAGCGGTGGCGATTTATCTTAACAGAGTTGTAGGATTTCAATGTTTAAATTGAGGCTGTGCCCCACAACTGTATGCCATATGTCATAAGTTGAGGATCGTCTTGTACATCCATAAGCCACAGTCATCAGCAACAGCCATAAGCCATATCCTATAAGCCATGCTTTTGAAGTTGGCATGTAGTTGCAATCTCTTGTTTTTGATATGTTCTATTCAATTTAACCGTCTATCCGGGTACATTCCGAGGTATTCTATGCAGTTTGTATGGGGCCCTGAACCTTGCTGTGGCGTACCAAAAGCCTTGCAAACCTAATGCTCAAATAAATATGTTTAGAACAATCCGTCAACCACTGGAACAACACGCCAGGATTAAATGATTCCGAAGCGCCAATTAAGGCTTAAGACTGTAAGACGGCCCGTGAGGCCTTATCGCTAAATAGGAACAATCTACGCATACGGGGCATTGTTCACGGGTCATTGTGGCCGGAACAAACACATGTTCAACCTCAAACTCCGAGACACAAAAATGTGCAGGTTCTGCCAAGGCACAGAAGAAACTCCCCAGCACCTCATGTGCGAGTGTGGCCTGCTGATGCGTAAAAGATACACCTACTTGGGTGGTCATTACCTCCAACCTGAGGAGGTAAAACAATCTGGCGCCAAAAGCCTGTTGCGGTTCTTAAATGACACGAGGCTTAGCGCAGAACTATAGTAGGTGGCGAACACAATAGATCAGCAATGGTCGCAGTGTTACAAGGCTCATAAAGACCTTAGAAATGCCCTACTCAAAAAATAAAAAAAATAAATAATGGGGTATTCTGTCATCGCCTGGCGACAATTACACAGTGCAGTCGCATTTTATTAACATAAATGTCATATAATTAGACTTTGTTTTGTAATTTTTAGTTTCATAGCTTGATATTTACCATTACAAAGTGTCACAAAGAAAAAGGATTTGGACATAACGACAGTGAGCGATCTGAAGTGGGGTGAGCATATTACACAGATCATGAAAAAGGCCAACTCAATTATTTACGCAAATCATTCCATTAGTAGTTTTAATGCAAAAAAGTGACAACCGCTCATTTCACATTCCGCTCTAGCGTATTGCCCTGTCTCGTTCACACAAACTAATTTCCGATTTTGGTTCACGAAGAAACGCAATCGAGCCCATTACCATCTTAGTCGCTCTGCGCCGGACTTTCTCGGTGTGATAACACCAGCTTTATTTTTGTCATTATAGAAAACTTACATCAGTCCAATGTCATAGTTGGGATTTCAGATCTAAAATCCTTACTTTCTGAAAGATGGGGATCTCTTCGAGAGAGTCCGGCACAGAGCGGCTAAGATGCCAATGGGCTCGATTGCGTTTCTTCGTGAACTAAAATCGGAAATTAATTCGTGTGAACGAGACGGCAATATGCTAGAGCGGAATATGCTACCCTCCCCAAAGATAAAGTATCTGAATCTTAGACCGCACGAATTGTGTTAAAATTTGTTCGAACGAGGATAAGTTCGCTTACATATTACTCTATTTCGTTCGCTTGAGGTAATTTCAGTTTTAGTTCACAAAGAAACGCAATGGGTGTTAAAAATCTGGAATACTCAGAGAGACTTCGCAGAGTTCCCAAACTCAATGTTCCTCGGATCAGGGTAGACGTTATTGAGACGTATAAGATCCTCAACGAGTTATCTTCTATCTTTAAACAGAACCACATGCATCATCTGCGAGGACACGACGTCAAACTGGAGAAAACACGATTCTTCACCAATCCCAGGAAACACTTTCTAGCCAACTTGACTGTGGACCAGTGGAAACACTTCCTAGCCACTTCAACCTAATGAAGGGGTTGAAGCGGCTAGTGTCGAAGTATTATATTAGTGAAAATAGACTAGACAAACATTTTTTTAAATATTGTTAATAAACTCATTGTTAAATTAAGACATATCAGCCATAGATATATAGGGCCTAGATATGCCCTGAGGTACAAATGAGTTGGGTCATATCCATTGCGTGTAAAAACATCTGACAGAGAGAGAGCAATACATTGAACAGTATGTGAAAGAATAGCACGGCAATATTCAACGCGGGATCACTCACACCGAGAAGTACTGGCGTAATTACTACCGACTGCGATCTGTAGTGGTATTGAAGTGGTCATTTTTGCGCATGAAAGGCCTATCTTGGCCCTTTATAAATCGATTATATCAGCAATTATGCTGCCTGTGTAAAACATAGTAATAATAATAGTATTTAGATTTTGTAACAATAACTAGCCTCTTCCCGGTTTTAGTTATTAATTAGACTCTAGATTCCCAGCCAATGCAATCGTTTCCAATAGAGAGACTAGCGTTTTATAGTCTTGAGACATTAATTAATACAAATATAGATATGTTTGTAATGTGAAAACTGAAATGATATGACTTTTTGGTTCTTGTCTCTTACACCGTTATGTTTTGTATGTGAAGTATTGTTAATGCAGTGATGACATTTCTGTGGTGAAAGTTCCATTTTTATTGATATTAGCCAACTTTTAAAACGCCGTTTTGTTCAGAAGGTGTTGGATGTCACAAATTATAGTGTTGTTTATTTTTGATTATATGTTGAATTGGTGCTTATTAATTTTTAAAAATTATTTTTTGGTAACATTATTGCTTCATCATCTTAATGCGACATTTTTTTTGTCAGTTGATTCAATTGCGGTTGCTTTTGGGTCCTCGAATGGAAAAATCTCAGTAGGAGTGCAAGATTTAGTTTTTGCATTCGTTTTTATCTGAAAAGTGATAATATTTTTGTTTCACTGAAAATTATGTATGTTATGATTGAGCGAGGAATACAACGTCGGACCAATGTGCCCCGCGACTATCCAGGAAATTTTTTGACACTGTCGCATAATGAGTTTGTAAACGTATTTTAAAATAAAATAGTCATCGACTGAACTTCAACTTCCACCTTATTTTTTTTCCGTTTAGGGCCCAAAAAGGCATAACAATAATATTTTGAACTTAAAATGAGCAAACTCTTCGTTACTCGCGGACCATTTCTGACTTTACACATCCTGTTTAACCCCTCAGGCCCCGATTGGCCGATATCGGCCACAACACGATTCAGCGTGACGCTTTTTAATTTAATTTGTTTGATTTTATTATGTTTTATTATGTTAATATGTTTCATTTTAATTATGGGTACAGTGGTTTGGTAGTAATGAATGTTTTGGTGAGACAGTGTCGTAATTCAATTTTTTTACTAATTTTTACTAAAATTTTTGAAACAGCAACTTGTCAATCGGCAGAGGGGCCGAGGCCTGAAGGGTTAAAAAAAATCTAAAATTCTTATGATTTTGTTTTCATATTTTCATATGTTTTTTGATTTCTTCAACTCATTTCATTGGTAATTTAAAGACTGCGTGACTCAAGACTGAAGACTGGCATGCGCTATTCCACTAAGCGGTGGTAAACTTTAATATTTCCGTAAATACTTATCGTATCGACCTAAAATAGACATCATAATACTTGCGTAAATAAATATCACAATTACCCGAGAAAAAAATACATTAAAAAAAAATTCAAAACTCATTTTGGAGTCGTCTAACCTACATATGGCGATAAAATTATGCAATTTCACATAGAGTGACTTTTCTTTGCGTCATTTTTAAGCGTTTGCTGCTTAAAAATGATGGAAAGAAAAGTCAGTAATGTCAACACGAGTCACGAAGAATTTAGCAAAAGTTACGGCGGAGATTTGAGTGGATTGCGTAATGGCCTCAATGGAGGTAGAATGAGTGTTGATATGCCGGGGCGGGGTCGGGGGCCAGGGGCGGACCTGATGGGCAAGCAGGCGGTGCTGTGCCACCGCGTGCTGCGGCTGGCGCGCGCGCTGGCGGCCGGCTCGGCGCGGCTGGCGGCGGCCGAGTGGGGCGCGCTGCTGCGGCTGCTGCTGGGCGCGGCCGCCTCGCTGCTGGCGCCGCCCCGCGCGCCGCACGAGGCCTGCGACCAGCTCACCCAGCGCGTGCTCTCCGTGCTCTTCGAGGTCTGGCTGCTGGCCTGCCACAGGTGAGCCGCCTCTCCGAGCCCGTCGCTCCGTTGCCCGTCGTTCCCGTTCGCCTAAACGCTTCCATGCGACGTTCCGTAACTTACGGCCCTCTAATATATCTATATATTTATCGATATTTTACATCCTTACGATGACTATTTCGCTCGATATAGCCGCTGACGCTTAGAAAAGTTTTTTTTTATAACCCCAAATGTGAACAAAATACTTAAAATAAATCTTCAAATGAGAAATTTTCTTTGAATTTGAGTCGACGCAAAACCGAATAACGGAATAATCTTTCCTGACTACCTTCCAGTGCATCGGAGGCGGAATGCAAAAGCCCCAAATGACTGTCTAGTCATTTTGGCCAATAGCACGAGCCGTACTGTTGCCGTTGTAATTCCTCCGTAAGAGAGACTTCTTCGAGTCCACATTGTTCACGGTTGTACTGCCGTTCTGCCATTCTGTGCTACTAGTGCCATTCTAGCTGAGTCCGGTAAGGAACTTTTTGTGGAAGTCTACGCGGTCTTGTAGATCATTTGAATCACTACGGCCGCTCATTACATGCTTCGATATTGCCGGATATTTGAAATAGCACCGAATCGAATTTTTGATTATTCTAAAGTTGGTGTAGAGCAGAGAGGGCAATTTTATCGCTAGCCCAAAATTTTGTTTGAACCTGGAGAGAGTTGTGAGGGGTCAGCTGGTTTGGCTAAGGACAGCCAGGATTTTAAACTAGCTGTCACCGGCGGCGCATCTAGATGGGACAGTTGGGTTTTGGTGAAATCGTAAATAAGAAAGGGCCATGACAAATGTGAGGTTAGATAATTGTTATAGATCCAGGCCTTACAAGGGTCAGAAATCAGCAAGGCATCTATTTTTTCCAGGCAACTATGGAAATGCTATAACATGATCTATAACATGATCTTTATAAAAAATGTTTGTAACATGATCTTTATATAAAATGCTCTATAATAAATAAAATACAAACGGAGCTGCCATGGAATTCACTGAACGGAGTCGGGCCCATCATAATACTTTTCTTTAAGTTTCGGGTATTCTGCGACAGTTTTCGTTTAAACAGTTGTTAAATATACAATGCCTGGATGTGTTAGGTGCCCTAAGGGATATAGGTAATTAGCCATATTTAATAGGATATAACTCAGAAACGGCTCATTGTGATTAGTCGTTCTAGTAATAAATGTTCTACCTAAGGAGATCTTTCCATTGGTATGTGATTTACAGCTATTGGGAAAGTGAGCCAAAATGCCCATTCTCTTTTAGTACACAAAATATTAACTACAGTCCACCATGGCGAGGCGCATTATATACTCTACAAATTCTTTAATTTTTTCTCTGTTATGACATTTTTTTATTTTATTAGGTGCTTTCCATCACCCGTCCTTTGGCGAACTTTTCGCGAGTGCTGTCTCCAATGGCGTCATAGACCGGCTCTCACGGAACAATGGGCACGGGTCTCTTTGTGTTTAACCTCTCGCCTAACTAGACACATGTACGGACCGCTGTTTCCACATTTACCGATCAGTAAGTGATTCTGACAAAATTATGGTTATGATAATTTATAGCTTATCACCCGGTTAACCACACTTAGTCCTTGATTTATGGTTATTGTGTGAGTAATTGTTATGTAACATTGTATAATTGCATCACAATCCTTATAATTTTATGGCAGCACTATTCACTTTCTACATTTCCAATCTCTGCCCCGCAACTTACTCTACTCCGAGCTTCTATGCTGACGATAGGATTTTTTGTAGACTCTCTCCTCAAATATGGCCAACTGTGCGATGATCTGTCCCAAATCTCTGAGTGGATGAAGAAGTTCTCTGCGGACTTTATTTTAATTTAATTATTGCTTTGGTAAGGAACCTGATCTTGGGTGATTTTTCTATATTTCATCGAATCTAATCGTGCCGTTTCAAGAGTAGCTGACATTAGGTCAACAACCACCCCCGCTGCTTAAGAAACGTTTCAGACCGTTCTCAGACAGTCGAATGCAGAATGCACAGTCGACTGGCGAGCACCGCACGATGCGCAAGCCACCCAGCAGCATCCGAGATCTTCCCCCAGAGGATCCGATCCTACCTGTCCACGACACAGCCGTGACGGGGATTAAAGTCCTTTCCAGGTTCGTCCCTCTTTGAGGAGCCTACTAGATGGGTTGAGCTGTGAGTTGAGCAGACCCAAGATAATGAGCAGGTCATAATGGCCCAAGCTGCATATAACCGTTCCCTGAAGACAGAGTGACTGGTGACACTTTTTAGCAGAAAGTATACTAAGTCTCTACTCTGTTGACAAAGTACAGATCAGGTAAGGTGCACCGATTAATCAATCTAATGGGGAGGAAAAATAGGAGTTGTGTCAATCCGACGCTCACGACCGTTTGAAGGTTAAAAGGATTTCTGATGTCTGAGTGGTTGTTTTATTAATTTTTATTTTTAGGTGAGGAAGATGCTAACTTGATTCCTGCTGATATGTCAGGGGAAGCAGTTGCCCAATCGTGGTACAGGATCCTTCATACCATCGGAAACCCTGTTGATCTGTGCCGTCCGCAAACCATCAGTCAGACTCCTGAGTTCTTGCAGGTATTTTAAAAAAATATACAAGAAGGTTTTAAAAAAAAGAGCTTTGTAACTCACTAAATTCATTATAAAATCTAGATATTCCTACATCAAAACAGTCATCTAATGCAGCAGTTCTTAAACTTTGAATACTGACACTTAGTAAGTCGTTGATGTTTAGCGGTGCTTATTTTGTTTTTTTTTTATTGTTGAAGAAATATTACCCAATCAGGAAATTAGATATTAAAAATAAGTACTGATGGGGACTGAGCTAAATGTAAGCGGTGGCTGAGGTGCAGGGACCGGCGTTCGTAGGACACGCATTCTTTCGTTAGCGTACATACCTATACCTATTACTGTCGAGTAGCACCGGGCGAGTGATGTCACAGCACTAATGTCTGGTGGGGAGACTGAACGCCGGTCCTCGCACTTCAGGCGCCGCTTACATTTAGATCAGTCCCCAACTGTAGTTGACTGTTAAGTAATGTCACGATTTTAAAATTTGTGCTTGTGCTAATCCTAATTGCTTTCTGCTGCTTGTTAGAAGTATTTTGGCAATTTCTCGATACATGAGAAAGCATTTTAAGTCGGCAGAATGGCAAAGAAACAGGACGAGGCAGGGGTGAAGTTTAGTCGCTCATTCTGGCCTTGGCAGATGCCAGGTATATATATATTTATTCATCAATTGCTGGAAAATCATAAAGATTGCTTTAGGTGATTTTGTTGTCTGATGATGTTCTCTGGAATCACAGAATAGTAACGCATTCATTCAATGTAACATTGTGCAAACTATCAGTGCCGGATTATCCAATAGGCCAAGTAGACACCGGCCTATGGGTCTCACATCCTTTAGGGGCCTCGCGACGAGGAATCATTACAATCATATTGTTTTAAATTGTTTGTAATAGATAAAAAACAAATCATTTAATTGAAATTCTAAGGAAAAAAGGTTTAATAAACTTTTTGATACGACAAATAGTAAAATTGATATAAATTATCGACAGTTGGCCACTGCCAGCCTGTGCGATCGTATTTTGTTTATATGCATGTCTTTCCTATGCGACATAAGCGTGAGAATTATTTAACGGCCAACTTTGCCGATGCGATTGTGTTTTGTTTATATACACGTCTATTCTAAACTATATCGTCCTCAGAATGTTTGACAGACCACTTTACCGGTGAGAATCTCACTTGATCTACCCTACGATCGTGTTTTGTATACATACGCGCGCCTCTGCTAAGAGATAGCGCTATTACCATTTAGAGCAGTTGCGAGATTGCGACGGCCTAAGGGTCTCTACGTGGATTAATCCAGCACTGCACACCATGACTGCTTTACTCTTTCCTCGGTCGGTCGATATGTCATATTAAAAACTATTACTTCATGGAACTATTACGAGGGTCATTTGAAAAGTTTCCAGTCTCATTGAGATAAGGTAACTAGAAAAAAAATCTTTCGCCGTCCGATAGATGGCCTTGTCATAAGTAACCATAAAAAATTCAAATCATTCTGATCATTATTTTGTCACCACCAATTAACTATCAACAATTGAGAAAATTGCGTATTGCGCAGAGAAAAAATTCCTTCATTTGAAATGGAAAAAAAACGGAAATAAAAGATGAGTTAGAATTTGTGTACGGTGAAGCCCCCCCTTCATTTACAGCTGTTTAATATTGGGTGGTCGAGTACAACTGTTGTCCTACAAGTATTTTAGACGAGAAACGTTCCGAGCGCCTAAAAAAACCGCTACAACTGACTTAATGTTCGATTTAGTGCATCAAATTGTGATGGAAGATTATTGATTGACTGTTAAGGATATTGGTGAGGCTTGTGGGATATCATTTGAATGGGTACACAAGATTTTACACCAAGATTTGGATATGAGAAAATTATCCCCGCGCTGGGTGTCGCTTTTGTTGATAATCGACAAAAAGCGCATACGGACAGACATGTCGCGTGAGTGTCGGACGAGTTTGAAATGCTTCTGCACCCACCCTATTCGCCAGATCTAGCTCCCAGCGACTTTTTCCTGTTTCTTGATTTAAAAAATATCTTGGGGGGGGGGGGGAATATGTCATTAAACGCTTTAACCCTTGGAGTAAATGGGTATTTTCATGGATGTATCTGTGTCTTTTGCAGGATTTTCGGCGACATCGACTTAAAGTACTATAACTACGAAACTACTACACCAATCATAAAAAGAACAACTGCACAATGATTGCATTGAAATTTCGAATATAGAATATTGAAATATCATTTTGTAAAACAATTAGATAATTATGAATAAATATGAGAACGTCAAAGAAGTGAAAAAAACGCGCGACCAGATCTGGTCGTATCATACTCAACGGATAATTGTTTCACAACCAGATTTGGTCGTATCATACTCAACGGGTTAAACAAGTATTTTTCAGGAATAAACAATCAATTTTTTTCTGACGGTTTAAAGGATTGGGGAAACTTTAGACCAAATCTATCGAGTTGCAGGGAGACAACGTTGAGAAATAAATTTTGTTTTGCTTCTAATTTTATGTTTTTCTTAAAATGGCTGGAAACTTTTCAAATGACCCTCGTAGTTCGACTCCCTTGAGCAACCTTCCTGTACTTTCCAATACCTAATCCCTATCGATCAGAAGAAAAGCTCATTGGCATCTACTTTTCTTGGTCCTCCAGAGTTCCACTAGGGTGTACTATTAAGCCTTCGCAGGGAAATGACACTAGGGAGTTTGGCGGGAAAACTTATAGTTTTCAATGACGGATTGACCGATTCGTCATTCTTGTGCGAATACTTGGACGATCTGGCGGCGCCAATGACAAAAATCCTCAACTCGCTGTTTCTGACTCCATTCACTGAACCTGGTAGGATTGTCCAGGAGAGAATGAGCCAGTCGTGGTCTGCGGAATCTTTTGTGCCATATTTTAAAGAGCGCTGCTTATCGTTTTCATGTCACGTTTTTCTCCTCTGTGCTTGTGTTCTGTGTCTTTGTCGTATTCTCTACGACTTACTGCTTTGTTTCCTTTCCTGTCTGTTCACTGATACGGCTACTGTAGTATGCCATAACTCAGGACAACGGAGCACACGATCCGAGCCAGCATCCGTGCCTCCTCGTGCTGCCGCTCATCTTCCACAAGGCTATGCGGGGGCTCGCCGCTCACGTTGATGCTTTTCTAGGTATGTCTACAACCATTTTATTACCTACTCATAAGTTAAGCCAACAGTTAGTACTTAAGGTGACTACATTGAGCATATTTCTTTAATTAGTTTAATCAGGTTTTACAACTAAACTTTCAGATAGCAGAAAAATATATACAGGGTGAGTTTTTAGTTACCGGTATGCTTGAAGGGGGTGAATCAGTACGAGCAAATAAGCAACCTTTGATAATATTATTTTTTTGTCAAATCTGTAAATTTTAGTTGTTAAAAAAAAGTTTAAGAAGCGTTGAGCGCGCTGCTCCATTTAGCGGTAGCTAAAATATCGCTAATAAACAAAATCGCTAAATAATTATTTTTTTTTTTCACAAGTTTTAGTTACAAGTTACTGATTTGCTTCACCCCCTTTAAGGATGTGTAGGAGCCTACGGCTCCACATTACCCACAACAAAAAAGTTAATTTCACAGAATAGAAAACTGCAGACTCGCTCAAACTTACACGCGCAGCTGCAGTTAATTTCCAGCTAAATTTGGCAAATATTGCAGAGGCAAGCGACACATGCGTCGCCCCACTCGTAGCTATTGCATCACCGATCACGCTATAAAACGCAGTACATTGCATTCGATGATGATCATTCCTTTGGCAGACAGTTGCCACGTGCTACATCATTACTTCGGCAGACAGTTACCGCGCTCTACACATCGTCCCCTTAGTGGACAGATATCTCGGCTGCACACTTCACTCCTCGACTACACACGCACCGCCACGGCTTCACCTCGCGCCCACACTACAACACAACGGCGAACACAACTCAAGGCGTTAAGAACTGGCGACTTCGACTCATTTCTCTTCGTTCTTCTGAATAAACTCTTCTACACGGACATCTACGACTCTCATTAACGGAGCAACCTTCATGCTGAGAACCACCCTTCGCTCACAAGCAATTGGAGTCTAGTGAAGGGTGTCATTCTCACAGTGGTGACCCCTACGCTCGATAAGACACGCCCCGACGCCAAGGAACATGCAGCGGAGCCCAACCGCACAAACGCCAAACAGAGCAGCTTCGCAAAACCCTCCGAAAGCAGACGAACCGATGGAATTATCGGCCATAGCAATGACAAACAGGATACCCGAATTATGGCCGCAATCAATCAAATTATGGTTGAACCACGTGGAAGCCGTTATGGCACCGCAAAAACCATCGGACGACGTCATGTACCAGTTGGTAATAGCCAAGCTCCGCTATCAGGACCTTCAACAGGTCTCCGATATAATTGCAGACCCACCCGCCGAACAAAAATACCATACATTAAAGGAGAGACTAATCCAAGTTCACGAGGAATCGGCGCAGAAGCAGTTCAAGAAACTCATAGAGGAAATGGAACTGGGCGACCAGAAGCCCTCACAACTCCTTCGACGAATGAAGGAGCTCGCAGGAGACAACATCAGCAACCTAGCACTAAAATTCCTTTGGGAATCTCACCTCCCCAAAGTGATGAGGACCATCCTCGCCATTCACCAAAACAAGGACGCATCCGAATTAGCAGAAATGGCAGACGCAATCCATGAAAGCACAGCAATAGAGCCGGTACGTTTTATCAACGAGGTGACGACCCCAGCCACTCCGACGGCGCAAGCAACTCCCACTGAACCAGACCCTATAGACGAATTACGACACACGGTTTCGGAGCTATCCCTCAGATTACAAGAGCTAACCACAGACGACCATCGCCGTCAGTCGCGACCAACACCCAGGGATGACTACAGACGAGCATCGCCTCGTAGACAAGAATTCAGGCCCAAGTCGCCCTATCGGAGAGTACATCAGAGGTACAATTTCACCCAGGCACCAGGAGGACTGTGCTATTACCACCACTGTTTCGGAAACAGAGCATTTAAGTGCAGCCAGCCCTGCTCTTGGCCGCAGCAGAGAAACGATGGAAAACCCGAATATCAAAAAAACTAATCACCGTTAGTTCTACGGAGGCGACAACTAACACAATAAACAAACGCCTCACAATATACGACAGAACGAATCAACTAATTTTCCTAATCGATACCGGCGCTCAAATATCAGTACTTCCGAAACCCCCAAAAGCCAAACACCAGGAAACGCACGTCAAACTATACGCTGCCAACGGTACCCCAATCAAAACATTCGGCGAAAAAACACTCCGAGTGAATCTTGGCCTCAGGAGACCGTACCTATGGAAATTCACCGAAGCGGACGTTTCCACACCAATCCTCGGCGCGGACTTTTTGGCATACCACCATCTTTTAGTAGACGTAAAAAATCACAAACTAATCGATGGTGAAACTTTTTTATCCACCAAGGCCCGAGCAGACAACAGCAGCGTGCCAACAATAACAACAATTTACGAAGATATTCCGTTTCCCGAGCTGTTCAGGCAATATCAAAGCGTCGTCAACCCCGCTCCATTAGAGCCAGCTCCAGTCAAGCACAACGTCGAACATTACATCGAGACAACAGGTCCACCAGTCTTCTGCAAAGCCAGACCACTCCCTCATGACAAATACGAGCGAGTAAAAAAACAAATACAACAAATGGTCGATCTAGGCATCTGCAGACCGTCAAAATCAAGCTGGTCCTCGGCCCTGCACGTAGTTCCGAAAAAGAATGACGAGCTACGACTCTGCGGAGATTACAGAAGACTCAACTTTCAGACCTTGCCAGATCGATATCCCATAGCCAGAATCAACGATTTTTCATACATTCTGAATGGCAAGACACACTTCACGAAACTGGACCTTGTCCGAGCATATGAACAAATACCTATCAAAGAAGAGCATATACCCAAAACGGCTATCATAACTCCCTTCGGCTTATTCGAGTGGGTAAGAACAAGTTACGGATTGAGGAACGCAGGTCAGACGTTCCAGCGTTTTATGGATCAAGTGCTCCAAGACGTCCCCAACACATATTGCTACATCGACGACATACTTATCGCTAGCACCTCAGAGGACCAACATCAAAAAGACTTGCAGCTCGTACTCCAGAGATTGGACAGCTACGGACTAAAGGTAAACATAGCAAAATGCGAAATAAATAAACCCGCCGTAGAATACTTGGGGTATCTGGTAAACAAAGCCGGCATAAAACCGCTCGAAGAACGCGTAAAGGTCATAACGGACCTCAAGAGGCCAGATACCATTCACGACATGAGGAAATTCCTAGGCATGATGAATTTCTACCGAAATTGTATCCCGGCTGCAGCATCACTACAAGCTCCCCTCAACAAAACACTAATAGGAGCACGAAAAAACGACAGAAGAAAGATCAATTACACGGACGGACTCACAAAGGCTTTCGAAGACTGCAAAGAAGCGATCAAAAACGCATTTACACTAACACCGCCTAATGCCGATGCACAACTCGTATTGACAACTGATGCATCGGACACCGCGGTAGGAGGAGCACTTCAACAACAAGGCGAAACCGGTCTTCAACCCTTGGGATTTTTTTCCAGGGGCCTAACAGACACTCAAAAAAATTACGCCACGTATGATAAAGAATTACTCGCCATATATGCCACAGTCAAACACTACCGTCACGTGATAGAGGGAAGGAATTTGGTCATCTATACCGACCACAAACCGCTGATCTACGCTCTAAAAAAGTGCGCTAACTCTAAAAACGAGACGCCACGCCGAATACGCCAGCTCGCGTATATATCAGAGTTTTGCCACGACATCCGCCACATTAAAGGCGAAGATAACACAGTGGCAGATTACCTGTCCCGCATCGAAGAAATCAGCTGCCCGGGACCGATCGACTATCAAGATCTCGCCAACGAACAGAAGGGGAACCAAGAAATAGAGGAATTTTACAACAAAAAACGATACTTGCGTAAAATCACATTCCCCGGAATCGATGAACCAATCACATGCAATACTCAAGGCGATGTCAACAGACCGTTCCTCACGAAAAAATTCAGGAAAATAGCGTTTCAGCAACTACACAATATCTCGCATCCCGGGATCAGAGCCTCCAAGAAGATAATAAGCCAAAGATTCTTCTGGCCCAATATGCAAAAGGACGTCGGGAATTGGGCCAAAGCGTGCCTGTCCTGCCAAAAATCCAAAGTGGCTCGACACAACCACACCCCGTTCGGAAAGTTCGAGGACACAGATAGGTTCGAACACGTCCACATAGATATTGTCGGTCCTTTAGCCACATCGCAAGGCTTCAAACACATTTTAACTATGATAGACCGAACAACGAATTGGCCTGAAGCCATACCTATCATCGATACCTCTGCCGAAACGACCGCAAAAACCTTCTACGACAGCTGGATAACAAGATTCGGCTGCCCAACCACAATAACAACGGACCGCGGTCGTAACTTCGAGTCACATTTATTCAGCAAATTAGCCAACCTGATGGGAATCAAAAAAACGCGCACGACCTCATACCACCCTCAAGCAAATGGAAAAGTTGAGAGGTTTCACAGAACCCTCAAAGCAGCGATCATGGCACGAGGCAACGAAACCAATTGGGTCGATGAACTCCCCACGGTACTTCTGGGACTTCGATCAGCAATACGGGCAGAGTCCCAGACAAGCCCATCTCTACTAACATACGGTAGAACACTCCGGCTTCCCGGCGAAATTTTCGGAAAAGCGGCTCCGCGAGAAATACCCGATACGGACTTCGCAGACAGACTGCGAACACAAATCAAAAAACTTATTCCGGACGCACCCGCAAACAACACGCAAAACAATATATTTATCCACCCGGATTTAAAGGAAGCGACACACGCATTCATTCGCGTCGACAAAGTAAAACGGCCATTGCAACAACCCTATGACGGTCCGTACCGAATCATAAAAAAAGCCGGCAAATTTTTCACCTTAGACATAAAAGGGAAAAAAGACACCGTATCACTAGATCGACTTAAACCTGCGTACTTTTTACCAGACGAAGCAATAACAATACCAGTGGACAACAACTCACCACCGATATTGGTGACTCGCGCCGGCCGAGCTGTAAAAGCACCAGTGAGATTCAATAACAACATAGCATCATTTCGCTATATACCAAGCAGATATCAACGTTATCGCTCGCCAACATAGATACAGGACAGCATATTTATGCCAGAGTAGACATTACCAAATGATTCATACGCCGGCATATTATATAAACACATCCCTTTTACATTCACATTGTTGCATTTTCAAATCGCGCTCAATAATTATCACGCTCCGCATTTTTAGCCGACGCAATCATTATATCATTTCCATTTACGGCTAGCAGTTAACACGCGCACATTTTATTTATATACATTCATTCGTCATTTCACGGCAAGCGAATGTTATCACGTCAGCATGTTTACCGAGCCCATTGTTCATTGTCTTACATTCATTTCTTTTTCCTTATTGTCAACATTTTATAACAGCGCCAGTTTTTAACACATTGTAACGAAACGTCTTCGCCACTCATAACAACATACGGTTCTCAAACTGTCGAACACTCGCATAAAAACATACGATTCCCAAACTTTCGCGAACACAACTTCACACACACTTTTAATTGTCACACTTACACTTTTTTGCCACTTTGTCGTGAAGACCTTCCATATTGTCATACGCAAGCCCTTCACTAGGGGGGAGCCATGTAGGAGCCTACGGCTCCACATTACCCACAACAAAAAAGTTAATTTCACAGAATAGAAAACTGCAGACTCGCTCAAACTTACACGCGCAGCTGCAGTTAATTTCCAGCTAAATTTGGCAAATATTGCAGAGGCAAGCGACACATGCGTCGCCCCACTCGTAGCTATTGCATCACCGATCACGCTATAAAACGCAGTACATTGCATTCGATGATGATCATTCCTTTGGCAGACAGTTGCCACGTGCTACATCATTACTTCGGCAGACAGTTACCGCGCTCTACACATCGTCCCCTTAGTGGACAGATATCTCGGCTGCACACTTCACTCCTCGACTACACACGCACCGCCACGGCTTCACCTCGCGCCCACACTACAACACAACGGCGAACACAACTCAAGGCGTTAAGAACTGGCGACTTCGACTCATTTCTCTTCGTTCTTCTGAATAAACTCTTCTACACGGACATCTACGACTCTCATTAACGGAGCAACCTTCATGCTGAGAACCACCCTTCGCTCACAAGCAATTGGAGTCTAGTGAAGGGTGTCATTCTCACAGATGTCAGTAATTAAAAACTGACAGTGTATAGGATATTTGCGAAAAGTCAACATTCCTTTCAAGAGGTAACTCTGTACAACATGTTTTTGGATATTAAGAGATTTATTTGTATTGAATATTGAAAAACTGGGTTAACCCACATGAAAAACTGGGTTAAAAGTCACCGTTAACTTTTTTCAGTGATTTAGGGTTTGGTTATTAACGAAAAGTTTTTTTTCTGGTCAACTTTCGGATATTCAGATTTTTTCTCAGTATTAAAGGCCTAAATAAAAAATAATTGTAGATGACTTAATTCAGTATTTAATGTAAAATAATATCCTGTACAAAAATATCTAAAGATGTTTCAAAAAAAAATTTTTTTTGGGTAATTTTACATACAAAGCTACTTCTTAAAAGGAATGTCGGCCTGTTGAGAAGATCCTGTATATTAAAATATGGTTAGTATTATAAAATCTTGTCTGCTATCTTATAAACAATTACAATATACATAATTACAATTTTGAATCGTGGTATTAAAATGATGTAATAAAGATGTTAGAATATAGGTAGTATAATTTTAGTAGTATTCAAAAACTAAAAGTAAATAAAATAAAATACAAACGGACCTGCCATGGAACTCACCGACCAAAAATCGGACCCATCATATATAATTATTACACTTCTGGGAGGTGAACGGTGGATTCCGGACTAACGACCGGCTGTGGTAGGTTTAGGACAGCTGTCTTGCCACATTTGAGCGTTCACCTTACCACCCATTCACTCCCCCTTCGAAGCCATAGAATTTGAGATGCAGAAATTGCGGTAATAATGAAGATTACAGCGAATTATTTTCATAATTTGGCTTGGTCCATAAATGATTGAACGGAAAAAAGGATACTTATTAAATGTGTCCATGGTAACTTACTTAATAAATTTGGTCATGGTAACTTATGTAGATCCTTAATTTTGCACTGAAAATATGTAGCACATATGTATGTTATTTAATTCTTACATCATACTATGGGTGTTATTGATTTAGTATTTGATTTACACTGTCACGAGAATTTGGAAGGGAGTTTTTTTAGTTTTAGTTGGTTAAGGGTCTCTTAATAGTTTTAGGTTTTGCTTAACTTTAGACTACATATACATTAGACTACATTTAAAGGGAAAGAGCTTTCCTTCTAAGGCCACTACTGCTGATTGCCATTTTTATCACAAAACTACAGATCACCACTTTATCTGCAAGGTTTTAGGCTCACACCCACATCAGAGTTACTTTCCTCTCTTTTAGCAGTTGCTTTAGGGTTATTAGACATTACCACCAATGCACATACGGGATTTTGCTCTACACCGGGTAGATAATGCATTTTTAATATGACTTTCTATTTCTGAAACTTAAACCAGGAGTAGTCCCTGTGGAGATGGGAAGATTTTGTTTCATTAACAACAAATAAATAACTGAAATGATACGACATTAATGTAATCATAAAATAATTCAACAATAACATTGTCAAATATGTTTTTATTAAATTTGAATCTAATCATTCAAATTAACCCCTCAAGACAGACTCAAGACTTTTTTTTTTTCATGACAGTAACGTCTCGAATCGGGTACGATGTATTGTAGTCAATGCTCAGTAACGTCCCAAAACGGGTCCGAGCGCGGCGCGACAAACCGCGCTCTCAACGAACTGCATTTACACCAAAATCACATTGCAACCACCACCTGTTAGATATGTGTGAGAAAGACGGATAAATTCTGTATTGTACGATTATTCAGTAGTGCTTCTCGCAGTCTAGAATCCCTAATATAATTGTTTGTATTCTGGGGGCACTTAGTCGAGTGCTGCCATTGCTCGGATCTGTGGTTCTCTTCGGATATATGTATGAAAATAAGATAAAACGAACTAATAGATTTGTTAAAGCATGTAATAATGTACACAAATGTGTTTACAATTTCTAGATAGGGTTTCGTATTTTGAGATAAAACATCGATATCGCTGAATAAGTGAGTTTTTCAGTTCTCCAACTCTAATAATTATTATAATTGTTTTACAAAATGAGGTTTTAATGTTTTATATTTCAAATTTCAATGCGATCATTCTACAATAAATTCTTCTTTTCATGATCCATCAAGTAGTTTCTTTCTTATGATCGTTTTTCTAAAGTGCTATATTTTTGACCTTCAACTCTCAGAAATGACAAGTGACTGCCAAGATTTACACCCGCCGCTTCAGGGGTTAAATAACATTAGCGAGTTTCACAAAAAATATGCACCGATGAACCTATCGACATGGGCAATATCTTTTTCATCCGTAGCGCTTCAAAAATCAGTCAGCCTTCCAAACACCAGCAAACCCTTCATAGCGTCGTTCTATTGAATTTATTTCGTGTAATATATAATGTAGATGCACTGTATGTGTAAACTCTGCGTTAGTTTTAGCCCCTGGATTCCATTCCTGCCGATTGGCCGTTTTTCAGCTGTGACTGTATTTATGCAATTATGTGCCGAAAAAGTTGCCTTCATTGAATAAGCCACCGTTATACATTAGTATGGGTGCACCAACACCCCCTACAAATAAATTTTCGAAAACATGCCGTTGTGAGTTTCATTCCCATGTCTGGCTCTCTAAGAGTTAAAGCCTAAGTCAATAAGTAAATCATTATATTATATTATACTAGCTGCGCCCCGCGGTTTCACCCGCGTGGTGATGGAAAATTGTGACAACGATGATAGGAAACTATATATCCTTATAAATTATAGCCTATGTGTTATTTTGATGTGTAAGCTATATTATTGTAAAGTTTCATTAAAATCCATTCAGTAGTTTTTGCGTGAAAGAGTAACAAACATCCATACATACATTCTTACAAACTTTCACGTTTATAATAGTAGTAGGATAAAAATGTATGTTGGTATACCTGTCTGAGCTTAATAGACTTCGACATCGTTTGACCAATCATCATGAAAGTTGGCAGATATATGTATTTTTTCAGAGAAGGTTTTTACGCTATCCACCTTTGTAACTCGCCACTAGATGGCGCTGGAGCACATCAACTTCTATACCGTTCTACCGATCGATGTGAAAATTGGTATTTGCGCATGGATAATGTTTTCGCGCTATCTACTTTGTTGTAACTCGCCATTAGATGGCGCTGCGGCATATGAAATTCTATACCGTTATACCGATCGCCATGAACACCACCCGGGAAACACCGGGTAATAATCCACTAGTAATTATATAAAATCTGTCTCATGATGACCTATATATATATTGAAAAATCATCAACATTTTCAAACTATGTAATTTTCTCCACCTAATGTAAAAAAAATCCCATATGTGCAACGGACTTTACTTTAATAGTAGTTTTGGGTTGACACTTTGGCGTATGAACGATGTGCACCCGGTGGCGGTGGAGGAATACACAGGTTTGGGCGCTTTGGCACAGGAATCGGTCAGGCGGCCTGGTGGGAGGGCATCTGCGAGGGGGGGGAGGGGCCCTGGCCCGCAGCGGAGGCCCCGGCCGACGCCTTCACTCCGCCCCCGCACCGGCGGCTGGCCAAGAGCTTCAGCGTCAGCTCCTCCTCCTCGCACTACGTCCAGAACGGCAAGGACAAACAGCGCTCCGACAGGCAAAGCGGCGCCACCAACGAATCCAAAGGTGAACCCTTAAGGACGACAACAAATAATGTTACTCATACGGTAGAACCTCCATTACCTATCCGTCACTATGACATAATGATATAGATAAATAATAGAAAATAGCAGATTACATACCTAAAGAGTGTCCCGACGACATGTGTCCCTTTTTTTAATAACACAGGACCACCATACATCAGTCGAATGTCTGCGCGGCTCCATGCTCTTAAGACACAGTACAGATTAAAGAGGCTATAACCTTAACAGAAGGTGACGAATAAAAGCGTGCTGGGAAATCGAGGTTCTACTATAGGTCATACATCATTTGCTCATAATAATTATTTTCTTTACTCATTAGGTTTAGTGGAGTTCCTCAAAGATCTATACTAGTCTCCACCATCGACTACATCTACATTGCTGATCTGACTAGAGGTGTTACTAATGCTATATTCTATCGAATAGCCTCTTGTATATGCTTCAAGTCTAATATAACTGAAAAATTGTAGGACGTGGCTCATGCCTACATATACAAGGCAGTGCTTAAACCAATATATACATTTTTTTTTTTTTTTTTTTCAATTGATTTCTATCTGCAATCGGTCGCAGCATTGAAGACCATAATCAGATCAGTGTGGCGACAGCCACAACTTTATGTCATTATGTATATATTGAACAGTTGAAACATTGCCTCTTTTACAAAACTTTCAGGAGCGTCACCCTATTCAGAGGTCCAGATGGGAAATAAAAACATCGCTGAAACATTGTGGTTATTGTTATCCTATCGTCGTGTAGATAGTCCGTATTTATACTGTTTTACCGGTGTATGTAATCAATTTACATTCTGCACAATAGAGTTGATTCGCTTTCTTTAATGCACAAATAACATTCTTTCTGGTATAGATATTAACCCAACTTTCTTCTCAAGCTTGTGGTTTGCTTTAAAAAAAATATAGCACATCAGCTGTAATTCTGATTATATCAATTATGCAATTATTAGTATAAAAACTCGAGGAATGTCCCGATAAAGAAGGTAGTTGTTTATAACACAGGATCGCAGTAAGTCTGACAAAGTCACCGTTACGCTCGGCGATACTGTACAGGTTAATAATATACTATTTTACTTCCTAGGTTTACCACGATCATCTCTGATAGGGTTATCCAGCAACCGTCCAGTGAGCGTCGTACCAACTACCGTTACAATCAATCCACCAGTTTTCCAAAATACTAGTAAGTTTTCTTTATATTCTATTATTTAGTATGGTTTCTAAACAGACTTCAATTGAAATGCCAAAACAAAATGAACAGATACTGATTCGTAAAAACCTATATACCTGTGCTGAACGCTTTTGAAAACTGCTCTCCCTCTCGCTAAACAGAAATCTCATTGTTTTCGTTGGACTGTAATTTAATTATTCATTTAATTAAAAGAAGGCAAACTCTATTGTTCCTCATTCGGAGAGCTTTTCACCCCTATTACAGAGGAACTGATGCTAAAAGCTCTAAGTCATTTGTGAGACCCATTTTGGAACCCATACAGGCAATCGATCTTCTATAGAAGGTTCAGCGAAGAGCGATTAAAATGTCTTTTAACTAGAAGCATCTCACATACGAGGAAAGATTGTCAGCTCACGGTTTGACCACTCTGGAGCAAGGCAGGGCACAGGGCAACTTAATCAAGATATATAAGGTCCCTACTGAATTGTATGACGTTCCTGGGTTGCAGACTGTCTATACCAGCGGTTCTCAAACTTTTTTGGTGACGGAACCCTTTTGGAAAGCAAAATACTTGACGGAACCCTACAATAAAACAATAGTTTTTAAAAGTGTATTCTTTATTAATAAACATAATAAAAGTACAATGTAACAGTTACTGATTATTACTTACTTTAACATGCCACATGGCAAGTACATTATTACAAGATATTAAAAGAGAAAAAATCTAACTAATGGGAAGTATGAAACTGTTTTTTATTTTTCATTAATTGGTTGATGTCAGGTTTGATAGAAGACAGTTGCAGTCTCATATCAGGTTCGGCGTCCAGTCTATTGCGATATTTTGTTTTCGTGGCTGCATACGTTGAGAATCCTGTTTCGCACAAATATGTTGTTGGGAACGGGAGAAGAATATTCAGAGCCATTTTGCCAAGCATTGGATATTAATTACGAATTCTGCACCAAAAATCGTTGAGAGGCATCGTTTTGAACAGTGACTTGATACTTGTATCTGATGACATTTCTAAAAGAGATTCATATATTATTATCTCGTTTGACATACTTTCGGGCTTTTGCAAGTTGGGTAAAAAAGGATTATGATTCCATGAATTCAGTTTTATTTTTGTATTCTGTTCTTCGGGAAAATACTTTTCAAAGATGCGCGCATCGAAGTGAGATATTGGACCAATTCTTCAAACATATCATCTTGAAACATTTCTGAGTCGTTATCGCTAACAAACTCACTGAGTGACGTAATGCTTTCTATTTCTCTCTTATCAACGCAAACAATCCAAAAATCTAATTTTCTTTTGAAGGCAGTTATTTTGTTATAGGCCTGGAACACTGTTGTCTGTTTACCTTGCAATGATAAATTCAATTCGTTTAGTTTTTGAAAGATATCCGCCATAAAAGACAATCGGAACAACCAAATTTTATCATACAAACGGTCTTTAAAATTAAAAGAAGTATCAGCTGAAAGAAACATTTGTAACTCCGCTCTAAGTTCAAATAGCCTTGTTAAAGTTTTACCCCGAGAAAGCAATCGCACTTCTGTATGGAGCAGCAGTGTTTTATGTTTGCTGCCATAATCTTCACACAATAATGAGAACAATCGGGATTGTAGTGGTCGTGATTTGATAAAATTAATTATTTTTACCGCTTCATCCATAACTAATTTTAGATTTGACGGCATTTGCTTCATCGCAAGTGCTTGTCTATGCAGAATACAATGGCTGGAACTGCAATTAGGCGCTTTATTTTTTATGCGTGACACTGCTCCTGCTGTTTTACCTGTCATCGCCTTGGCCCCATCTGTACAAATGTCAATGCAATCGTTCCAACTGAGATTATTTTCTTCAAAAAATATGTTTATTTTATTAAAAATTTCTTTCCCGGTAGTGTTTGTGGGCAGCGGTGAACACATAAGCATGTCTTCTTCAAAAGAACTTTCATATGGATATCTCACGATAACCAGCAAGATAGCCAGACCAGCGACATCAGTTGACTCATCCATTTGCAAGGCGAATCGTGTTTTTTGTAGACGTGTAACTAGTTCTTGTTTGACGTAGCTTGCCAGATCATGGATTCGCCGTGAAACAGTATCGTTTGATAGCGGCACAGTAGAAAGATGCTTTGCAGATTTTTCATCGAGCATACATTTTGTTATGTCTAACACACATGGCTTTATTAAATTTTCAGCGATAGTGTGCGCTTCACCTGCTTGTGCAATGCGATAGCTAACTAAATATGATGCCTCCGTGGCCTTTTCATTGATAGTTTGTATTACATGCATCATATTTTTTTGACTTTCCAATAACTGTTCTTTTCTGCGAACAAAAAATTCTTTATTCTTGTCTTTAGACTCGGGGTGTACAGTTTCTAAATGTCGGCGCAATTTGGCAGGTGCCATGGAACTATTAGGAAGCAGTTTACTACATAGCATGCAGAGAGGTGAGCCGTTGGAATCAACAAATCCGAAACTGATATATGATTCATCATACTTCCTTTTTTTCGTCTTTGAAACCGTGGAGCTTGACGTCGTGGCATCATCGTCTGGATCGGTTATTGCTGCATTCTCCGCGCGTACTGCTTTTGAACATTCAGCGTCATTAGAAGATGTTGTTGCAACACGTTTAACGCCTTTAAGCCAACGTTCCATTCTTCTTTATTAATAATGTTACACGTCAGGATGGTACAATCAGAATACAGCAGGCAGTAGTATAATAAACACTAGTTACATATCACGTTTAAACTCCGCAATTCGCTAGCCAGCTTGTAAGTAGGTAGGTAGGAACTTATCGCTCCGAACGCTAATCGTCAACTGACTGACGAGGCGCGACGCGCGATCGCCGCTTTTATACTTAGTCCTAGACTCGATCTCGGGACTGCGCGCTCACAAGTACGCGCGGCGGCGGCGCGGCGGGCGGAGTCAAAACGTTCGACCAGAGAGAGGTGTTTTGATTTTATTTGGAACACCTACAGGGGTATCGCGGAACCCTAGGGTTCCGCGGAACACACTTAGAGTATAGCTGGTCTATACCATGAACTTTGACATCTGCGTGGGCATCATCTGAAACTCCAGCGTGAATCATTCCATTCAAATCCTAAGAGACATTTCCTTAGCAGGAGAGTGATAAACGTATGGAATGATCTCCCCAGTGAAGTGATCATTGCCAAAAGTGTCAATGAATATTTTTTTTATTATTTTTGTTATTGTATATAGTTATTATTTTAATAAAGCCATTTTGACTTATTTTATCGATATTTCTCTGCATTTTACTCTTAAGATATAAAAGCTTATTACATAAAATGACAATCTTATGTAACTTCAGACCTTTATCTAACTGTTTGTATAACATTTAATAATAATAATAATAATAATAAAACTCTTTATTCTTAAGAAAAGGCGAGCTTATTGCCTGCAGGCAATATTTTAGACCTAACCTATACTATTGTAAGAACATTATTTGCGAGTAGACTACATAACTTAACCTATATAAAGAGTATGACAAATAAAATAGAGGAGGATAGAAAGAAGTATATACTTTACTCTTTGTGGGCACAGATTTGCCACATCAAAATAATCTAACACCTATAAGGACGCTAAAGTTTTAAAAGGAGGGGAATGGGAGGGGAAAGGGAATTTATCTGGAGGATTTCAAGTGCTCTTATAGTTGAAACATTTGTAATTATGTTGTTTTAGTGCTTTTGCATGTATCCCTCCCTCAATCTTTATTTTTATTTTTTTTAATTTTTTCTACAATAATTATTTAGTAACTTGATTAGATACATCTAAACAATATTTTATAACGTCTGCCTTAAAACAGGCCCTGGCCTAGTTAGGCGACTTTTATTCATTACTCTATCTCCTCAAGAATCAGTTTTTTGCTAACGTCTCATATATATATATATATATATATATATATATATATATATATATATATATATATATATATATATATATATATATATATATATATACAACATGATATGGTAAACTGTACAAACGAACTTGTATAATACTATAAATAAATAAATAAATAAATAAATAAATAAATAAATAAATGCTAGGAGATAACCATTTCCATATGGACACACAAAGTGCATTTGGAGAGATCTGTACCCAACAGTAGCATATTTTTATAATTAATCTGAGTTTTTAACATTTTTGTAATTTATACAGATAATTTGGACAGACCCCCATTGGCGGCAACTCGGCCCACTGTTAACTCAATTCTACACTTGTTCGGCGAGTGGTTATTTGAAGCTGCTCTCATTGGAGTGGCTCTTCCAGCAACACAAGCGGGGACGCAACGTAATAATTTTTTTAATTTAATTAAATCTTACATTATAAATTACTTTTCTTATGAGGTGCCATGCCCGATATCGTACAATAGCGATCATTAGAGCAATTTTTAAGGTACAGTCTCTAAATCATGTCGTTATACGACATCACATAGTGATGCAGCATCAGTGTCGTAAGAAGGCTGTATGAAATACAACATGGGAGGTAGTGTTTCAACGTAAATAAATAATTTTTGATTAAACCACTTAAATCTCAAATATATGAGCCTAATTTTGCTTTCCGCGCCTATCAACCGACAAGAAAGGAATGTATTTTGCGCTTCTGTGGGTTTGTCTGTCTGTGTGTATTCCTCCACAATAGCGCCCAAACGCCTAATTCCATTGAGCTTAAATTTAGCATGCAGCCATCATTTGGTTATGGCAAGAGTTGAAAAGGTTGTGGTTAAGATCGGTCCACCGGGAGGACGTCCTAGTCATATTTCAATCTCGAAAGAGTGGACTTTGAGACTTAATATTTGGTACAAGATGCCTTGTTGGGCTGAAATCACATTGTAAAATATGGTTGGAATAGCTCTTATACAAGCTACACTAATAATATTTAAATTCCGCCTTACATTATAATCAAATATTATGGTCGAGCTGCTCGAGGCTAGCCGAGAAACGAATCGCGCTGCCCGAGGCAATCGCAGTGAAACCCAACCATGTTCATCCACAAGCCGAGAGAGGGCGCTCATAGATTTTATTTATCACCGTTTTAGATCACTTCAATGGCTTCTAGGAAGGCAATCCAAACTATTTATCCACAATAAGATTCTTATATATAAAACTATAATAAAACCCGTATGGACATATGGAATTGAGCTATGGCTCGGCTAAGAACTCAAATATTGCAGAGATTTCAAAACCATGCCCTTAAAACAATATCAAATGCACCATGGCTCACTAAAATTGATGAAGTATACAAGTATGTGGAGATAACTACGGTCAAACAAGAAGTTGAACGCTTATCAAAATCCTACAAGAAAAGGTTGAACGTATATATGTATTCGTTAGCAGTAACCCTAAGTGAGCCAATAGAAATCAGACGCCTTAAAAGGCAACGCATCTGGGATATGGTACCTGACTAGAGACAAGGAAAGCCAAATGTGGAAATCCTTTGATGGAAGGAAATACCTCGCAAGCCACTTATACACTTACAATATCTGCTCATGGTCCTTGGACCGATCGCAAGGTTGTCTCAATAATATTTTTTTTTAAAGAGTTTTTTAATGAAATTAATATTCAGATGAAATCAGTCCTTGGGTCTTGCCGGGAAAGTGACGCAACTAAATTTTTTAAAATGTGTTAAAAGTATACTTCCGCTTTCTCAACAGATCAGTCTGTATGCATCCTCATTCCCCTGAATTTCACTGTGTCCTATTATTTATATATGAGTTTAAAGTTAACTATATTATTTCATTTTTAGAACGCGTTGAGAGTACACCTCCACCTTCGCTAACAGATCTGCCGCTAGGTCTACAAATGATAAACTATCAACCGGGTAAGTCATTAAGAATTGATTTTTTCTCTTTTATACAGCATTACATTACATTACATTTTCGTCGTGTCCAATTGAAGGCTAAAGACCGCTCTTGGACATGTCAAAATAATTGTGTTAGGTAATAAGTCTTATTACTACTCTTTACTAAACATACATAGATAGTCAAGAATTAACTACTAGATTGTCAAACTATAAATATAAATAATCAAAATAGAAGCCTAATATTTGAAGTAGTTAGTAATTCGAAAAGATACGTAGTAAAATTATTCATCGTAATATTCAAATTGTCAGTAAAATGTTAAATAATCAAATTAAATCTACTTTATGCATTTTAAACTAAAAGTACACATATAAGACCATATAAAATAATCAAACAATAAGGCTCTACTTTTTTAAGTAATTTAAATGAGCATTTAGTCTTTAGTTTTTTTTACAATCCTTCCTAATTGTCCTGGGTCCAGTTTTGATCATCTTCACAATATTTATCATCATGATTCATCACGATCATTTTCACATCTGAAGAATATTTACAAATTCAACGTTAACACAAATCTTCGAGGTCACAATAAAAAACTTAACCGTACAAAATTTAAATGTAATCCTCTTAACCCCTTGAGCGGCAAACGGGACAATTGTCCCACAATTGAAATTACCGTAGAGCGGCAAAGGGGACATCTGTTCCAGCCGAGATCGGCGCCGATGTTTTCCAATTATTTACCCTTGATACCTCACATAAATCATACGGCCTGTGGTATGTGCGAAAAGAGGAGAAGATTCTCTGTTGTTAACTAGTTGGTTCATTATTTTTCATACAGTCGCCATTTTTTAGTCTATGATTGAACCAAACCAAACCAAAAACTTCAATATTCATGTTGATTTTCAACATCGAATATTTTTTTATTTTTGTATGGATATAAGTAAAACGAAGTCATAGATTGAATGAAGCATATTATAATTATTATAAAAGTATTCACAATTTCTTGTATAGGGTGATTTATTTCCAGAAAAAACATAGAAATGTTGGACAAGGCAGTTTTTTTCTGTACCACAACTTTGACAGATAATTCTGAATAATGCTTATTGCTTTACAAAATGACGTTACACATATCTAATAGCAAATTTCAACAGGAACATAAAACAGGTCTTCTTTATACGATCCGTATAGTAGTTTCGGAGTAATCGTCGTTTTTCTGAAACGCTATATTTTTGTTGTGATGTAATCTTCTTCTTCGCGTTCTCTAAGAGAAACTACAATTCAAACGTCAGCGCTCGAGGGGTTAAGAACGTTCTGCAAAATTGTGGTGGTGGACATGTGGAATAAACTTTCATTTGAAGTGATTAGTACAAGCTATGTCAATCAATTTAAAAACAGACTCGATTTGTAACTAAAAACTTGTTAACACTGTTTATATTATATTGTTAACATTGTTTAGCTTTACAAGATCTGATCTGGACGTATCAGCAAAGCTGCCTGTCCAAAATAAATAATAATAATAATATGTAATGGTTCCGTACAGCTTAGGCCTGATGACCTGTTTGTTTATCTAGAGTCAGCTCAACTCATGGTTCAATTCTTATCCGGTAGCCTCTTTGAAGAGGGACTAACGTGGAGAGGATTCTGTGAACCCTACCACGGCTGTGTCGCGGACCGGTGGGATAGGTTATTCCAATTTGGGGGAACACCTGGCGATACTGGGCGGTTTGCGCATCGTGCGGCGTTTGCCAATTGACTATGCACTCCGGCGCAAGGGTGCGAGTGTCGACCCGCTTGGTGATTAACCTGGTTATCTCGCTGTAAGGCGTTGGATCCTTACGAGCGAGTGGCGTAACTAGACAGTGGACTGTTTTCATCCCATCTTCTACGTTCACCTCACGGAAGACAGAACGATCCAATATCGTTAAAACTTCCTGAGGTGACGGGTTTGCCCATTGTAGTCGACAGATCTAGTTGTGCACTCCGGCGAATAAGCAGCGGGGTTGTTGTCGACCTGATGTCAGGTACTTTTAACACGACCCATTGGCCACCCGATCCTGTGTAATATTGACGGGCAACAGGTGCCATGGTCCGCAATAAATTAGAACTGAATTACCGCTGTCTTCAGGTAGAGACCGCGCAAGCGACTTCGAATCCAGTCCTAACTGGAGGGTGAAGAAATCCGGCCAAATCTGGTAGAAAGGGCGTGTTGTCAGCCCGCTGGGTTCACTTCTCAGTGCCTCGCGGCAAGGCATTTGACTCTTACAGGTTTATCGGTGAAGTTATCAGAAACCTTATATTATTGAGATATCAAAAACTTAATAGATATTATAAAATCGAAGACTATCGCGGTTGTTTGACATTATAAATAGGATAGAAAACGAATTTACCTCGTGAAATTTGTAGGACCCGACGTTTCGGTGACGTTGCAGCCGCCGTTGTCTAGGGTAGACTGAAGAGCTGTCAGTCCGTCGTTTTGTGGGTAGGCCGCAAACCGCTGCCGCCACTGCGTAGGTTATAACGGTGGTGGGGGGCCGGGCTCGGAGCGCGGGAATTTTTAAAATCCGTCTTGCACACAACACTCACTGTATCCTGTTTTACGTCTTCAGTTTCAAAATCCCATTGTTCTATCCAAGGAACAATTCTACTTTCCTCGCATGATCCGGGAAGCCATTGAAATAAGAAGAACTCCGAACTTCAATAGAGACGACGGCTACAAACTCTCTTCTACGTGGAACCCTCTTCTTAAAATTATAAATAGGATAGAAAACGAATTTACCGCGTAAAATTTGTAGGACCCGACGTTTCGGTGACGTTGCAGCCGCCGTTGGGTCCTACAAATTTCACGCGGTAAATTCGTTTTCTATCCTATTTATAATGTCAAACAACCGCGATAGTCTTCGACCTCTTCTTAAAATGTTCCCGCCGCCGAACGCAAAGACGTAAAACAGGATACAGTGAGTGTTGTGTGCAAGACGGATTTTAAAAATTCCCGCGCTCCGAGCCCGGCCCCCCACCACCGTTATAACCTACGCAGTGGCGGCAGCGGTTTGCGGCCTACCCGCAAAACGACGGACTGACAGCTCTTCAGTCTACCCTAGACAACGGCGGCTGCAACGTCACCGAAACGTCGGGTCCTACAAATTTCACGCGGTAAATTCGTTTTCTATCCTATTAATAGATATTAGCTAAAAAAAAAAATATTGTTTAAAAATATACCTTTTATTATTATCGTAAATGACCTGGTGATTTAAAATAATAAATAAAATGTTTATTGCGGCTTTTTAAACTCCTGTTTTTTTTCTAGTATGTTTTTTAATATGTATGATTTCTGAGTTAAATAATAAAATAATCAAATTTTGTAAAAAAGTTGTAACTTAGCATCTTTATGGACCACAGGGGCACCTATGTCCCATCAATTTATAACGGGTGGTTATAAAATCCATCAGTTATTTTTCTGTGAGTTTCTCCCACTGCTGAAGGGTGGTTTTTGTGGACTGTAAATGTTATTTACCTTCGCGTTCTCTCGTTCTTCCTGGCCGCCGAGTAGTCTCCCGTATCTGGTTCACACTCTATTAGATGATCACACAGTGAAAGAGTTTATTTCAAAAGAACGTTTATTGTCCCTCAATTTACTCGTGAGTTACAGTATACACTTAAATTATGCGCGCGAGTACGAGACCAGCCAAGGGCTGCCGTATGTACAACTATTATCCCGCCGCTTAAGGGTCGTTCATTCTCGACCTCGGTATTTTTGTGACTGTTCGATTTTCCAAAATCGTTCACTAGCCTCGCTAAAGCCCCGCCACTCTAACCCGTGATTGGTTAAAAGGCAATGGCGGCGGTAAGAGACCGGCCTACTGAGGGTTAAGGGGTGTGGCTTAGCGAGAGTACATATTATTCAATCAGGCTTAAATTTTTAACTTAAATTAATCTCACCTTAATTGAAGGTAATTTTCTATAATATGTATTACTACTACATTATCATTAGGTTTATAGCGAAAATATGTAGATTAAACATTAACAATACATCATATTTAGTACTTAAAATTCCTTCGAATAGCTAGCAAAATTATAAGTATTTGATTTTATCCAAGCTTTCAGTCGAATAATTAATAGCCTCCTAATTACCTCAAACATTGCGATTATTTTGAGATTACCACATTTGTTTTAATATAAGAGGGTTGCGCGAGCGGCTTGCCGCGTTTACGATTTTTTGTTATCGGTCGACACCCTCGATATATCCACTGCGAGAAATGACAGGCTGATAATTAATTAGGGGTCTTCGGCCCTTAAAGACGGCGATATATTATTACCAGGACCTTTCATGGAATTTTGTCCTGCGTATTTAGTTAGGACTTCCTTGCGGATGATTTTAATATTTGAATGAGCCGTATTTTGTTTCAGTGTCTGTTATTTATGTCTGTTATGGGGTGGCTCGAGCGTGTGAAAGAGAAATATAAGCTTCTAAGAATCGATCTCTCGCGAACAGCCACCCATATTAGATAATGCAAGTGATAATTCGTACAACGGGTGATTCATTTAGAGGTACTTTTTTGTCTATGGATTTTTTGACAGATGAAGCTAGAGTCGTGATAACCTTTTATGGTATTTTTATTCAGTATAGTTTGACATTTCATCATAGAAAGACTTAGCCCCGCACAGCGTCTACAAATTATTCAGCTGTATTTCGAAAATCAGCGTTCTGCGAGGAATGTGTTTCGTGCACGTAGAGAAACTTATGGTCCACATAATCGGCCCACCGAACGCACGATTCGCTATACCATCGAAAAGTTTGAAAACCAATTTACATTATTAGATAATACACGACGGTCATTTTGCATTATTTGTAATATTTGTAAACTCAAAACAAACAAAATACTCAGTATTTTCGCCCATAACACTGTAAAATCTATCAACGAAATAACAAACACCTCCGCCTGAAATGTCCTGGAGTCAATACAAAACATCAAGGATATATCATTTAATAGTCATGCCTTATCCTGGTACTATTTAAATCAATGAAAGTATTATGTATCCCGTTTGAGGGAGGCTTTCCTTTGGCCTATACTAGAGGTATAACTCACTTCATCTGTAGTGTTACTGCAAATTATGTAGAAGAAGCCCAATGTTAGTGTAGAATAATAACGAAGAGAATATTGTATAATTGACTGTGTATTCTGCAGGTCGCGCTGAAGCTCTGGGAGCTTTATGCCGCATCTTTTGCTCCAAACAATCTCATGAGACAGTGCTGGCTTCCTACTTGGCGAGATTCTATATATCGGTGCAGAAAGGATTGCAAGAACCAACTACTGCCTCAGCTGTCATTTTAAATGCTGCTGATATCTTCCGGTAAGTTTGACAAGTGTTTTGCTTATGGTAACTTTTGGTTACCAATATATCATTATAATGGAGAATGGGCATGTTTGTATCGAAGGTGTACCCAGAGTGTAACAACTAGGGTCTTATGTACAACATTTTATTGTGCTTGTATAAAGAAGTAATGGAAGTGGAGGAGCCTCGTAGGTAAACTGTTGTCTAGTGGCCACGATCCTCAGTAATGAGGGAACGACGGAGAAGAAGAATCGTTTAAATAAAACGAAATAAATAAGGTATTTTACAAAAAAAGTGTAATTATTGAATCAAATATTATGCAATATCAACACTATAACTTTTTACACAACTGCCCAACAAAAAAGAAGTGTAATGTGTTCAGGGTTCATCTATGTATGTTTTCCGTTTCTTTATTCCACTATAACTTCTAAACGCTTAACCCTTCAGGCCTCAGCCCCTCAGCTGACTGACAAGTTGATGTCCCAAAAATTTTTAGTAAAAATTAGTAAAAAAATTTAATTATGACACTGTCTCACCAAAAACACAAATTACTGCCCAACCACTGTACCGATAATTAAAATAAAACATATTAACCCGTTGAGTATGATATGACCAAATCTGGTTGTGAAACAATTATCCGTTGAGTATGATACGACCAGATCTGGTCGCGCGTTTTTTTCACTTCTTTGACGTTCTCATATTTATTCATAATTATCTAATTGTTTTACAAAATAATATTTCAATATTCTATATTCGAAATTTCAATGCAATCATTGTGCAGTTGTTCTTTTTATGATTGGTGTAGTAGTTTCGTAGTTATAGTACTTTAAGTCGATGTCGCCGAAAATCCTGCAAAAGACACAGATGCATCCATGAAAATACCCATTTACTCCAAGGGTTAACATAATAAAACATAATGAAATACAACAAATTAAATTAAAATTAAATTAAAATAAAATTAAAACGGGCCCGTCACGCTGAATCAGTTTGTGGCCGATATCGGCCAATCGGGGCTTGAGGGGTTAAACCGATTTAGAAGTATGTGGTATTGTTAGAATCGTTATGTCATCCCGAGTGTCGTAGGATACATTAACTGTCCAAATATCAAGTAAGTAGTTATCTGAATGTCCAAATGTCAATAAATTAATATATATTTGTCATGTTTAGTGTCAGATGAAAGGTCTGATTTAGTACATTCCGGATATATACATGTTTTTTTATTTTTTTTATTATTTGTTGTTTGGGGCTTTTCTAAGGCCTTGTAACACTGCGTACTGCATTAAGAGCCAATTATTGCATAAAGAGCCTTGTAACACTGCGACCATTGCTGATCTATTGTGTTCGCCACCTACTATAGTTCTGCGCTATGCCTCGTATCATTTAAGAACCGCAACAGGCTTTTGGCGCCAGATTGATTTACCTCCTCAGATTGGAGGTAATGACCACCCAAGTGGGTATATCTTTTACGCATCAGCGGGCCACACTTGCACATGAGGTGCAGGGGAGTTTTTTCTGCCCCTTGACAGAACCTGCATATTTTCGTGTCCCGGATCTTGAGGTTGTACATGTGTTTGTTCAGGCCACAATGCCCCGTGAGCACCCACAACGCCCCACAATACACCAATATGCGTAGATTGTTCCTAATTAGCGATAATGCCTCACGGGCAGTCTACGGTCGTAAGCCTTAATTAGCACTTTGGAATAATTTAACCCTGGCGTGTTGTTCCAGTGGTTGACGGATTGTTCTAAACATATTTTTTTGAGCATTAGGTTTGCAAGGCTTTTTGGTACGCCACAGCAAGGTTCAGGGCCGTATAACGTTCCCTTTGCTCCCGTATTAGCAAGTTCGTCAGCTTTTTCATTTCCCTTAATTCCTGCATGGCCGGGAATCCATCTTAGAATTACCCTGTTCTTTTCGCCCTGGGAGTTATGTAGTGATATGCAGTTTTGCACCAGCTTTGAATTAATGGTATTCAAGGCTAGTGCCATAAGAGCTGCCTTGCTATCCGAGTGGATATAGATACGGTGGTTGGCGTAGTTCTTATGTAGTTTGATATCCGCACATTCAATAATGGCGTATACCTCCGCTTGGAATATGGAGGCGTATTTCCCCAAGTTTACACTTCTTTCGAAGTTTGGTCGCTCTCCATATATACCGCAGCCTACGTCAATTTATATATATGTCCAAATGTCAATGATTAAAAATATATGTATCGTGTTTAGCGACAAATGAAAGATCCGATTAAGTATATTCCGGAAATATACATGTATCTACATGGATAAATACATAAACCACAAATATTTCATAAATAAACCGTAATAAAAATAATTACAAGTAACGTACTACAAGTGATTCCAGAAGCTAACGGAAAATCGGGTACCTCAATGAAATGTATATTTTTGAATAGCTTAGACTTTAGACCTTCAGGATAATGGTTGATTATGGGTAAAAATCGCTCAATACATGGGAAGGGGGTCAAATCGCTCTCATCAATTTTGTTTACACTAATAAACACTAAATTACATCAAGCAACCAGAAATGGTACTAATGTAAAAAGATAGTTCGAAAGAGTACATACAAATGAGTATAGAGGGCGTTAAATTTTATATAATTATTTGAGGTTTCAATCAAATGTCATTAGAATAATGAAAGATGCATTGCATCAATGTATCAAATATAAAGAAGATATTTAATAAAATCAGTCTTATTTTGTTGTTATGTTCAATACTTTACTCATCCTCTCTACCTTGTTATATATACAATAGTTCACTCTCTGTAACGGCAGTCGTGTTTTTATTCTTTTTAATATATTTACGTGTTTCAGTCACGTACTTCATATTAGCTGCTGTAGAATAAAATGTTGCACTTGTTGCAATGTAGAATAGCTGCTGTAGAATAAAATGTTGTAAAATGTTGCACTTGCTGTAGAATAAAAGCTTTCGGTTGGTATATGTGGAAAATTGTTACAACAAACTTTGGAAGTGGGTACGAATTTATCCATTGTCTTTTTAACATCTTTTGTATTCCTGTCAACAGGTTGGATCTGTATGGCGTTCTGGTACTCGTGCCCGACTTTGTAACGGCCCTGGAACGCATTCTCCCGGACCGCGGTGCGCCTTCAGTCGTCAACGTCTCCACAAACTCCGTTACCTCCATCACCTCCGGTGTATCCAATATTTCAATCTCGTCTGGCATTTCCGGTAGCAACCAGTCGCTGAACACTACGCTCCAGGGCAGTATGCTCGGCGGAACCGAACGGAGAGCTCTGAGAAGAGCAGCTGCCTCCATTCTGCTGTCTTTGGCCGCCTTGCCGCATGCTTTGCGCAATCTTCCTGTACCAGATTTGCCCTGGAATAATGAAAGGTAAGATTTCTTAAACTATTTTATTAGCGACTAAAATTTTCTGAAGAATTCTGTTGTAGAAATGTATACATAGTCCCATAATAGAAGTTTCACCCTTTTTTAATCTGAACTAAGGAACTGAAAGCTTATTAGTAGCAGAAATCTTAGCGAGCTGAAGCTTATTAGCACCCTCTCTGTCTGAGATTTTTCCTAATAAATTAAGCACTACTATTTTTATATTCAAATTAGGGTTTATTAAGGTTCCGCCCAATGGTAACTTGAAAAACATGACTACGTAGGATCATAATTGTTGAAATATTATGAATAGGTTAATAACGGTCTAAAGTACATTCTGATTAGGGTCTCATTTTGTTAAACTCCTAAATACCATGCTAATTATGCGGTGAAAATCAGTGAAAATGTTTGCTTTTGCTGGGTTTATATTCTTACCCTTTTTAAACATTTGTCGATAAATGTAACCTTTTTGATCTCAAAGACAAATAGGTCGAATAACGTTTCATATTAATTGAAACCCTTTCAGAGTGTTAGAATTAAAATTCACCACAATTTCGTTATTTTTATTTTTACTTTTTCTTTTTAGGGGATCCATCAACTTACTTACTTAGATATTGTAATATATAAATCATATTATCTAAAAAATATTTAAAAACCATTTTGATTAATTTTTATCAATACTTTGCTGCATATATATTACTCATAGTCATAAGATACAGAAGATTATTAAATAAAACGTTAACCCTAGTTGCACGTTAACATATGTCGTATGGACACCCTTAGGAAGCAAAATAATCTTAGCGCACCGTGTGAAACATAATAATATGTAACTCTTAATACCTATCTCAAATAGAGAGAGATCAGCTTAGAGCTACCTGCATCAGCTCTTGTACGTGTAGTTTCTGAGATACGTACGAATGGTGTAACTTTTCTACTGTTCTACTTGCCACTATTCTACTTCTACAGTCTACTAAATCTTTATGGTGATGATAATGATAATGATGATAGACTCAATATAAATCAACAAAATCAAATGAAAAGACAAACATTTCTCAAAGAGGTGTCAGATAAGTTGATTGATGTCTCAGGTAATTTGAAGCGATGCCTAAAAGGAACATTGACGCCATTTTGAGGGATATTTTTCCAAATGAACTAGCAATGAAAATGTGTTTTTACCACAATTGTTAAACAAGTAAATATATTAAAAAGAATAAAAAACACGACTGCTATCACAGAAAGTGAACTATTGCATTTATAATTATTTTCATTACGTTTTATTATCAAATATTTGTGGTTTATGTATTTATCCATATAGATAGATGAGTATTTCTGGAATGTACTCAATCAGACTTTTCATTTGATACTAAACTAGTGTTAATTTATTGACATTTGGACATTTATACAACTACTTAATTGATATTTCGACAGTTAACGTACTCTATTACACTTGGAATGACAATTCTTCTAATAATACCATACACTTCTAATTCAGCCTAAGTGTTTAGAAGTTATGGTGGAATAAAGAAACGTAAAACATAAATAGATGAACCCTGAACATATTACACTCCTATTTTGTTGGGTAGTCAAGTAAAAAGAGATTATATGTATTTCTTGTAAATGCCTCATATATATAAATAATGCATCGAGGAAATTAACTGTTCGGAATATACATTACGTTCATAATATAAAAAATATTTTCACTAAATATCAAATTTCATTGCAATAATACCAGCAGGTTTTTTAATTTTTGTTACTGAGTATATCACATGAAACTCTAGATTTTTATCTATCCATTCGTATAACATTTGTAATTATATGTTTTATTTTGATTATGCAATGGGTTGTTTTGGCGCTTCCGCAGCCGTATCTTATAGAAACGTGCGGGGAGCTCACAGACTATCCCGGTCCCTGTACTTTTTCTGAATTTCTATCTGTTTATTTTTATCAGAAGTGAAGGAGTGATCCTGGGTTCGCTGGCCGGCCGCATGTCTCTGTTGGCCGTGAACGGCGTGCAGGCGGAGACGGTGCCGGCGCTCGTGCCGGCACTGCTGTCCGCGCTGTTCCTGTGCGTGCGGCACGCGCCCGCGCCCACCGACACCTCGTCCCACGACATACGGTTCATGGCGCAGCGGGACGCCTCGCAGGACTTCAACGTTCAGTCTCCCACGTTTCACTCCCCAGGTAAGGAGATTGTTCGGTTTGTAAGTTTTAGTTTCTTTGTTTTTCTCATCTTAACCTTTCGGAAGCCTTTCGCAAAAATGTTGCTGCGTTTTTGGTTGATTTTGTATACAAATACTACCAATATCGTTTTTTTATGAATTCTCTTTTATTACCATGTATATTATATATTTATATAATATATATGGAGGCCAGCCAAAACGGCTATGTGTGGATACCGAAGGTTGGTCAAGTAGCGTAATTGCCGAAAAATCTGCAGTTTAATATTTATTTATATTTTTATTCAGTTATTGCTAATAAACATTACAGAAAAACCAATGCATTTGACATTAAAATTATTAGAAATATTAACTAGTAACTGGCTACCGCTGTCCTAGTACATCGAACACAAATACTAAAGCAGCCATTTTTGTCATAAATTGACATAACTTTTTCAGCACTGGCTGTAACATAATCATTATACAGCTGCATTCGTAACATAATCATTATACAGCTGCTACTATGGCCCTACTTTATGAAAGTGTCAAAAAAGTGAATGCTGGACTTACTAGATGCCAGAGATGCTGGCATTTTCTTCCAGACCCAGTAACCTCGCTCATTAGTGCTATTCTAAGGATAGTTTATGTCCCCTTTGTAGCAATGCCCCTGGATGCAAGGCGGTCTTAGATCAAGGACGGTACACTTACCGCCGCGAAAAAGTCCTTGCAAGGTTCTCACTGGCTCGTGCCAACGAGGGTCTGACAGTACCCTCCAAACTCCCAATACAGTTTGTGCGGGACGGCTCTAAAGGCAAAAAACATTTCACCACAAACCTTACTCATTAATCGAGAAAGCTTCAGATTGGATACTGGAGGTCGATTCGCAGTATAAATTTGCTGAAAGTCAGTCACCCGGAACGGCTTCACTGTTCCCCTCTAGGCGGTGGAAGTTGGCACTCGTGGCCTGCCAGCCAAATCTCTCTTTCGCCTCTTTGACCTTTCGGAATCCAGTCATTCCACGCAAAATTTTCGAAGCCCTTGAAAATTTCTTTGTACAAGGTGTGCAAGCATACTAATATAAAGCGGTGGCTTATCCAATGGCAGGCTTCAATGACAGGCTTTTGCCGCAGTGGAGGAAGAAAGAGAACTGACAATTGAAAGAATATGGATATCTTACGGATAATACAAAAAATGCCTATTGGCGGGAGTGACCACCCAGGGTTTAAAGAACTTCGTCTCTCCAGGCAAATAATCAACTCCTTCCTAGAAAAAATATCTAAAACTGCAATTTCCGCATTTCAAATGCTATGGCTTCGAAGAGGGAGTGAATGGATGGTAAGGTACCACCTACCACGGCCAGTCGTTAGTCCGGAATCCACCGCTCACCCCCCCAGAAGTGTAATAATAGTATCATGATGGGGCCTGACTTCTGTGGGTGAATTCCATGGCAGCTCCGCTTGTATTTTATTTTACTTATAGGGTGACTTACCACACAGCCATTTGTTTAATTCCAGAATGAATATCACAAAGCACTGTAACCGCAAAACGCTACATGCAGTCTGTTTATGTTTTTTTTTTACATACACATATTAATTTTCTTATGTATGATTCGTTGCTACATCCTTTGAATTGAAGTGATCAGTGTAATAAGCAAATCCAAATTTTGCCGAAATAGATTTTTGACTGGTTCTGCGTTTAGGTTTTTTTAAAAATAATAATGGTGCAACATTGGTTAATAATTCCATTGGATTTACCTGAAATATAGCACTAAGTGCAACAACTAGGCAAGTACGGACTTGCTGAAATATTTTATACCTTAGCCTTTTTATTTTATTTATTTATTTTAAACATAACATGCCCAGACACAGAACTTTATCATCAAGCAGTTTGCCAAGCTCCTCAAATGATGATACGCACAACCTAGACCTAGACCAAGAAAGCTGTGGTAAACCACCTCCTTGGCAAAGAGTTCCTGAGATAAGACATCCCAAGAGGAAGAAATTATCTAGCTCACCCTCTCCTAGCAAAGAACTTGAAACATCAAATAGGTTTAGTAGCCTGCCCATAGACCTCAAAGAAGTGGATACACCTTCTCCAAAGAAGCCAAGTAAACCTCCCCCAATCATCTTATATGGTATAGAAAATGTTAATAAATTAACAGAACTCCTTCAAACAACAATCGGAAATGATGAATACACCTACAAAATTGTAAACAAAAATCAGCTTAGAATCCTTTGTTCTGCTGTAGAAACCTACAAAAAAGTCATCAATGTAGTACGGGAAAAAGGACTCATAGGACATACCTTCAACAGAAAAGATGAAAGATACTTTAGAATAGTTGTAAAGAACCTACACCACTCAACACCACTTGAGGTAATCAAAGAAGATATTGAAAAGACTGGAAATACTGTTTTTGGCGAAATCATCAATGCTAGATATGGACCAAACAAAAAACCCACCTCCACATTCTTCGTCAACTTATTACCAGGTGTTCATAACAAAGCTGTCAAGGAGCTAAAATATATATACCACCAAGCTGTAACCATAGAAGACCCAAAAAGGAGAAAAACTATTGTACAGTGTCAACGGTGCCAACAGTATGGCCACTCCAAAAACTACTGTATGCGACCATACCGATGCGTAAAATGTGCCCAATCACACAAGACATCTGACTGCCCAAAAAATGATCGCAACACCCCAGCTGAATGTGCTCTCTGTCAGGGCTCTCATCCGGCAAACTACAAAGGCTGCGAGGTATACAAGGAGATCTTGGCGAGGAAGATCAAAAAGGGCTACCCCAAGAAAACAAACACAAACCATCAAACCGCTGGAAATACTAACATGAACCACCAACCCACAAAAACTAACACAGAACGACAGAACCAACAGAAAGAATTCGAACACAACACATATGCTGAAAGACTTAAAGCTGAAAACAATAAGGATCTCAAACACCAAAATGATCTAATAAAAGAAATGCTCATCAAACAATCTGAAAAATTTGACCTTTTACTACAACACATGGGTACCCTGATGGGACTCATAACAACGCTTGTTACTAAGCTAACAAAATAGGTATGCGTCTAGCTACCTGGAACATAAATGGGCTTGCTCCCAACAAAGACGAACTGCAAATGCTGATGGACGAATATAAGCTAGACATTGTGCTGATCTCTGAAGCACACTGCACTACCAAAAGCAACATAAAATTACAAGGAAGCAGCACTTACATTACTACTCACCCAGATGGCACAGCCCATGCGGGAACAGCAATAATTGTCAGAAACAATATTAAACACTTTCTGCTACCTGATTATAAAACCAACCATATCCAAGCAACTACGGTTGCTATAAAAGACAGGCAGGGTTATTTCAATGTCTCAGCAGTTTATTGCCCTCCAAGACACAACATAGACACGGAAATGTTTTCTGCCTTCTTTTCCACCCTGGGTGGGAGATTCATAGCAGGAGGAGACTGGAATGCAAAACATGTGCACTGGGCTTCCAGATTAACAACAACCCGAGGAAGACAACTCAAAAGATGCATAGACGAGAAAAATCTAAATGTCATTTCCAGTTCAGAACCAACATATTGGCCTACGGACCGGAATAAGGTCCCGGACTTACTTGACTTCTTCATAACAAGGGGCCTCTCCAAGCACTACTCTAAGGCAGATTCTTGCCTAGACAGTTCGTCTGACCATACACCGGTTCTACTCACCATAAGCACAAATGTCATAGAGTATGAGAAACCACAAAATCTCTGCAATCCCCGCACGGACTGGAATGGATTTCGCGAAGACATTGAAAGTACAATACAGTTAAATACATGCCTGAAGTCACCTGAGGATATCGATATTGCCCTAGCTAGGTTTACCAGGCTAGTGCAAACGGCTTGCTGGAAGAATACTCCCGTTATATCAAAAAACGACCATATCATAAATCGACCACTAGAAATTAAAAATAAAATTTTAGAAAAACGCAGACTGCGTCGAACATGGCACCAAAGTCGACACCCGGCGGACAAGACGGCCTTAAACAGAGCAATAGTTGAACTGAGGACAATGATAAATGAAAGCAATAACAACACACTGCAAACAAAACTGGAGTCACTGACAGCAACTCAAACCACAAACTACTCCCTGTGGAAAATTGCAAAGGCATACGACAGACCACAAGAATTCAAGCCTCCTCTCAGATCTAATATAGGTGAATGGGCTAAAACAGATAAGCAAAAAGCAAGCTTATTTGCCGAGCACTTATCATCGGTCTTCACACCAAACGAGGCATCAAACCATGACCCAGAAGAGGATATAGACTCTGTGCTGCAAACTGCCTTTCAGCTTGAGCATCCGCTTACACCAACCTCACCACGAGAAGTCATAAAATTAATAAAAAATCTTGATAGTAAGAAAGCTCCTGGCTTTGACCTTATAACCAAAGAAGTCCTTCAAGAATTACCACGAAAAGCTATCGTATTTGTGACTTCCTTATTTAATGCGATTCTCAGACTACAGCACTTCCCAAGCTTATGGAAGGTCTCCCAGATCATAATGATCCACAAATATGGAAAACCTCCACACGAAAAAACATCCTATAGACCCATCAGCTTGCTGCCAGTATTATCTAAGATGCTTGAAAAGGTGTTACTAAGCAGACTTTGGCCATCTTTACAAGAACGGGGAATAATTCCAGACCACCAGTTCGGCTTCAGGAGAAAGCATGGAACGGTTGAACAGGTGCATAGAGTCTGTGCCACTGTAAGAAAATCCTTAGAAGGCAAAGAATACTGCTCGACAGCCATTCTGGACATACAACAAGCATTCGACAAGGTGTGGCACAAAGGCCTGCTGTACAAAATCAAATTAAATCTTCCGCACAGTTTCTTCTGTATCCTGGAATCATATCTCACAGATAGAACATTCTATGTTAAAGAAGGTGGAGATACTTCACAATTATATGACATAAGGGCCGGGGTGCCACAGGGATCTGTCCTGGGGCCTGCCCTGTACACTCTGTACACAGCCGATTTACCGACTACAACTGGCGTTACTACGGCGACCTTTGCTGATGACACTGCCGTATTAGCATGCCATAAAGACCCAAAGAAAGCATCAGATGCACTTCAAATGGGACTCCAAGTATTACACAACTGGCTGCAGAAATGGAGAATCAGGGCTAGCGCCGCCAAATCAGTCCATGTAACCTTTACCCTCCGCCAAGGAAACTGTCCACCGGTCAAACTTGGAGATAGTATACTGCCGCACAGAGATTGCGTAAGATACCTGGGACTGCACCTCGATCGACGCATGACATGGAAAGACCATATAAAAATAAAAAGAGACGAGATTGCAACCCGACATAAAAAACTCTACTGGATGATAGGGAGAAACTCCAGGCTATCATTGGACAACAAACTCCTTATATACAAGGCAATTCTAAGACCGATATGGACGTACGGTATCCAACTCTGGGGCAGCGCTAGCGACTCAAATATTAATGTCATACAGAGACTACAGAACAAGATCTTGAGATCAATAGCAAATGTACCGTGGATTACCAACAATGAACTACATCAAAACCTGTCTGTGAGCACAGTAAAGGAGGAAATCCGAAACACATCAGAGAGATATAAGCAGCGGCTAATTAATCATCCTAACAAATTAGCACGCCAGCTGATGACACAGAACTACGCAAAACGACTGAAGCGACACAACATCCTAGAGCTGCAAGACAGACAGTAGCTCTAGGCCTTAAGGATGAGTGGATGCTCTCGCTGGGGAGCACATTCTGCAAGAGACTAAGCTATGTCACCACATCGACTCATAGTCCTTCGACTGATTGCCGATAAACCAGGAACAAAAAAAAAAAAAAAAAAAAACATAACATGCGGAATTCATAAAATGGTCATTCCAAGTAATGGTGCGAACTAAACGACGACCCACATTCACATGACCATGCTCAGCGCATGCCCAACTAGGCCGAATATAGTAGTACTCGCTGCAGTAAAGTATACGAGAAAAAAACAACAGCTGGTGCAATAACTACCACTTTAATACCAATTTATGTTGTTATTTTTTTGCAGCAATATGTAAGCATGGTAATCCACTTTGTAAAGCAAACGAATTGGATTCAATTCCTGGCAGTTTTAGCGCTTAGATTGCAATAGCGAAGAAAATTCTGATTAAACTTATTATTCTTAATGATACATTATGTCATTAAAATATTTTTTTCCATGAAAATGTGTTTTTTTAGTTCATTTTATTAACAAAGAATTACTCAACTGTATAGGACAAAACAATTTAAGAAAACATACATTCAATAACTGGGCAAGTCCATTATTTTTTTAAAAAATGGCTTAAATATACGTATTTTTTATTTATTTATATGAAAGGGCAATATAAAGCTACAGATTTTATAGTACTTGTTTTCAGATAAAATGATTTTCAAATTTTAAAACAATGTTTTGTCTCTCCGGAAAAAATATCTTTTTGTGTTTCTCTTGGTTATTTGCTTAATTTGCTTTTTGTGACACTGACCCCTTCAATTACAGTACTCGCACAAGAAACAATTCTCTACACTGCATAGTTAAAAATCGACACATGAATGAAAAATTGTACTCCGTTTGACATACAGTAGTTCTTCGTTGACTGTGCTGTGATATAAAAAAACGTAAGATATCGAAAGGAATATGTGAAGTGTGCTACAACCATTATGCCCATTACTATCCGCTAGTTTATCTTAGATTAGCGGTTCCCAAACTGAGCTATCTCCATGATGCCCGGTTAACACGATGCGAGTTCACGCACGATAACGGTTCTCAAATGCGTTCTCGCATTATGTCGACAATTCTCGCATGTTGGTCTTTGACAGGTGTCTCTTACGAAGTTTGTTGGAGATTTCCTTTGACATCAGAATCCATAGTTGATTGTTCATGATTCTTTTGTTACCTTATTTTCCTATGTATTAATGCCATTCGACTACTGTATCAATGGCATGCATTCGATGCATTCAACAATTATATTACTGGAGCATTGTTAACAGTTAAAACAATCCTTTATAAAGTCGATACTAGCTTCTTAGTAAAAGATACAAGTAAAAATATAATGCTCTCCCTGATACATTTCAAGACTGTTTACAAATAGCAACTAAATGGTTTTAAGATAACAAGTTAGCCATAAATGCTTGGAAAACTGTAGGAATTCAATTTGACTGTAGAGGTAAGCCTAAAAATCAAGCCTCGGCAAATATTAACAATACAGCCATTAATTTTGTCACGGAAACAAAATTTCTAGGAGTGACCGTAGACCATAATCTAAATAAGGGAACTCACATCAATAATTTACGATGAATCGAATGATACGCAACAATAAAAAAAAACATAACTTATAAATGGAATAAAAGTCTGTTGTTCTTATTTGCTATCCAAAGAATTAAATTCTCAGTGGGGAGAGTGTGGCTTTAAGTATTTATCATGCATGTTTCTACTCGAGGCTTTCGTACGCGATCCTGGTTTGGGGGAATCACAGACGGTAACGGAGCATTTGTTCTCCAAAAGCAGGCAATGAGGACGATAGCCAGTGCACGGCATTACTGCATATTTTCAATTGATTAGTTTATGCTAAAACATACACGAGTGCATGTTTAACATGCTCGTACATGACCACGACACTCCTTCAAAGCCAACATAGCCCTCCCCAAAGTCCGTTTGACTATAATCCAAAAGTCATTTGTGTACTTGACCTTCAAACTCTTTAATAACCTTCCAGTCAATACGAAATTTAGAACCAAAAATGTTTGAATATAAAAGTAAAACACTGGCTCATCACACATGCTATTTATAAGGTAGATGTCCTCAAAAAATATTACGATATCTTTAATATACATACTTATGAAAAATAATATAATTTCTCTAAGATACCTCTATAACCTCTATTGATTTTAATCATCATTAAAATCAATAGCGATTAAGTTGATCATATTGTCCTTAATATTCACATTTCGCCAATCCATAAAGAACAGCATTGGACAATGCAAAGTCTGAGAGGAATGCTCGAGTGTCTGTTGCAAATCTTATTATCGAGGCACACTCATATAGGGATTACTGTTTGTACTAACAAATCGACCGATGCTAATGTTACGTAACGATGCGATTGGACAGGGCGATGGGACGCCGGCAGTGCGAGCAGTAGCGAGGGCGGTAACGCAGATGACAGCCTGCCGTCGGAAGGCTCTGACGGCGCCGATCACGCCCTGCTAGACCTAGACCCATCCTCCCCGCTTTTTGGTAATTTTTTTACGTTACATATCGTTGTCTTTGGTTCGCTTATCACTGCTTTATGCATTCAACGTCATAAGCATAATATGTAATCCATCGAAAATTTCATTATTTTAAGTGATACATTTTCATGTTTGATTTTTACTTTTGGGTTTCCGGGGTTTCCATTTTAGAGACAGAAATGAGATTTTCAGAAGAGAAAACAGGAGTTTGTTGGATTCCTGAATCCATTAGATATATTATTGTTCTTACCGTATAAAACAAAGGAGAATGCCACTCTTTGGGCCCACCCCGATGGGTGATAGAAAGCATTTAATTAAAAAATATATCATAACAGAGATAAAAATTAAGAATGAAAGATGTAATGCGCCTTATCATGGTGACTAGTTGATATTTCGTGTCTATTAAAAGAGAATGCCACTCTTTGGGCCCACCCTCCAATAACAATAAACCATATGTCCTATGAAAGATCTTTTTAATAATAATAATAATAATAATAAAACAATTTATTTGCTCAAACAAAAAGGCGAGCTTATTGCCTAAAAGCAATATTGCCTTTTTTATTTGCTTATTGCCTTTTTATGCGTTATAGTTACTTATATGACACCTCTTCTTAATTATTTGCAGGTAAAAAGTTATATATGGCAATATATGTCGATAGTGGTTGGTTTAATTTGGTGAGTCGCGCGAGAGATGCGAGACAAAGGACTGCAATCGACTCTTGGCGGCTGGTGTGACGTAAGGCCATTAGTTATTGTTTGACTTTCGTTTCGTGCTGTATAACTTTTGTTTTGCTTATATTTTTTTTTGTGCAATAAAGAATAAGTAGTAATAACGAGAAAATAATTATTATATTTGTTAACAGACATTTCTCGTCAAAGACCTAATAATTAAAATATACAAAACTCAAATACTACTAAGACATTATAGATAAGATAATATAACTAAAACATGCCTAAATATATATGCCACTCTCAAGCTTTGGTTGGAGGGTCCAGGGGTCATACAAATAGTAGCATTCTCCTTTGGTTGCTCATAATAAATCTTAACGTTTCAGCAGACTTGTCGGTGCAGAAAATAAAACGTCGTATACGAGATGATGTCACCTCAAACACGATATTTTCTACATCGATTCAAAAATCAAGCCCCTGATCGACAGAGTATGGCAGTTTCTGAAATCCGCTACATCCCTTCTTCATGTTGTGTGTGTGTGTGTGTCTTGTAGAAGTTGACAGTGACTTCTGAACTTCTACAAGAATGTTTAAGTTAGATATGGTACTAACTAGATATTTATCCTGGAGGTTTATACATTAAGATAAATTTTATTCACTGCGATTCTACTTGTTACTTACAATGAACTCTGAAATTAATAATAGGTGCTGCGCTGGTAGTTCGTGCTACGTATTTAGTGTGCCATCGTTTGATTTCTACGTGGAAAAGCGATCTTCAAGTATCTCTGGCTGCTTTGGAGTTCTTGGCGTCCCTTGCAAAACTGAGGGTGCTGCGACCGAGTAAGTTTCACCAACATTTTTTAGTAAACTGTAAGTACTGTATAAACCTGCAATTATAGATTTAAGTCTTTGAGCTGTGATCGGCTTAATTGCATTTCAAAATTGGGGTGGAAAGTAGGTGTTATCTGCTGTGATATGTCTAAAGCTTTTGACAAGATGACTTATTATTTTTCAGTAATGACTTATTATTTTTCAGTAATGACTTATTATTTTTCAGGTAACAATGTCACCATGAAGATAGCATATAAACTTCTACCTAATGCTAGGTTTACATGGGTTTAGTACTTGTGCTTAATACTAATGCTTAATACTTGTCATTGGCACTAATACCTTGCGTGTAAACATGCTGATTCAGCATGTTAGTGCTTAGTATTAGTGAAACTGCCAGTGCAAGTGAATAGAAGCCGTATTTACTAAGCAATAAGCGATTACCCCCATTACAAATTTCTAAGCACCTGTCGCTTGCTGACTCGTGTGAACAGCCACGGCAAGTATTTAGTGACAAGTCGAAATGTCTAGTTTCTCTTTGTTTACGTGACATTTGCTGAAGTTTATTTTGTGATTAGTGGGAGCAGAAAGTTACAGTTCCGAAACACTATAAAATGCATACAGGAATTTAAATTGTATGAAAATTAACGCAGCGGTGGTGTTCCATTTCGAACGGATATCGTGCCTCTAATACCTTTCTGCTAATACCAACGTGTAAACGGTTACTTCTCACGATTTAGCGACAAGTACTACTAAGTGTCAAGTACTGACAGACATTTAGACAACTATTTACTTGATATTTGGAAGGTTAACCCTCAGGCCCCGATTGGCCGATATCGGCCACAATACGATTCAGTGTGACGGTCCCGTTTTAATTTTATTTTGATTTAATTTGTTTTATTTTATTATGTTTTATTATGCTAATATGTTTTATTTTAATTATGGGTACAGTGGTTTGGCAGTAATTAATGTTTTGGTGAGACAGTGTCATAATTCATTTTTTTTACTAATTTTTACTAAAAATTTTTGGGACATCAACTTGTCAATCGGCTGAGGGGCCGAGGCCTGAAGGGTTAAGGTACCCAATGACACTCGGGATGACATGAAGATTTTAACAATACCACACCCTTCTAAATCGGTTCAAGCGTTTAGAAGTTATGGTGGAATAAAGAAACGAAAAACATACGTAGATGAACCCTGAACACATTTCACTCCTTTTTTGTTGGGCAGTCAAGTAAAAAGGTTACTAATTGGGTTCAAATCTATTTTACTAACCATAGATATTTGAATTACTAGCCATAGATATTTAAAATACTAGTCATAGATAATTTTGAAAGTAACGGGATAACATCTAGAAAGGGAAACCATAAGAAAATATTTTTATTATGGGATAAGTAATTATTATGGTGGAGAGCGACCAGTCGATCGAAAAATATCTATTGCCGACTGCTGCTGCAGATCATTCTAGTCTCACCGTTTTTATTTTTTTGTTATTATGATTGAAACAGCGAGCGAACGCGTGCGGTGCGTTCGTTGGGTATGCGACTACATAGCGCTCCAGTGCGGGCGACCTCCGCCCGCTCATTCTCGCGATCTTCACTCGGGCGTAGTGGCAGCGTACGCCTGCTTAGCGGCTTGGTTGACTTCAAAACCGGATTCCGGTTCGTTCGATTCCGATCTTCTGGACGACGCATCCTGCCGCGCTTCTCTCCTCGACGTCATCGAGCTGGGCATATCGGGGACCAAGAGTCAAGGTGAGTGTGTCTAATGTTGTAGCGGATTTAAGATGCAGCAGCACAGCAGACCCACTGCATTTAAAATGAATGCACATAGTCTGTATGGCTGTATGTATGCTTTCTTGCTCTTTACGTGCTGCCAGCATCGCACAGCAGTACTAGATCTGGGGGGGGGGGCGGGGGATACCTGCCCAGGACGGCAATTGAAGAGGACGCCATGAATTTGAAAAACAACTTCTTTGGGTGCATCCTACCATCAGTTGTTCAGTTGATTTTGAATGCGTTTGTGTAACGCAGGTTTTGTGATGTCTCTGCCAAGGAAATTCCCGTTTTGTGTAAAAAAAATCCTCCCCACAGGCAAAAGAGGATGGGACTATATTAGCGGAAATAAACCCGAACGGCCGAATGCCAAGCAAGGGTTGGTAGTTATGTGACTGAGGTGTGCGAGTAATTAGCGTTGGTTTTATTTGGTAACGACTACTCTTTCACTAGTCTTTTAATCGTGTCACTCTTTTAAACGTATCGCGATATTAGTTGATTGGTAATAGATTTTTTAGCGGAAAGGAAAGGTCGATGTGTAAAGCTGTAGCAAGATTAGATAGTAAAATTTGCTGTATCCTAAGGATTAAAGGTGTGTGTACAGTCTGGACTGTACGTTATTTACTTTGGTTGTATGTATTTTAAATTAATGCCACATAAGGAAAAGTAATTAGCAAATAGGTAATGAAGAGTGCACATTTATTTAAGGGTTATTATTCTGCTGTCACAAAAAATCTCACACAGTAATATTTGATTTGTGACTTTTTTGAAACCAATTATCTTAAATGCTGGAAGGGAGGATGGGCGAAGGTCAAGTTTTTGCACCAGCTTGAAAATATCGTAGATCTGGGGCTGCTGCACAACAGCATTCAACGCTCGCCCGTAAATAATGTATTTTTGAAATTTCTCTATTGAAGACATAATATACAATCAAATGTCATTTGGTCATCATATCCGAATTTAAAAACCTGAACTTATGAGATGTGTCTGATGGAAATTTAGCCTTAAGTACTAAAAGTCATTAAATTTCTCTTTTATTATTTTAATTCTCAATATCCCTGGAGGCTCAATGTATTTATTATAGCGCTGATACAAGATCTTTAATCCAGTCGAAAAATATCCTGAAGTTTATTTGTCACAGCTGCCTTCACATCATCTTTATCGTTAAATCTCCGCATTTCAAAGTCTCAACATTTGGAAATAAATATTGCTGCAAGCTAAATCGGCTGTCGAAGGGGAATAATTTCTTCCATCCCTACCTCTCTTAAAGCACACTGCTATTTTGGCTTTGCACAGGCGCATTATTTTTAATGTAACAGCACACCACCCCTCAGCCCCCCGATCCCCCCATCCTGATTGATGACTTCCCGTAGCTAAACAATAAGATCTGCATAGTAGACCCTTATTATCTGAGTCCCTTTTGGTGGTTAGTCTATTATCAGAACTCCTTCACTGGCCTAGACGACTGGGGCCATCAACTTTGTAGTGTTTTGGTGAACCTTGCAGTTCTGGGTGCTGCCTCTCCCGTTTATACTTGCTATTTTAACTCCTGTTTGGATACTGGGTCATTCCGCTGCCATATCTCATCCTCATTCTCTTCACACAGTCCAGGAAATGCCCAACAACTGTCTACTTGCCGCTATTGATCAAATGTTGTTAACATTCAAGGAACCCACATCTTTCTCATGTTTAAAGATTGAGCATCATCTCTCCAAATATTAGACGAGATATCTACCAAATATTAAGTTACCAATCCCCGAGCTCGATTTACTTCACCTTTTTTCTATATTTTCATCAGTCAATACAGACATTAAGGGCCAGTGGTGGTCGTCATCTTTACTGGACTCTTTTCCTAATTTAAATAACCAAGTCCACCTTTTAACTGTCGTATAAGATTGAGATAACTAACTGTAAATATTGTTCAATTCGTCATAATTTTTTTTGCAGTTATCTTTTTTTTTTTGCAAGATGCTTTACATGCAAGATGGTCGATTGATGACTGGATCCAAGATGCAATCTTGTCAGAACCTGTTTCAATTACCTCGAAAGAGTTAACAAAAAGAGATTAAGTTTATCAACTATAAGCAAATAGGGTGGGATCATATTCCATCAGACACCCTGGTATATCTGCCATTAAAGATCGTAAGTGAAAATACCTGCCTGGGAAAATAAAAGAATTCAGAAGTCTTGCCAACTTAGGAGTAAAAACGCAAATGGAAGAATTTATGAAACGTCCGATTCTACTTCTCACATCTTGTGTATACGAAAGGGAAGTGAATGTGTAGTATGCCGAACTCCCACATGCTATAAGATTGCCATCCTGAACCTATCAACACTGATCATTAGCGTGAAGTCAACACAATACCTCTTGGAATGGTCATAGCAGCTCAGATCATATTTGATATTGAGCAATATAATTTAATTTTAGTGAAACCAGGCGACACAATCAAAATGAAAGATGAGAAAGAATTAAAACCGGTATCTATGAGAGTGCGAGACGCCGCCGAAAACTTGCTGATGCTGATAATGGAACAGGTAAGTTTCATTATTAATAATATTTTATTGTTTGAAATCTTAGTTTTTGACATCATAAATAGAATAAAACGAATTTATTGCGTAAAGTTTGTAGCACCCGACGTTTCGGCGACGTTGAAGCCGCTGTTGTCTAGTGTAGACTGACAGTTTACCCTGGACAAGGGCGGCTGCAACATCGCTGAAACATCGGGTGCTTTTATCTTATTTATAATATTTTATTGTTGTTTTGATAGCTTTTCAGGTGTTGCCCATGTTGCCCATGTTATATCAGGTCTCAAATACCCATGTAAACCAATTTTCATGACGATCAGTTAACCGGTCTGGAAGTTGATGTGCTGCAGCTCTATCTAGTGGCAAGTTACAACAAAGTGGATAATGCAAAAATATTACCCGTCCTCGAATACCTACATATGTATACCCATTTACATGGCGATCAGTGGAACGGTATAGAGGTTGATGTGCTGCAATGCCATCTAATGGCGGGCTACAATAAAGTAGATAGGCTAAAAACCTTTATGATAAAATACATATATGTGCCAACTTTCATGGTGATCGGTCAAACGATATCAAAGTCTAATAAGCTTAGATATACCATATAGATTACATGTTTAGAACTCTCTTGGCATTTTCTCCTTTTGTTTTTGCAATCCGTCTACTATGATAATTAGCCATAATATTTAGCAATTCTTGTAGCTCTTAGACATTTTCATTTCTGTCGTTCCTTAGATTGACTCGGATGGCCTTGAATAGTATGTGTTCAATGGCACATCCATAATCGTGGGTTCTAGTACATTATTATGCGAGCAAGTCTTGAGATGCTCTCCTTTTCAATATGCGGAAAGCCCAGTTTTTTCATTAGCTTTGAAGCTGGTTGATTTGGGTGGTGCTCAATTAGTTTTTGATAGGATATTTTAGTTTTAATTTCCTTCTTCAATGTTGAAATTTTAAGATCATGATGTAGGCGGTCATTCGGAACATACCTTTATGAATCAACTGTAAGTCTCATCTTCTTATTTTGTAACCTCTGAAAGATCTCAATATTGAAATTCGCTTCTGTGCCCCATAGCTGTAATCCATAGGTCCAATTAGGCTTCAGGATGCATTTATGACTTAAGGCCACACCGAAAGTTGTGACTTAAGGCCTATTAAAACCCTCCATCTAAGGCTTATATCCAGGTACAATCCGAGGTATTTAGATTTAGATGTCGTTTAATATCACCTGTTTGCATATCTTCCTTCTTTTGGTGAACGTTCTTTACACCGATTTGTTCTCATTCGCCTTAATTCGCCATTTCTTTAGCCAGATTAAAATTCTAACTGGACCCTTTTGTAACAAAAGTGAAGCCTCCTCAGAATTTTCATGTATGGCTATTGCAGCAGTATGTGTCCATCTCTACCATCTCTACCATGTCGATTAAAGGGATGTCCGACGTATAAAGAAGATACATTCTGGGACCCATAATGCATTTCTAGGGTAATCCAAAATATTCGTCACGGTCGAGCATCACTGTGAGAATCCATGTTTCTCAAGAATTACCAACATTTATTGATCCAAGACTGATCTAATGTAATTATTTGTTAGGTGGGAGTATTTCCTGGTGTCTGCGGAACGGCCGCCGGCGGTTGGTCTCTGGTGGATGAAGTTTCTCTTTCTCGGCATTGCTCGGCGCCGTTCTTCAGACATTTTCTGCTAGATGACAGCATATTGCTGTCGCTGCTGGAGGAGCCTTTGGGTAACCATGAAGATCCTCAACCTACAATCACAGGTATTGTAGTTTTTATATTTGGCTCTGTCGTATAATATTTTATCGATGTGTAGAGTAGAAATATGCGTAAAGTAAAACATTTGAAAATTAAATATGTGTAGAAAATAGTAAGCGGCCCTTATGGCAATCATTTTAGATTTATTTCATGGCATATATTTCGTGTGTTTGTACGTCAGTGAGTGTGTTTGTACGGCTGTGTGTATGTGTGAATATTTGTGTTATATTATGTGTATATATGCGTATTTATATTTGTGCGAGTGTATATAGTGCTCCAGTTTTTAAAGCTTAAAGACACGAAGTCAATGTTATGTTTAACCCCTCAGGCCCCGATTGGCCGATATCGGCCACAACTCGATTCAGGGTGACGGCCCCGTTTTAAATTTATTTTAATTTAATTTGTTTGATTTTATTATGTTTTATTGTGTTAATATGTTTCATTTTAATTATGGGTACAGTGGTTTGGCAGTAATTAATGTTTTGATGAGACGGTGTCGTAATTAATTTTTTTTACTAATTTTTAGTAAAATTTTTTGGGACAGCAACTTGTCAATTGGCTGAGGGGCCGAGGCCTGAAGGGTTAATTCCAAAAGTCGTACTATAATAGGTGTTTTGTAATAATGAATAATGCGATAATACAGTACTGGTGCGCTGGGCCTTCGGGCGTCACTGCTGGTCGCTTCTGAGCCGGCGCGTGGCGCGCGGCGGGGCGCGGCGGTCGGCGCCGGGCCGCGGCAAGCCGCTGGGCCGGCCCGTGGCCATGCGCGACGCGCCGCCGCGCAGCCCCCCTTCGCTTCTGCCGCTGCCGCGGGGACCGCCCAACGCCTCGTCAGTCTTTTACTTTACTTTTTTACTATTATTATTATTATTACTCAACTCCTGTCAGTTTTTAAAAACCTTTCACGCGTTCGCCGCAGCCGTTAGACGGACCGCTCCTCGAGTCGACCGCTCGGTTACTCGTTAAAAAAATCGGTTGTGTCACCTTAAGACTTTCCCGGCAAGAAGAAAACGCGCCAAACCCCCTCGAACCGATTATTAGCTCGACGAGCCAATTGTCGGTTTGTGCCTCGATTTGGTTGAGCTCGTCCTATAATTCGCCACGCGAAAGGGCTGGCTGCCGAAGAATTTTGCATCATCACTGTAAAGACGTAACTGAGAGGATAACAGATTCGAGGTTGAATATATTGAGCAGGAAAACACAGGTCTAAGAACCGATCCCTGAACCGCTCCACTTTTCACTGGCTTTAAATCACATAATGAAAATTTTAGTGTCAAAATATCAATAAAAAGTTTATTATTTTTCTGGAATTCTCTTATTATTAGGCTATTTAGATTTAAATTTAATCAATATACTTTTTAGAATGATTACATTGTTTATGAGATATAACATGTTTAATACAATAAGCAATATCTCTAAAAACTATCAACAATTTATCGGGAATAAGTTCTAAAAATATCATTAAAACCAATAATAATTCCGAAATGAAAAAATATTAACTTTTTAAATGTACCAGGAATACAAGTATGAAATTCGGATTTTTTTCTATAAAAACATGTTAAATTCGAAAGAATGGTGAAAAAGTGCTTTATCGAAAGTATGCTCTATCGCTTGTTATATATTTTTCCCATCTTTCGGGCAATTTATGAATACCACGCCAGTAAAATTCTTCCCATTTTTCTGCGATGCTGCGTGATTCATCGAGCGATTTTTTCACATCTTCATACGAACCAAAGCGTTGCTCAGCATGTGCGTGACTCATGGATGCAAACAAGTAGTAATCGCAAGGAGTCAAGTCTAGTGAGTAAGGCACATGGGGTAGAACTTCCCAGTTTAGTGCTTCCAACGTGTCGCAAACCAGTTTGTGATGGAGCATTGTCATGAAGAAAAATGACTGTTGCCTTATTTGGTATGCTGGCCTTTCTTCAAGCAGTGAACTGTTCAAATCGGTCAATTGTTGTTCGTAACTTTTAGTATTAACCGTTTCCCCCAGGTTTTAACAGCTCATAATAGACCACACCCCTCTAGTCCCACCAAACACAGAGCATCAAGTTCTGCCAAAGCAATCCGGCCTTACGGTTGATGTGGATGATGCTCCTGGGTCTACCCATAATTTTTTGTGCTTGGATTCTCAAAATAAATTCACTTTTCATCCCCTGCAACTATTCGATGCGAAAACGATTTCCTTTTGTAATGAGCGAGCAAAATGTCACCATTTGCCTGTCGTTCAACTAATGTGGTATCCATCTACCGGTCTTCTGAATATTTCCCATCTTGTAGCCGATTGGAAACAGCTTGTTGACTAACGCGAATCAATGCGAGGGTGGCATCAACACAAAATTCATTACACTAAAATAACGGATAGGCCTATTCTTATCACCATAAAATATGCTTTTTCCACTAATTAATAAGAATAATTATATTAATTATAATCATATTGTTTAATTTCTATTCTTTTTTGACATATTTTTTTTTTGTTATTAAAAAACAGTGATGCCTCATTCTTGTCTTTGGAGACCGTTCTACATCAGATGAACAACCCGGACGCACCCAAACTCTTCAAATTGCTGGAGAGGCAGGCTCAGATCGAAAAGGAAGCCAGAGACAATGAAGAACATGTGGTTAGTCCCATTTTGCATATTACTAAGGCCTGGCCAGCCAATTGTGGCTGTACGAGGGTGGGGTAAGATATTTTCGAAGTATTAAAATAATCTTATAATGGCAACACTTGCTACAACTGTCAACATATGGAGACGTTTGGATCAACCAATATTGATAATTGAATTTCTTCTTTCATAAGTGCCTATTCTACTCTAATATTACAAATAAAAAAAAAAACTCAGTCACCAATGTATGTTTTAATTAATTATTGCAATGACCACCGGAATATTTCCATGTTTTTCTTTTTATATATTTGATCTATAAAGCATACAATATTCAGGTTCTCGCTATGGCTTATCAATAGATGAGGTTGCTAAGGTACAAAATGGCCACATTCGCGGCTCATTTAACCTTTCGTGTGCCTGCCGGCCGCACGCTAGTGGTTGGGTTAGGTTTTGCAAAAAAAATACCATCTGTGGGCCTTTTTGCGAATTATTCAAATTTACATAAATAATAAACACATTGGTAGCATGCTTAACTTATTGAGGGTAATAAGCTTTGCGGTAGAAAATGGAATTTTTGTGATACATAAAACTGTTAAAGGGAAATTTAAATAACATATATTATGTCAAGTTTTGTGAAAAATTGGTTAACCCGTTGAGTATGAGTCAACCATATTCATAATTATCTAATTGTTTTACAAAATGATATTTCAATATTCTATATTCGAAATTTCAATGCAATCATTGTGCAGTTGTTCTTTTTATGATTGTTGTAGTAGTTTCGTAGTTATAGTACTTTAACCCCTCACGTTGCGAGGTAAAAACTCACCTATCACTTTTGCGCGCGACATATTCGCGCAAAAAATCGACGCGAGTCAACGGCCTTGAGAAAAACGATCATAACTTATAAACCACTAAACGGATTAAAAAAAGATAAAGAGAAAAATGATCGCATTGCAATTTGACATATAAAACATTATAACCTTATCTCGTAAAACAATTAAGATAATAATGAATAAATATTACAAAATTGGCAAACTGAAAAAACTCGCCTATAAAATCATTTCGATTTTTTTGTAAATACAGTTTTTGTAAATATCAAAAATTGTAAATACAGTTATGTTCTTTATTAAATGCTTTACCAAAACGATATTTTTTTTTTACTTATTTGCATACAAAAATACGGAAAAATTGTATGTATTGTAAGCCAAGAAAAATTGTATGTATTCTCGTAAAAAAAATTTTTTTTTATTTTTAATTTGTGACTACTTATGGTATTTTTTTATATGAAATTCTTTCAAAATAACTTTATTACTACATCACTTCTTCTTAGAAATCACACCAGAACTTTGAGCTTTGTCTGATATTATAGAAAAATCTAAAGTTTTGAGAGTTTCCGCGTCCGAACCTAATAATAAACTTTGAATGCCCATAATATAAAATTCGTTAGATTTTTTCAATTATATTGTCTTATCATAGACTTATTATATGTCTAATAACTAATTACTATACTCCAAAGAGTCACATTTCATCGAAAAACTATGGAAAATCGCACTTTTTTCTCTCATAGTAATTATCAAAACAAGTTTCATTTTCGCGAGCCATATTAGAAAACAACATATAATGTTCAAAATACGCCTAATTATGTGATAACTTAGGATGTAAATGAAGCAATACCTATTTTATTAGTAAATTAAAGCGACATTACGTCATGTTTCGCGATATATCGGGATATTTCACAAACATTACAAAATAAAAACGGCCATTTTTTCGCGAGCCGTTTGTTGTTGCCAAAGTGTTTTCTTCGAAAATTCGTGAAAAACAGCAAATGGACTGTCTAAATTGACTAATCCTAATGCCTAAACTACTTAAAAATGGAAATTACTCACTTTTATCCGGTATACACTGCACTTATATCCACAAAACACTTCACAAAACAAACATTTCGCGGAACTACGCGGCCGCCGCGCGCTGGCCGATCGGCGACTGTCGTCTGACGTTTATGCTGACTTTTTAATTAGCCGATCGATATTATCGCCGCTGGCCGCCGGATTAAAGATTATTCGGCCATGTATTTCAGCCGTCAGAAAGCATAAAGTACGACGATTCGAATCGTAAATTGCATTTTTCGCAGCGGCGAGCGCGATGTCCCGTAGCGGACGTTACGCATTGTAGGCGGCCGCCATACATGTCCCCAAATGGATGTTACGTGCGGTGCGGGTTAAGTCGATGTCGCCGAAAATCCTGCAAAAGAGACAGATGCATCCATGAAAATACCCATTTACTCCAAGGGTTAAATAGATTTTATATATTGATGGGACATGTCTCTGAACATGGGACATGGGACATGGGGCATGTCCGGAAGTGTCCTTGTGGTCCATAAAGTTGCAAATTTACAACTTTTTCCAAACTGATTATTTTATTATTTAACTTTTCATTCATACCTACTAAAAGAAAAAAAAACTAATTGAAAAAGTTGCCATAAATATTTTATTTCCTTATTTAAAATCACCAGAGTTCGTTGGTCATTTGCGATATTAAAAAAAAACATAGTTTTAAACAATATTTGAATTTTCTGCTAATATGAAGATGTTGATGTCTCAATAACATGGAGTAAATATAATTTATAAATTATTCATGTTTGATAATTTTAAAAAATATATTTTTGAAGTTATGGGACACAGGTCCCATGGTCCTTGAAGGGTTAAACACATTGGAACTTAACAGCCCAGAGAACCTAATCGATTTTATAACCATCTAACCAATTTTAAACCATATAGGATCTATCTATACCTGCCTCTACTGAAAATATTGGATACTAGACTGTACTTAGGGCCACGAGACCCTGTTTAAAAGTTTTAGAAAATAGTGTGTTAAGCCCGGTCGACTCTCCGGAGAGTTTTCATACATGATTTCTAAAATGGCAAAATTTTCATACATTATTTCTAAAATGGCGGACAGGGAGTGGACGCAACGAGACCAAAGTATACAGAAGAGGCATTCAGTTGCTCAGGCATCGCAAAACCATGCGAAGTGTTAGCATTGTTATGCATTAACCACTATCTCTATACATTTTAAGTCATGTAATGCAATCGAAATCATGTAATGATAGATATTTCTCGACTAACCTACAATAATCAATGTTAAATTCCATATCATCATGCATTTTCATTCGAGGCCCAACACCACTCGTCGTTTCGGCGCGTCGCTTACGACCGCTGAGTGACAGGGTGCGGGCGCCAAAAAAATGGGCCTGCAATAAGTCCCTTCTATGTGAATTGGCTCGTACGTTACCATGGCGCCTCAAAAATGCGTCTCGTCCGCGCCACTCTGTCTGACCCCGTCGACTCTTTCTGAACCCCCCCTTAGGTGCCGTATCGAGCGACTTAGCAAGTCGCCGTATAGTGGCGACACAAAAAGCGACTGGTCGGTCGCCTCAACTAATAGAAGCTTGGGTTTAGATAGGAGCATATCCATGACGAGTTACTTCTGAGGTGGTCGCACGTCGCACTGTGCTTTTAATGTATGAGGAGAAGCGACAAAAATAATTATTCCAACTATTTTAGTCATAATTAGTTTATAATTATAGCACATTGGTCCACTGTTATATCGCTTTCTAGTTTTTTCTAGCCCTAGTTTTTTCTAGCCCTAGTTTTTTCTAGCCCTAGTTTTTCTAGCCCTAGTTACCTTTGCCGAGAGACTGAGTCGCCGACGATTAGTCGACAGTGTGTAATGAGCGGTAATTACGTTTTTAACAGCATTTTTTTTAATTTTAGGAACCAGAGCCCTATGCACCGCCTCAGCCGGTCCAGGAGTTCCAAACGGCAAGACTTTTCCTTTCGCAGTTTGGATTCTTGAATAGCACTAATAAAAAGGTAACTAAGATTTTAGCAGAAGTTTCACTGCTATATATATGTTGGAAGAAAGCGAGCATTTTATTTATTATTCTAATATTGGCGAAGGTTAACCATACATCGATCTACCTTTGGGTTTGGCCTTAGCAGCTATTCAGGGTTATTAGCGTTTGTAAATGCACAGAAAGCAAGCGTTTTGTGTCACGATAGTTGAAAGTTAATAAGGATAGTACCCATATAAACTTTCATGTGCCTTGACTAGTTTGTGCATAATCAAGAATTGATAATCACAAAATCAAGCAGGAGAGAAAGCGAATACAGCCAATTTTCTATACTGGTGTTGGTTATTCAATCTCTAAACAGCCCTGATATATAACCAGAGTATTATTGTGTAAAATTTATTTTGAAAAAAGCCACGGATATAAGGGTGTTAAAAAGCTCTTTTAATAAACCTTCACCTCCACTCATACACCTCTAAAACTGAGTCATCCTGTAAAATAAATCACTCGTTTAGAGCTGAATTTAAGTGCAATAGCAATAAAGAAGCAGTTTATTTATAAATCGGCGGAATCGGCTTTGTAATTAATTGACAGCTAGGTTACACCCACTCATTTCTATTAAATATGATAAGAATTCCCAAATCTTATAGTTGGGGAGCCAGCGACAAAAAAGTGCAGGAGTTTTGTAAAAACTGATACTTTTATATCAGACAGTATTGTCCCCTGTCCACTGCCAGCCACTGTCCCCTAAACAAACACCTGTTTACCATAGGTGTGACAGACAGCCCTCTATGCAGAGGATGCATGGAGGAAGAGGAAACGCCACAGCATGTGCTCATGGAATGCAGGAGCGTGGCAGAGCAACGGGCAGAAATACTACAATCTCCAGCATCTATTGCCGGAGGCCTGTAGCAACCCAAACAGGATGCTAACCTTCTGGGACAGCCTGGGTTGGCTGGAGTAACATAAACACAAATAGAAACATGAGCCACGCACAACGGCCCAATCAAGAGGAAAGTGCGAAGAAACAAGCCCAGACAAACTGACAAACTATCAGACAGTATTTTGGCCATAGAATGCTGGGGTTCCCAAAGGCCAGACTCCGGGACACCTGGCTGGTGTACTAGGAAAGGTGTAATTTTATTTAGTACCCCCAAAGTGTTTTGGAAAACCTGAAAATTCATCAGTAGACAGTGGATGCAATAAATAACTCGAAACAAATGGTCAGACTGCTTAACAACAGAACGTGTGGCGTCAGCATTACTGCATACATGTCACAAAAATGAAGTCCGTGCAAATACGCCAGTATGTATTTGTCAGTTACTATTACGCATCGGTCTAATGTGTAGCGCAATATAATGTACTTAATTTTTGTGACATGTATGGAGTAATGCTGATGCCACGCATTCTATTTTTAAACAGTCTGACCATTTGTTTCGAGTTCTGTATTGCTTCCACTGTCTAATTATGAATTTTCAGCTTTTCCAAAACATTTTGGGAACTAATTAAAATTACACCTTTTCTAGTACACCATCGCCAGGTGTCCCGGAGTCTGGCCCTGCTGACTACTCCAGCATTCTATGGTCAAAATACTGTCTGATCTGAAAGTATCTCATATTTTATAAAACTCTTGCACTTCTTTGGCGCTGCCTCTTGGAAAAATAAGGCTTTTTTTATTATTTTCCTACATATAGCTTCCATCCTTGAGTTTTTATAATAAGAATTTAGATGTGTCTATACAGTGTGTTTTACTTTCATAGCCTAACAACCGACAAGGAAGGAAAGTATTGTGAACTCCCATTTTTTTGAGCCCCTCCGAGATGATTAAGACCATTTGTAGATTGAAGTCTGTCTGCGTGTCTGTCTGTCTGTCTGTATGTCCGTGCGTCTGTGTGTGTATTCCTTTCACAATAGCGCCCAAACGCTTAATATAGTCATAGCCACACTAGTCGGCCGCATCTGTGTAAATTCGGTACATAGATGTATTGTTGGGCCAAAATCACTTTCAATTGAATCGAAAGTATTCAATGTGTTGCATTCTTACTCTCCGCGCTCGTCGCCGACTATCCCTTCCAATCAGGTCAACCTCCTTCCCAAAGGGACATTACGCTCAAAATCCATTCATAAGCGGCTCTCTAGACGATCAAGCATGCTTGACAAGCATCGGGTCGCGGGCTGGAAGGGGATCGTAAACCGCAGGAAATATGCAAATATGTTTTTTTAATATTTACCAAAAATGCCCAATTTTGTAGTTTATACCAGGGAGTAACATTAATTAGACGTAAGTTATTGATGAATGACGTGACTCCCTGCTATATATAAACTACAAAATTAGGCACTCTTGGTAAATATAAAAAAAAAATATTTGCATATTTCCTGCGGTTTACGATCCCCCCCAGCCCACGATGCGATGCTTGATCGTCTAGAAGCCCTTAAGTTCTTGGCTACTTGCCGCGATAGTTTTGTGATGACACAATTGTATTTTTTTTTTTCAAACAAAAAAAAGTGGAATTTGAGTTTTTCCCTGTTTTTTTCAATATTGAGTGATTTACAGGGGAGTGTTTTTAATGAAAGACGGAGTTGAAAACCATCTACAACTTTTTTTTGGTTTAGGCCCAAATAAAAAAAAAAAGTAGAATAATTTTTGTTTTTTTTTTAAATTATGATATTCCTTATGACAGAAAATTATTTTATACAAACCATTTGATTATTTTAACCATCCGGTCGTTGCAGAATGGTCGGTGTCGCTTGGTTTCTCTGGCGGACGGTCCGGCGTTGCTGGCGGCTCTGCAGCGGCTGGACGGCTGCAGCGGGCCGCGCACGCACGTCACGGCACACTTGTTCTGCGCCAGAGCCGGCGTGCGGCGCGTGCCGGACATTGTGCGCGCGCCTCACAGAGCCAGCACAGTCGCGCCCGCTTTCCTTCGTCTTCTCGCCGGACTGGGACAGCCCGTTAAGGTTTCTTTATTTTATTTCATTTAATAAATTCAGCCACGCGTATTCGACTTTTAACCCTGTATCCTTTATAATAAAAAGAAATACTCTTGTAGCTTTCTTAGTATATATAACTCTATTTTTCCCTATCGGATCGTAACAAAAATGAAATACGATTCGGATCCCCTTAATAATTTTCGTTTATATTTCGTGGCCAAAAAAATGTGGATCCTGTGATAAAATTCCAAAAGGCTCGATTACGGTTACGGCCAAGGAACCGTCTTAAAATGCCACAGGCAGGAGATTCAACGGACAAACGACAAGCCGACCAGTATCACTCATACACGCAACGAGACAGAGAAACAGACAACCGAGTACAACCATGCACAAACAAGAATGAGAACGACCTTAGGACAAATACATTTCATTTACCTTGCAAAGAAGCTCCACAGTGCCTTTAATACACGCGTAGGCTAGGCTACAAGCGTTCAAAATGACGTCCATTATAAAAGACTGGTGATATAGTGATTGTTAAACTTGACAAGGGAGGACTTGGTTTTTAGTTACCAGTGTTATTAACCCCTGCGATTTGCAGCCACCGCCTCGGGTTGCACGCTTACCAACCGCCAATCACGCAGCGACCTGAACGGGTCGAGGCGCTCAGCGTTGAGAAAAATGCCGTTTAAAATTTAAAATACTGTAACGGCACGATATGGCCAAATAACGCTTCAATCCAACGCCTCTAGCGAAAAATAATTTAAAAAATGAGAAAAAATGTCACCGCTCTCGGTATCTGTCAGTTTGGTCGACGGTATTTACTGCGCGCGACGCTGTGATCAAAATTGTGATTGTGAAGTGTTTCTATGCGATTTCCTGCAAACGAGAGTAATTTGCATTCTAAAAGAGTTTATGAATGAGCATTATTGATTTGGAGACAGTCCATCTGCTTTTTTTCACGTATTTTTAAGCAAAATGCTTCGGTCAAACACATGCGTTGCAGAAAATGTCCGTATTTTTTCGTTGTAAAACGGCCGAAATATCGCGAAATATGACGTAATATTGGTTTAATTCGCTTATAAAATAGCTACATCGTATATAATCACAGAATTTACCGAATTTTGCTCATTTCAAGTTGTTTCGTAATATGGGGTTGCACATAGTGTGCGACCTTCGCACATAGTGTGCACATTTTGAGTGCGATTTTCTATAGTTTTTCTATGAAATGTGACTCTTTGGAGTATAATAATTAGTTATTGGACATATAATAAGCATATAATGAGACAATATATTTGAAAAAATATAAACAATTTTATATTATGAGCCTTCAAAGTATATTACCTTCGCACATAGTGTGCACATTTTGAGTGCGATTTTCTATAGTTTTTCTATGAAATGTGACTCTTTGGAGTATAATAATTAGTTATTGGACATATAATAAGCATATAATGAGACAATATATTTGAAAAAATATAAACAATTTTATATTATGAGCCTTCAAAGTATATTACCTTCGCACATAGTGTGCACATTTTGAGTGCGATTTTCTATAGTTTTTCTATGAAATGTGACTCTTTGGAGTATAATAATTAGTTATTGGACATATAATAAGCATATAATGAGACAATATATTTGAAAAAATATAAACAATTTTATATTATGAGCCTTCAAAGTATATTACCAAGTTTCGGATGCTAACTCTCAAAACTTTAGATTTTTTTGTAGTATCAGACAAAGCTGAAAGTTCTGGTGTGATTTTCTAAGAAGTGTGATGTAGTGGTATAGTGTTTTTTTTAAGAATTTCATATAAAAAAAGACCCTAAGTAGTCACAAACATAAAAAAAAATGTTTTTTTTTACTAGAATACATAATTTTTTTCTTGGCTGTATAACTAAATATTTTTGTATGCAAATAAGTAAAACAAAATAATAGTTTTGGTAAAGCATTTAATAAAGAACATAACTGTATTTACAATTTTTGCATATTTTCTGTATTTTGTGATAAAAACATCGAAATGATTTTATAGTCGAGTTTTTTCAGTTCGCCAACTTTCTAATATTTATTCAATATTATCTTAATTGTTTTATGAGATAAAGTTAGAATGTTTTATATTTCAAATTTCAATGCGGTCATTTTACAGTTATTCTTTTTATGATCCGTATAGTGGTTTATAACTTATTGTCATTTTTCTCAAGGTCGTGGACATGCGCCAATTTCATTCGCGAAACTGTCGCGTACAAAAGGGACGGTTGAGTATTTACTTCGCGAGTCAAGGGGTTAAATAAAATTCTTACATAGATATTTTATTACTTATTATTATTATTTCCATAACTATATAATTATATTAATACTTCTCTTATATATATTGTATTTAATTTAATTTATTAACTTTAGTTTTTGTGAAATATTTTATAACTTTAATATTTATCCCATATACACAAATATAATTGCCCAATATTGCAGTAACCTTCTATAATGGTGTTTTAATTAGCCAGATTTTTTGAAGGGGGTAAATCAGTTCAAACACTTTAGCAACTTTTGATAAAAATTATGAAAAAAAATTAAAGTTTTTTTTTTGTAAACAATTTGAACAATTTAGCTAATAAAAAGAAATTTGACAAACGTTGAGCGTGCTGCACCGTCTAGCTTCAGGTAAAATATCACTAATAAACAATATTATCTATGTTTTACCTACTGCTAGATGATGTATGGTGCTCAACGCTTTTAATACTATTTTTCTTAATTTTTTTTCATTTTTCGAATTTCCAAAAATAAATAAAAATATTCTTGGAAAAAATATTTTTTTTTGGTATTTGGATTTTTTTAAAATCAAAAGTTGTTTAATTGCTCGTATTGATTCACCCACTTTGAGGATGCCGCTAAATTAAAACTTACGCTGTATACACCCGACAGTCAAAAAATCACTTCAATACAGGCTCTGCCTAGTGAAGTGATAAAATCCTATTGAAGCCGCACTCTTTAGTAAATTTCCAAGGCTCTAAATCCGTATTGTCATTTACGAGTAACTGGTTATAGGAAAACCAACTATGTAAAATGAGGAATAAATAAAATAAATAAAATTTGTAAGTTAATCGTTTCAAAAATAATGTCTAAAGCCATATAGAAAATTTATTAATAAATTGTATGAGTTTGGATTATAGGATAGTCTGTAAAGTTACTTGAATAAAAATAAAAATGAAATGAATTGAAACAGGTCCGCAATCACCCAGGATGGTGCGGCAGACCAAGAATTCCACACAGTGAAACAGAGGAGGTCCCATCAACAGCAGACAGCGATGAACTGCACGGTGGAAGTCTTTACGATGGACATAGAGAGGTACCTTTAGTATTTCTCACCCCTTCACTAAGTATTGAATAATGTGTCGTAGGTGCTACTATTAACAATTTTATAGGAAATTTTGACTATTTTAATTAATAAGCCTTTATTTTGTTTTTGTAATAAGATTTTATGATGAATAACTTTTAGTAGGTTCCAAATAATTAACTATTCTAATTATTAATGCAATTCTCTTAGATACTATTTTTTGACAACCTAATATTAAAATTTTGGACTACCTATGTATGTTAACCCTTGGAGTAAATGGGTATTTTCATGGATGCATCTGTGTCTTTTGCAGGATTTTCGGCGACATCGACTTAAAGAACTATAACTACGAAACTACTACACCAATCATAAAAAGAACAACTGCACAATGATTGCATTGAAATTTCGAATATAGAATATTGAAATATCATTTTGTAAAACAATTAGATAATTATGAATAAATATGAGAACGTCAAAGAAGTGAAAAAACGCGCGACCAGATCTGGTCGTATCATACTCAACGGATAATTGTTTCACAACCAGATTTGGTCGTATCATACTCAACGGGCTAAGTAAAGATTAGTAACAAGACTTACTACCTAACACAAATATTTTAACACATCCAAGACTGGTTTTTAGCCGTCAATTGGACTAGACGAAAATGTGTTTTGTAATGTTATTTAATGTAATAGGTAAATGTAAATTAATTTTGATCATTTTAAAATAGTACTCTAATTTTAATCCCATATTTAATCTATTTTTCTAATGATATTTCATGATTTCTTAAATACTTGTTAGGCCGAACTTGATTTCTTTTGTTTTTTCTTTAAAATAAAACCAAACGTATGAATAGGTATAAAAAAAATCTGGTAATTATCTATTGCGGGCCACGGCATCCTTTGCCCGGCTCTTCGCCCGGTATCAGGTAGCCGATTGGTCGTTTCATGAGCAGTTGCCCTAAGGTTAACAACCACCTGCGCTCTATAGGAAACAAAGCCGTTTCCAGATTCCCCTGGCTATCTGTCGGAATGCACAGTCGATTGGCTGACGCCGCACGGTGTGCAAACCGTCCAAAAGCGCCCGAAGTAGCACAAGGCATTGCGGGAAGAGGGTGCGAGGAATGTGGGCAGAGGGGTACGTCTCAACGAACGCCTTTGGCTAGCATAACGTGCAGGTAAAGGCTGGCGACCTTTTCGAATGTTGTATATCTGCGTATTTGTTACAAAAATATTTTGTTTTTGTAATAATCACAATATTGAACGAGCACGCACAAAATTAAACGTTCACCTTAGAACAGGTCCCGGCCTAGTTAGGTGGCGTTGTCACTGGACTTTGCAATGTATTCATTTTCCGCTATTTATTCAATGTTTAAAATATTTCTATGCATAGTTCCTAAGATAAAATTGTTTTAAATTATTCTTGAATTACTTAAATAAATAAATAAATAAATAAATCTGGCAGCCATACCCAAGCCCTTACGACTAGTGACGTATTTGCTTTGATTTCAATTTTGTTCTATGAGAGGCTACTGTCTTGTATACTGTAGTGTATACAGGGCCCACGACGGTCGGGATCCGCACATATCAGCCATAGCAACCTCGCATGCACCCATTTATTTTTCTCTCCTGATGGCCAACGCTGAACACGCGCTCTCCTCGTGTTCCGTTGGCCCTCTTCCACTCCAGATCCCCTGCATGTGAAGTATTTTACTATCCTAACAGAGTGAATTTGTTTGTTGAGCCCACAGTGCCCTGTTTCCCATCATTTTCCTGTTGTTATAAGCTTTTAAAATTATATATTTTCATTTCTAGGTTCTCTATTGGGCGGACGCCACTTCCGAAATCGCCTTCATAGTTCCAACAGATAAAAACATTAAATATCACGAATGTGACAAGACTGATACGGACGGTTCCTGCCTGTCGACACCTCGGAGTTCGGCTGATACGTCGTGGGAGGCATCGCATGGCATCCATAGCATTTTGTCCCAAGAGAGGAGCATCAGCGAGTCCTGCAGCAAGTACAGTCCTGGAAGTGAGAACTTTAGACCGTCTTTCTCGGAGAGGCATAGAGCATTCTCACTCGAATTGGATAAAACTTCACCAAACGCCAGCTTCAATCCAACAGGTTTGTTTGTTCGTTCGTTTCTACTCTTTATTGTGAAATTTCGCAATGGGCGGGTTTATTATCATTAGACAACCATCCCTACTATGAAATTTTTGTGTGTGTACATTGCAAGTCAGTGTGTGTCTTGTTATTTGCATTCGATCGACAGAACTGAAATGCAATTCCATTATTTTATCCTAATGGGAAATGGTGACCCAGCCGGGAATTGCACCCGGAACCTTACAATGTAAGATCAGGTGACCTAACCACTCTGCCGTTTTATCGGGGTGAATGTGACAGGTGAATTGCAGCGGTGAATCAAATCTAAACCATGTGGGGATTTAAGCATTTTAGATTACAAAATGGCCATACTGCCCGCTCTCGGCGATTAGGTCTGGCTGGTTCGGCAATTAAACGACCGAGAATTTTTCCGATAAATCAATTATCAATTAAAAGTAACACTTACCGGAGATGAGTGAGGAACTCTGGCAAATAACACATAAAACAGAAGAAACTGCATTTATAAATAACATATTTTTGTTTGAATAAATAATATTTCACTTAATAAATATAGACAAAGGTCGGTTTATATTTCAGCGTCTTAAGTATTATTACAGAAAGATTTATCCGTTTAACTGTTTGGTGCTAGGTAGGTTAAAAACTGTTTCACCTTTTGCTTAACTTTTTATGCATGGTGTGATATAGTTGAAGGTACTTATAGTCATACAGTTTAAATCCTCGTATCGACTTGCGAGCGCGGCAAGCGACTTAGCTTGTACGACGATACCTGTTTGCTCGAGTCGAGTGGCGCAAAACGATCCGCTAGAAGCGACTCATTCCGCGCTGCTCAACTCGAGCAAACAGGTATCGACGTGCAAGCTGATCCGCTCACAGCGCACCGCGCTTGCAAATCGATACGAGGCTTTCTATTTTATTTAAGGTTCTTCATTCTGTTGGCAACTCAACTGTTGGCACCAACGAATTTTACAAGAGACATTAAAAATTGCGTTTCTTTGTTTATTTTAGAACCTATGTTATAAATAAGGTAGTGGGCACTTAACTATTTATTTTAAATTATTTATTTATAATCAATATAATCATTATACCTAATAATATATCACCAAAAAAATACCTAGATAGAATATTATAAAATAATTTATCTTAATTGTAATGTTTTATGAATTTATTGACTTTTTGATTAATTTTTTTAATAAGTATTCTGATTACTTAATAAAAAAAATATGGGTTCACGACAATTACATTTTTATTTTTAATACGTTGAACCTTAAAAAATATATTTTTTACGATAAAGTAATATTCTTAATAACCAATTGCCAAAAAACAATAAAATATAATAATTATTATTATGGAATTTCTATTTTTAACTTAAGACTTTTTTATTTAAATTTAATGCTTTAAAAATATATTCATTTAGTTTAAAATATTATAGATACGTTGCACACTATAACAACTGAAAGATAACAGTTGACTGTCTTAACCCTTCAGGCCTCGGCCCCTCAGCCGATTGACAAGTTGCTGTCTCAAAAAAATTTGGTAAAAATTAGTAAAATAATTGAATCACGACACTCTCTCACCAAAACATTAATTACTGCCAAACCACTGTACCCATAATTAAAATGAAACATATTAACCCCTCACATCGCGAAGTTAATATTCGGCCCATTCGGCCGTCCCGTTTGTTTTGTCAGTTTGGCGCGTGAAATTGGCGAGAGTCGATGGCCTTGAGGAAAACGATCATAAGTTATAAACCACTATACGGACCATAAAAAGAATAACTGTAAAATGACCGCATTGAAATTTTAAATATAAAACATTATAAATTTATCTCGTAAAACAATTAAGATAATAATGAATAAATATTACAAAGTTGGCGAACTGAAAAAACTGGCATATAAAACCATTTCGATGTTTTTATAACAAATTACAGAAAATATGCAAAAATTGTAAATACAGTTATGTTCTTTATTAAATGCTTTACCAAAACAATTATTTTGTTTTACTTAATTACATACAAAAATATTTAGTTATTCAACCAAGAAAAATTTGATGTATTCTCGTAAAAAAAAAAAAATAATTTTTAATTTGTGACTACTTACGGTTTTTTTTTATATGAAATTCTTTCAAAATAACTTTTTTACTGCATCATACTTCTTAGAAAATTACACCAGAATTTTCAGTTTTGTCTGATATTATAGAAAAATCTAAAGTTTTGAGAGTTGGCGTCCACAACTTGATAATAAACTTTGCATGCTCATAATATAAAATTGGTTATATTTTTTCAAAGATATTGTGTCATTATATACTTATTATATGTAAAACAACTAATTATTATACTCCAAAAAGTCACATTTCATCGAAAAACTATAGAAAATCGCACTCTAAGTATGGTAATTCTCTCATAGTAATTATCAAAACAAATTTATTTTCGCGAGCCATATTACGAAGCAATTTATAACATGAGCCACGCACAACGGCCCAATCAAGAGGCCAAGTGCGGGAAAAAGCCCAGTCAAACTAACTAAACTAACTACGTCATATTCCGCGATATTTCGTGATAATTCATAAACTTTACAAAACACAAAATGCCATCTTTTCCCGGCGCTAAGTTGTCACCGAAGCATTTTGCATAAATATTCGTGAAAAACAGCAAATATCTCAATTGACTAATCCTCATTCCTTAACTACTTAAAAATGCAAATTACTCTGTGTTCTCCAGTAAATGGCACAAAACACTGCACAAACACAGTTTTTATCACCCATTTCGCGGAACCATACACGGCCGTAAGAGTTACCGGCGGACACTGCCGTTTGACGTCTATGCTCACTTTTTAAATCGTCCTTCGATATTGCCAGACGGAAATCTTGAATTAAAGATATTTTGGCCATATCGTTGCGCCCTCAGAAAGCATAATATAGTACGGCGTTTCGAATCGTAAATTGCAATTTTCGCAGCGGCGAGCGTTTGGTCCTGTAAGGGACATTACGGAGTTTTAGGCGGCCGACCTTTGGTCCCCCAAGGGATGTTACGGAGCGACCGGGTTAACATAATAAAACATAATAAAATAAAACAAATTAAAATTAAATTAAAACGGGGCCGTCACGCTGAATCGTATTGTGGCCGATATCGGCCAATCGGGGCCTGAGGGGTTAAAACAAGAGTAGGCTAAGTTGGTCGGCACCGGCCGAAACACCCTTCTAAATTCGTAGTATTTAATTCCTCTTATATGTAAGTGGCATTTAGAAATGTAACCATGTATAACGTTTAAATGTGCAATAATTAAATATAATAAAAACTACACTCTGAAACTATTTAAATTATGAAGATCGCTTGAAATTACTTGGAATTACTACACTCAAACAAAGAAGACAAAGAGGGGACCTGATTGAGACATATAAAATTCTAACACATTATTACGATGTACCTGCACTGAAGAATATTTACAAATTCAACGTCAATACAAATCTTCGAGGTCACAACAAAAAACTCAACCGTACAAAATTTAAATCTAATCCTCTTAAGAACGTTTTGCCAAATAGAGTGGTGGACATGTGGAATAAACTACCATTTGAAGTGATTAGTGCAATCTCTGTCAATCAATTTAAAAACAGACTCGATTTGTACCTAAAAACTTGTTAATATTGTTTATATTATATTGTTAATATTGTTTAGCTTTACAAGATCTGATCTGGACGTATCAGTAGAGCTGCCTGTCCAGAATAAATAATAATAATAATAATAATAATAAATCTCGTTAGTTATTTTCAAGCAATGAAAAATGTAATGATAGACATTTTTTGTATCACTACAGGGAGCGGCAGAAGAAGTAGACAGTATACTATCAAAATATTAATTGTCTGGCTGGAAGACTTCGAAGATCACCAGCACATATCAGTAGGTAAGAATAAATTGAATCGGCAGGTTGTCTTTTTTACTTTTGCTTATAAGCATTGGTTATATACGGTTTTAGATTGTGCAACCCAATAGAACGACTTAGAATCACTTCTCAGATTGTGAAATGCGGGTGGCATCGATAGCACTGGCGGCCAAACTAATAGCAATTTATTTGGCATTTATGATAATATTGATTGAATAGGTTTTTGTAAAGGACCGATTGATTATAAACACCCAATAATATAACTAAGGTTAACAATAATATATTTCAATTATTAGTGCCATCTATTGCATCGTTATATATAGGCTGATTACATTACAGAAATAATATGGTAAGATAGAATGCCATCTACGGATGGCATTCGTCTATCTGAACATTAAAGTGCCTAATTATTACGTATTAAAACCTGTATACTAAATTAAAAAGCGACATCCGTATTCGATCGACTGAATTGAGTGTAATTCCATTAATATTACCCCAGCAGAAAACGGCGGCCCGACCGGGAATCGAATCCGGAATCTTACAATGTAAGATCGGGCGTCCGAACCGCTACGCCGCCGGGTCGTGCGATTATACCTTTTATTATAAATAGGATATAACGAATTCACCGAGTGAAGTTTGCAGCGCCCGAGTTTCGGCGACGTCGCGGCCGCCGTCGTCCGGGGTAGACTAAAGTACCGTCGATCGTCATCCGTCGTTCTGCGGGTAGGCGGAAAACTGTCGCTGTCACTCGTCGAATTATAACGGCGGCTGCAAACTTATGCTGTTAATTAATTTTACCCTATTTATAATGTCAAAGGACTGCGATAATCTTCAATTTCATATATGATCTATTGGGATTATGCGGTGAGGCGTTTAGAGCGATAATAAAATGTTTGGGCAGATGAGTTGCTGAAATACACGGACACGGGCGAAGTGTGGCGGCGGATGGAGGTGTGCGTGCTGTGGTGCGCGCGGCTGCGCTGCGGCCTGGTGCGGCTGGCGGCGGCCGGCGAGGCGGGCGCGGAGCCGCTGGCGCCCGGAGCCCTGCTGGCGCCCGCCGCGCTGCCCGACTGCCTGCGCCAGACGCTGCTCAACGCCGCGCGCCGCCGCCGGCTGCACGACGACTCGTAAGTCCCGCTCCGCCTTTTACCTATCCCGCTCCAATGCCGAGCTCCTCCTTAAAGCGTTACGCGTCGCTCCGCTGCTTATTCGTCGCTACCGATTGACGTGTAATTTATTATTCGTTAGAAAATGCAATTAAAAATTCACTTACTTGCTTTTTCAACCTCTAGATAACCTTCCATAATGATTTTTCACAGTTACTAAAAATTAGTACACGCAGAGAGCGCCCCCGATTTTATAATCGGGGGCGCCCGTTAGGGGGATTTTAAATCGCTTACAGGGGGATTTTTGCATATTTGGATATGCAAAAATCTCATTTCGACAAAAAAATCGAGAACTTTGTTTTTCCTAAGAAGGGCCATTTATAAACTAATATACACCAAAGCCATTTATAAATATACATAAGGGAAAAAGTAAATGTAGTTTTCTATGCAAAAACAAAGTAGCCAACGTTCGCTTATTTGCTGTTATTAGGTATATATTTTGTTTTTCATTATAAAATATATACTCAAATATAATAACTCGGAACGTAAGAACTCAAATATTGAAATATTGCAGAGATTTCAAAACCATCCCCTTAAAACAATATCAAATGCACCACGGTTCACTAAAATTGATGAAGTCCACGAGTATGTTGAGATACCTACGGTCAAATGAGAAGTTGAACGCTTATCATAATCCTACAAGAAAAGGCCGAACGTACATATAAATTCATTAACAGTGGCCCTAAGTGAGCCAATAGAAATCAGACGCCTCAAAAGGCAACACATCTAGGATCTGGTACCTGAGTACAAGGAAACTTATAATATCTGCTCATGGTCCTTAGACCGATCGCAAAATTGTCTCGATAATTGAAAATTTAAAAAAATAAAAATACAATGAAAAATGCTGCTACTGTCTTCTTCCAATTTCTAGATCTCCGACTTCCTAAAGGATTTTCCGCAGTTACTTCAAATTAGATTTTAATTATGCAAAAATCTATTTCAACACAAATATTGGTTACTGTATTTTTTTTTTACCTTAGAACGGCCGCACTATTATGCGCTGTGTGTCATGTCATCTCTAATCTCGAGTTTCATTTCGACTTCATTAGGCCATTTGCATCAAGCATGGCAAATATTTATGTCCCTCACATAATTCAGAAAAGCAACAGCCCTAATTATTGTGATAGATTTATTTTGCTATTTACAGAACAACATTTTTAAACATTTTAACTCAGATGTTAATTTCTGTTACAGATATCAACCACCACACGTACGCAGAAGACATATCATCCAAGAAATATCGCAACAATTCAAGCGTAACTTATCAGAACCAGAACTGTTGGCGTCATTATTTGACACGCCTTTCTCTCGACCCAATAACAAATTGGTAGACGACGACGACGATGATAAATATTAACCCCTCAAATGAATGGCGATTAGCTCGGGTTGCCTACGGCAAAATGTATATAAATTTATATTTACATTTACATTTACATAGAGCGGGGTTTACTATAGAGCTATAGCATTACTATAGAGCGGATTACTATAAAGCGGCGCACATTTACATTTATATTTACATTTATATAAATGTATATACATTTTGTATACATTTTGCCAAGGCATCCCTTAAGGGACGCCTCACATTTGAGGGGTTAAGATGATGAAAGTACTTAAGACTTTTTGTTTTTTATGATTTGTTATTATAGCTACTTAATTATCAACAATAGCAATTATTTTCGAAGATTAAATATCATTGTTCATACTAAGTATTATTTATATTGCTAAGTATTATCTATCTTCATACTAAGTATTATCTATATGAAGTGCAATTATTATTTTGCAGGATATTGAATAAAAACTCGCATTTGAACAAGAATTTTATTGCAAATAAATCAATATTTAGGAGAATATTTTATATTTAAATCCTGATTACTCAACGCTTCCAATTCATACTTTCCAACAATATTAGCAATGTCCGTTCGGGCTCTTGCTATCAATTCCGGTGGTAGCTTTTTAACAGTTAGGGCCATACTCCGAAAAAACGCGTGGACGGGGTCCTCTTCTTCGCGCTCGTTCCTATCTGAGAGTTTCTGTCGTTTCTTGCGCCGCTGTTCCTTGCTAGATTCTGAAGATGAGGAGGATGAAGTCGAGGGGGAGTTCTGGGAGACGTTTTCCAGTGATTCGACAAACTCCATCGCAGACGTCGAAAGGCTGTGATCAGCCGGTGCACTTTCAGCTGTTGATATTTTAGATTCTACCGTTGAGTCATCATTGAGATAATCGAGAAACGACAGACGAGAATACAAAAGCCATCGATTTATATTGCAGTTCGATGTGATTACGCCACGTCGCCTTTTTCGATGTAGTCTGACGTAGGAGTCACGTATGTTCTTCCATCGCTTACGGCATTCACTTTCTGTAAATATTATTAAACAATTTTGAAACTACACGCGAAACCTTGTAGTGATTACGATTTTTTCCCGATTGAGGGTAGGCGGGTTCAATTATGCAAGAGAAATCCAACAGAGGGCGCTAAGCAAACAATTACCTGATCTGCACATCTTTCTCGATATATCCTTCCATATTTTGTCTCTTACCGCTGTGTCCTTGTGCATCGCATTCCCTAAATCATAAATACATGGATGCATTGCTACTAAATCTACTAGTTTTTCGTCTTCTACCAAAAGAAAGGACCCGGATGGTTTTGGCATCGTATTCTACATACTTTCACGAAACAACGATGGTTTTATATAAACGATATAATCAACGGTTTTATCTTTTATGGGATCGTTCGATTAGACTACCCTCTTAACGCTGTGACATCTGGCATTTAGCGCTAACAAGAAACGGATTGTCCGTTTTTTTACGGTTTTTCAAATGTCCAAACGTCAATCGAAATAAACTTAGCAAGTAACATTCACCGATCATGCTGATCATATAAATAAACATTCTCATTATTATATTATCTTTGCTAGAGCTGAGCGTGTTGCGTCTCCGATTGGAGCGTTTCCGCACAGGATTTCCATTTCTTTTTTTTTGAGATTCTGGTAAGTAAATACAGTTATTCCAAAATTAAAATAATATTCAATTACTTCTTGGATTATTCAAAATCCATGTCATGAGATGATACCCGGTTCAGACTCATTTCAAATTTACGTCCTTTTTGTTGCTAATTTCCAATTCGGTAAAGTGTCAAACCCTGCGTTCAGGTAACTGCTCAGCTAGGTATCGCTTCATGGGGAAATCACCTGATTGGTGAAGGCGGCCATTTCAGTGTAGTCTCGCCATGGAGCGGTCTATAACCATTAGGAGTTTTGTACACTGAACGTAGGGATTCGTCCACATGCTTCCGCATGTGCGCCCGGTGTTTTCAAAAAGACGTTTTTTAAAACAAAATGAATCATTTCTCCGTACCATGGTTCAACGAAAACGAATGGCTCGAAGTCTACAACGGTATTTACGCGCCGGATTCGAACCGAATAACCAAATTGAACGCGTTGAACGTATTGCAAATATGGAAAGCGCGCAGTCCTTCTCTCCCGTCTGGAATAGAGTCGACGCTCTGCGTATTAGGAGTGGAATTACAGAATGGCGAGGAATATATAAGAAGATTAGCGTACTCCACGGCTATCATGCGGTTCATAAATCATTCTCTGGATAATGAGCAAGCGAAAGGTTTGAGCATCTTTAGAGCGGCGGCTAAATTAGGCATACCGAAGTGGGTGATCAATTTGAGACACGAGACTGCGCACGGCGTAGCTGTGCCATCCATTAAAACCCTGAGGAAAGCCGCTGCTGTTGCAATGCAGTGGCTCCACGACAACTACTGGGTGCCGCAATACGATTTTATAAAACATCCACAGTCGCAAAACAAAAAATGCAATAAGGACGCAATCGAGTCGCTCGTCCCGTTCCACATGACGTGCTCCTCGTTCTTACACGTGTTTAAAATAACAAACGTATCCGATATTTCAGAGCAGGCGCTACGAGACGATTTAATATCAGATATACAGAGTCTCGATGTTGAACAAACCGACAATATCAAAAAACTATTCAAGGAATCGCTGCGCAAAATCGTCTCATATCTGGAAACGGCAGCGAGTGAGGGCGCACGAGCCGTCGAAATTGTAATCTTCCACGACTATTCCCTTTTTCTGTCGGTGGATTTTTTTACGGCAAACTTCGATGTGAAATCCGCTGGAGCTCTGCCGTGGCAGTTCGTCGGTATTTGGGAGCCGATCCTCTCGGCGTTTCACACGTTGGACATGACAAGACTGTTCACTGAGCGACTTCTGTTGATTGTTCAAGATGATCGTTGTGGGTTCTCGCATCGTCGTATCGCAGCGCTTTGGATGAAGGAGTGGTTCAACGCGCTTCTAAAGTGTGAATACTTTGCACCTATCGCAGAAAGGTTAGATCTTCATATAATTAACCTGATCAAAAAAACAGTCACTAGAAGACTAACATTTATTAACCCCTCAAGACAGTAACGTCCCGAATCGGGTACTATGTATTGTAGTCAATGCTCAGTAACGTCCCAAAACGGGTACGAGCGCGGCGCAACAAGCTGCGCTCTCAACGAACTGAATTTGCACCAAAATCACAGTGCAACCACCCCCTGTTAGATATGTGTGAGAAAGACGGATAAATTCTGTACTGTACGATTATTCAGTCGTGCTTCTCGCAGTCTAGAATCCCTACTATAATTGTTTGTATTCTGGGGGCACTTAGTCGGATTTCTCGGGGGCTCTTTTTTTCCATTTAAATGATTTTGCAATGACCGGAACAAGTGATAATCAGATGGTGCGATATCAGGAGAATACGGTGGATGAGTTAGGACATCCCATTTCAGGCTGTTCTCTTTGCGCAGCGTCTGTCTCGAAACTTGTGGTCTGGCATTGTCGTGATGAAAGACTACGCCCTTGCGATTTGACAAAATCAGACGTTTCTGGTTGATTTCTCGATTCAGATTGGTTAATTGGCGACAGTACTTGTCCGAATCAATCGTTTGGCCAGCGGGGAGAAACTCATAATAAATTATGCCCTTGCAATTCCACCAAACACAGCATCACCTTCACCGGGTGCAAACTGGCCTTTGCCATTGCATCACCATGCTCACCTGCCTGTTTCCACATGGCCTGGATGTGGCCGTTTCGACCTCGGTTAAACCGGAAATCATTTAATCGCGGTTCAAATATCGGAGACCCTACAGTATTAGTATTATTAATATATTTTGTTATTATTATTATACTGGCAGATTATATGACTAACTTATTCAGCAGGGTTGACTATCTCTTGGCTGTTGCGAATACGTTAGCTATATTTTAGTGATGTCTTTAAATGAGCGAATATGTATTAACCGGTCTGATGCCAACAATGCCTATAGGCATTTTGCGCCGTTTGACAGATATGCGCGTAACCAAAAAGTTGCAGAGCAGTTTTTTGCACGCGAAGGTCGGCTTCCGACTGGTTAAATGGGATGTATGGTTCCTCAACTCATTTGACTAATAATACTATAATACAGGATTGCACAGGAAAATGGGAAATTTTGAAGTAACGTAATTCGCTTGAATAAACACAGGAAAAACATATTTTATTGATGAAAGTGCATGTATACAGTATGCCATTTATGTTTTCATGATTTCGTGCATTATGTTTTCATTAACTTTAATTCGTGCAGTAATCTTCTCTCGACGGAAACTTGAACAGCTGCAATGTTCTTTGGGGTGCGTACCGTTCGAACGCCACCTGGTGGCTTATTTATCAAAGCTGAACCAGTTTCATCAAAACTTTGCACCCACTTGAGCAATCGCGTGAGCAGATGCGACACGTCCATGATGTCCTAGCTGGTAACACTGTTGAAATCATGTGCGGTTGGGCCACTAAGGCCCTTGTCGTTTTTGGGTCAGCCTAACTCACGGGTCAGCACCTATCCGGTAGCCTCCGAGCAGAAGTTCCAGGTACGGACTCTGTTCCCCCTGCAATCACCACTTTCCACTATCTTCCACTTCTTTTTCCACTATCACCAGTGAACTTTTCCTCAAGCTCTATAAAACCTACATTCGCCCGCTCCTCGAATACTACCAGGTATGGAATCCTTACTTTCGGAAGGATATAGAGCACCTGGAAAGAGTTCAGAGAAGAGCAACAAAGTTGGTGCTATTGCTGAGGAACAAACCATACGAAGTACGACTGAAAGAACTTCGCCTGACAACATTAGAGGAACGTGGGCAGCCAGGAGACTTAATAGAAAGCTACAAAATGCTTCACGGTTATTACAGTGTGCCCAACCTCGAGAGCATGTATACCCTGAATACCAATAAGCAACTGCGAGGACATTCGTTGAAGCTAAATAAGACAATTGCAGCATCGAACCCCAGGAAATATTTTTTGACAAATCATGTAGTGGATGCTTGGAATGCGTTGCCAGAGGAAGTGATCAGTGCTATCTCTGTCAATAGCTCTAAAAACAAACTGGACATTTTTCTTAGTGCAAAACAGTCACAAGTTTAAAAACAAGTGCAGGTGATCTACACGCATCAGCCTTAAGCTGCTAGTGTATAACATAATAATAATAATAATAATAACTAAGTCTGTAGGTAGGTCAGCTTCTCCTGGGAATCGGTTTTCGAGCGCACCTCGACGGTTTGCGCACAGTGCGACGTCAGGCAATCGATTGTGCACTTCTGACATATCGCTTGAAATTACTTGGAATTACTACACTCAAACAAAGAAGACAAAGACAGGACCTGATTGAGAAATTTAAAAAATTCTAACACATTATTACGATGTACCTGCACTGAAGAATATTTACAAATTCAACGTCAACACAAATCTTCGAGGTCACAACAAAAAACTCAACCGTGCAAAATTTAAATCTAATCCCCTTAAGAACGTTCTGCCAAATAGAGTGGTGGACATGTGGAATAAACTACTATTTGAAGTGATTAGTGCAAGCTCTGTCAATCAATTTAAAAACAGACTCGATTTGTACCTAAAAACTTGTTAATATTGTTTATATTATATTGTTAATTTTGTTTAGCTTTACAAGATCTAATAACCAGGGGTGTCTGGAAACGCTTTTGTTTCCTATGGAGCGGGGGTGGCTGTTTACCTAATAGCAGCCGCTCTTAAATTGACCAATTGGCCACCCGATTCCGGGTAAGGAGACGGGCAATGGAGGCCATGGTCTGCGATAAATTCAAACTGAATTACTGCTTAGGTAGAGGACCGCGCAAGCGACCTCGAATCCATAACCAGTCGGGAGACCGGAGAAATCCGGTCATATCTGGTAGCAAGGGCGGGCTAACCAGCACCGCCGCACTGTTAAAATACCCTTTGCGCAGCAGTCATACTATCACCCTGCTTGCAAAACGCTCTCACAGCGATAGAAATTTCCGCACCACTCCAATGCTCCATGATTTCTAAATGGCATTGCGTTCACAACAACTACGCATCGGTTCCGAACAACTTCTGACATTACAGTGTTGCCAACTCCAATTTCCTGTTCCCATGTTAAAATTTTCTATGTTTCCATGCCGACTCCTATACCTATTCAAAATTTCCCACTTCCCTGCGCAACCTGCACACAGGTACCTTTGAGAAGGAAAATGTCGTCAGCGTAATCTAAAAAATGGCTCTTTTTCGCAGATTAAGCAAGAACCCAGCACATCGTCCGCTCGCTGAACTCAGTCCGAAGGAACTCAAATCGTTGCTCGTCCGGCAGTATCCATACATGAAAATGGGCCTAACCGTCGACTTGCTCAAAGGCGTCCCGGGAGATTTCAACGACATCAACTACCTCGCTAAATATTTCGATACGATTAACGCATTCACGGGCATTTACCTCGATAACGTATTGGCGCTGGCGAGGCCCAACTTGCCAAAGGATTGCAAAAAGAAATTGAAGAATTTAATTGATGTGGCTAATTGTAGATTTTCTGATTGCGAAGTCTTATCGAATAAGATATATACTGTAACCGATATTAATGATCAGATCGATGTGTCGCTGGACGATAGTTGTATTTTAGTTGAAATGGATAATGAACCAGAATTTATAGCTAATTCGAGTTCTGGTAAAATCAATACCGGCATTTGGCGAGTCGCTGATGATGTCGATTGGTCGAAATGTCCAATCGGAGTATTGCCATGGCAGATGAATGCAGAGAGAAATCCTCTATTACCAAAAATTCTATCCGAGTAATAAATATATTAAAATTAAATATATTATTTAAAAAGCTGTTTTTTATTATGTATTTTCTGATGGTTTTCAACTGAAAACCGCCGCCCGCTAGATCTAAAAACTTTTAGGTTTAGCGGGCGGCTGATGCTGTAGCCACTGCCTGACAGCTCTGGCATTTAAAGAGAAGCATTGTGCCGTCCCATGCGTCTTGGCTGTGAGATCCTCAGGTTGGTCTTGAGGGTCTCCAACTCAGCCCCGTATATAGGTGGGGGGGGGGGTCCAGCATGGTGTGCCCAGTAACCGTACATCATAATTATACTATCTTTAAGGCTCGGCGCAAACGAGCCGCCGGCCACAGCCACAAGTGGCGAGCGACAAGCTGACACGCTTTTTATACATTTTGTAGGGACTCGCCGCAAACGCCAGGCTGGTGGTCGCCACTCGCTACAGCAGTGGCCGCCACTCGCGACTTGTGGCTGACACGGGCCATAAAACGCGGACACTCGCCGCTGCATGCCCTCTGCCCCCTCTCCCCCTCACTAATCACCTCTCATCCTCTACGTTGTCTGCCTATGCAGTGAGGCAACTAGACCTTCCGTCTCGAAGTCCATCGTGAGGCTGCATGGCAGATACAATATATTTTAAATAAACAATTGGCATTGGGGTTTTCGTGTATTAAGAAGCCATATTTAAGTAGATTCCAAACTTCAAAACCTCAAACCGGCTCATAATTGAGGTAACTCTGAGGTTAGTTATACTCAATAATTAAATGCTCGTTTATAGCTGGGGATTTAGTGCGATGTACCCTGCATTTTGTGATTAAAGGCTCATACTTGGCACAATTGTTCCTTAGGTGGTCATGAGTGGATTTAAACCGGGAGCCATCGGCGGCCACCCCGCAGGTGGCGGGGGGAGGGGGTGGAAATTTGATTCCGCCGCGCGTCACTTTGAGCGTTTTATCTTTCGGACTATAAGTACTTGGGCAAGTTAGATATCATTTTCGGGTAACTCAATGATAACAAATTCATTTCTGGAAGAAAAAAAATACCTATCCATAGAAAATATATGAAATAATTGGTAAAATCCAAAAATCGTTGACATCTTTTTTTTACTTATACGAAGTTTACTTTTTAACCATAAGAGTTATCGGTATGCAAAAAATATATTCTGACAGCCACACTTACTTGAATTACAGACATATATTTTTTATTCGACTGATATTGTAAAATGTGAGTGAAAAAAAATATAATTCATCGCACGGCAGACCGGCGTATTACGTCCGTTACGTAGAGATGGGCATCGACCCAAGTTAGATAATTACTTATCGGATTATTTAGTTTCTGCAATTGGCCAGTGAGTTAAAAACAAGAAGTACAATCGTTATTATTATTATGATAACTATATTATAATTTACTATTTAATAAAAATAATTCATCGTTCACACACCGTACTAACTGATTTTATTTATTTATTTATTTAAGAATTAATTACTATAAAACATTGATTAGCTTACAAAAACAACAGGAACCGAATGGCTAAACCTTAACCTTTGGCTTATTTGTTTCTGTCACCCAACTGGGACTAGCCCGTTCTAGGGTGGACAGGACTCCAATATTACAATCAATTATTCATTCATTATAATCAAGATATTTGTGCACATACCTTAAATACTCTAAGTATTAATTTGTCTGCAATCCCTACCACTTCGTTGAAAAAATAATAGTAAGTATTATATACATAGCACATACCTACCCATACTTACTTAATTGCTAGGAGAAACTATTAAAACACTGAAAATTGGCTATTCTTTTGAATGCCTATTTTCAAATTTTTCATTTCATTTCAGGTGAAACAGGGGCAACAACCTCGCTTTTTGTGGCCGTATAAGTGAAAAATGTATGGGCTATGACTTTACAAATTTTATACCAATTTAGATGATGAATTTGTACTTTTAGTTTTTAAATGTATGATTAACTTTAATCTTATTATTTAACACTTTACTGACTATTTTGTATATTACCCCTAGGGTACTTTCAACAACTTTTAGTACATTTTCGAACCTACTCGAATTATTGACTATTTCAATTATAAGGCTTCTATTTTGATTATTTAATTTTTTACTGACTATTTTAGTTAGTATGATGATTGACTCTTAGTAGGTACCCATTAAAATTATTGACTCTTTTAATTAATAAGCCTTTATTTTGTTTTGTAATAAGATTTTACAATAAATAACTTTTAGTAGGTTCCAATGTTTCTAAGATACTATTTATTCAATCTAATAGCTAAATTATTAACAACCTATGTATGTTAAGTAAAGATTAGAGTAGTAATTAGATTTACTACCTAATACAAATATTTTGCCACGTCCAAGAGCGGTTTTTAGCCACCAATTGGACACGACGTAAATGTTATGTATGTTATATACTTAATATATGCTATCTAAACAAACATTATAATTTTTACCTAAGGCATTCGCAATATCATGACAGCAGAAGTACTTTCCAGTACCTTTGTGTTTTCCAGTACCTCTGTGCACCCACAGCTTCTCAAGCTGGGTAATTGTGGTAATTTGCCTTTCTGCTGCTGCTGGTCTGCGAAGCCAGTATCCATAGTCAATAGCATAATTTTTGTCAAGCCATGAGTGACAGTGTTAGATACATGCACCATCATTCCACATCTTCGTGGTTACGTATCACGTAACCACGAAGAAGCGTACGCTTTGTATCACGTGTGATATTGGTTAAAATATTTGGTCCACCCATGTTGCAAACTTCCTTGCCGTTGTCAGAGCAAACAATCCTTCCTTAAGGAATTGTTCATCATCAAATTGGCCTAACCTTTAGGTAGTTTCGTCGTAGCAGTGACCCATGTTCTTTGAGTGTTTCCTCTGTTAATATTTTTTTATGCTTTCATTGTTATACGTCCCAAAACATATCTACTTTTGAAACCCTGTAAGTCCTTTGCATAGAAATGGTATACATACTGGTGTACCTATTCTCCAAAGTCTTCTTATATCCTGAACTCAGCATGTGGACTAATGCAGATCCATGTAGAATGTTCGCTCGTGGGGGGCGTTTGGAACGGTTGCAGTGCCAAAAATACTAGTAATCGATTTTAGTAGGACTGACCTTGTTCCAGATCGCAATTTACCCATTGAAGAAAGTGCTGGAGGACTGGCTTGGTTTTCTTGTGCCAAGAATGAATCGAAATCTTCTACTCTGTGCTCACAGGTTGCAATATAAAGTTTGCTGAATAGACTGCAGTCATTCTCAAGGCCTCTTATTTTTGCTTTCGTTTTGCTCTCACTCTTTTTTACGTATTTTAATAACTTGTATAATTATATTGTGTATATACTTGTTGTATAATAAGACATCATTAAGTTTGGTTGGATCCAGTAAACTTTTTTTTATAGTTTATGTGTAATCTTCCTTTACAAATGTTATGTATTTAGGAGCAATAGCTTTACAAGATCAAAAACTCTTTGCCGCTTTTTTCTATATTGAATACTGCATTTACAACTTCAATACATAGAAGTCTGGAGACTGTTCGACAAAAGGATTTCCTGGAGTATTTATTGTAGCTACCGGTGATTGCAGGTCTAGAATAAAGTTCTTCTTATTTGCGGCAGTGTCAGAAAGATGGCTGCCGTGTTCACCTGTTCTCCGTAACAAAACATCCGGCTCAAAACTGTAAACAGTATACCAATTCAGGTCCAGCGAGAAGCCACTTAGTCAGGGATTTCAGTCAAACCAATCAATTCTGTGATGTGTAAAATAATATTATGTTGCATAATGAAGAAGTAATCACAAACTATTTAGCGTAAAGATGAATGTAAGTGTAAAAATAGGTCCTACCTATGTGCATCTCCTTTTAATGTGGCAGTCATGTGCTTGGTCCAAAGCCATCCCCGTAAACTTGCGATCGCTTTTTCGACCCAACTATTACACATTTTCAAAGTGCTTTAATAATTCTCCGTGCGGCAGACAAATTCTTTCACTGTTTACTACTGAACTGAGTGGATGGACCAAAAGGTCACCAAAGGAGCGGGCACTGTTTGCTCAAAAGAGCGAGTAGTGCCCGCGCCGCTCTGCAGCTTGACGAACTTATCAACGCATTATAACGTATGGTAAAATGCCCTCCCTTATGTAATTAAGTAGGTATGGGTAGGTGTGTACTTGTATATACTACTTGTTATTATTTTTTCGACGAAATAGTAGGGATTACAGAAAAAATAATACTTACGTAAGTATTTAAGGTATGTTAAGCACAAGTAATTAGGTACGGTGTGTGAATGATGAATTATTTTTATTAAATAGAAAAAACAATAATAATATAATTATCATACTAATTATTACCATTGTACTTGTTATTTTCAACTCACTAACCTATCGCAGAAACTAAATAATCCTATAAGTACTTATCTAACTTCGCTCGATGCCCGTATCTACTTAGCAGGCGTAATACACCGGTCTGCCGTGCGATGAATTATATTTTTTTCACTCACTTTTTACCATGGCAGTCCAATGAAATATATATTGGTGTAATTAAGATAAGTGTGGCTTTCGGAATATATTTTTTGAATACCGATACCTCTTATGGTTAAAAAGTAAACTTGAAATATGTAAAAAAAATATGTGAATGATTTTTGGATGTTACCAATTATTTCATATATTTTCTATGGACCGGTATTTTTTTTCTTCCAGAAATGAATTCCTTATCATTGAGTTACCCAGAAATGATATCCCACTTGCCCTAGTACCTATAGTCCGAGAGATATAGGGCTCAAATTGACGCGCGGCGGAATCAAACTTCCACCCCCTCCCCCCGCCACCCGCAGGGTGGCCACCAATGGCTCCCGGTCTAAATCCACTCAGGACCACCTAAGGAACAATTGTGCGAAGTATGAGCCTTTAATCACAAAATGCAGGGTTCCCATACAAACTGTTGCACTAAATCCCCAACTATTATAATGTTCATTTTCTTAAAACAGATGCATATATTTATAAACCTTTTTGTTTATTCAAAAAACTCCAGCAGTGACGATTTTTGTTTATTTTTATTTTTCAAATTTCAGTGCTAAATGGTGAAAATACAGGGTTTCTGAGTATTTAGTGCTTTTTTGGTGAATGTTAGACGAAAAGATACTCGACAAAAAGATCTAATCCACTGCTCATAATTCTAAGACTATCCATTTATTTCTTTTAGTAGGTATATTCTATGACTGCCACACTAATTTTACAAGAGAGCAAGGAAAGGAAGAAATTAAATTTGATTTTATTCTTCTTCATCATATTTGGAACTGGTCTGAGTATCTCGGTGATCTTTTTCATACTGCCCGATTAGAGATTGCTCTTTGCTGACTAATGTCGAGAATGTTCTAAACGGATATGAGTGGTAAGCATTCCACTGACGCTAGTGTTGCCAACTTTGTCCTACTTCTTCTTTGTTCCGAGTCCGACTCCGAAAATTTCAAAATGTCCACAGGGCCACTGCACTCTATTGGGGGAACGCAGTGCACTGCATGTAGGGGTTGATTCTGTTATAGATGAAAATGTTCAAAATTTATTATATGCATTATCAAGGACTCTACTGCTGGTGGTTTATTGCATTTTTTCATTCCCCCATATATTTTTAATATATTAAGGTTATAGATACTATTTGTGTCTAAAAAGAAGTACGAAAAATTAGCTTTTCCTAACCCCTGGACGGCCAATCCTGCCAATTGGCGGTTTTTTAGCTGTGACAATTCCGGCCGCCTATATGTGTATTAACGCAATTATGCAATTATAAGTGGAAAAAGTCACCTTCATTGAATAAGCCACCATTATACATAGTATGGGTGCACCAACACCCCCTACAAACAAATTTTAGAGGGTCGAAAACATGCCGTCGTGAGATTCATTCCCATGGCTGATGAAAGGTAACATGCAATGTAACGTAAAAGGAGCATTTCATCAGTGTCACGACTTGATCTGTTTCCGGCGTGCGCGCGAACGTAGCGACAGTCTGCTAAGAACTCGCGAGGAGAGAACAGTGTGACGACCAATTGCTGACTGACGATTGTCAGTGCTTCATTATTAACAATACATCACTGTACTGTACAATACATTTGTGTAATAATACATTTATGTACGCCTCTGCGAGCTGTGTCTATACCTGGCTCAGTTCGCGTGCGTCTCAACACAACCTGTCCGCACTGGCGCTCTGAGCATACTGCGTGCCCCTTTGTGTTCATTTGAAAAACCGACAAATCACAGTTCACGCGCGCAAGGTGTCCAGACTATGAGAATTTGTTACAAAGTGTGTTACATTGCATGATACATTGCAGTAATGTGGATGGCAAATTCTTTCATTTCATGTTACATTGCGTAAGTCTGTACGCAGCCGGGTAAGGGTTAAAACTAATTTCATGAACGAGTATGTTTGGAAATGTTTCATTTTCAAGGCTGAAAATGGTAATTAAAAAAAACAGCACAGAAATATGGCTTACAATTTAACAATGAACGACTTCCAACCCAAAAACCATAAAATTCAGTTCGTCAAAAGCTAATTTATCATACATTTTTTGTAAACAAATAGTACTTATAACTTTAATACATTCTATATGTCTGGGAAAAGTATAAAAATGAATCGTTATGAACAGCCTTAAATAGGAATAAGGATATGAAGTGCAACAAACACAAATATATATAAATAATTAAAACTACATTGTATTAAAAACAAATCTGTTTATCATTCCAATCAATTTAAATTTTATCAGTCAATAATAAATTAAACAAATGAAATAACAATATAATTTACCCTAAATAGAACAAATAATGTAATGACATGAAGAAAGCTTTGAGGTCTTCTAGCTATTTATTAAAATTCGCTTAAGATCATGAGAACTACAGGTAGCTCAATTTTGAAGATGGGAAAATGTTTGAGCGTGAGTTCGCATTCGTTTGTGGCATCGGCATGGCTCCCAGTCCGCCGCCTTTTTTGAAGGCTTCTAAAATCATTAAATTATTCAATTAAGTTTCGCACAACAGTTGAATATTCTAAGGGCCAGTTGTTTGATCCGTGGTAATATTCCTAATTTACCATAGTAATTATTATTAGTTTTTTTAAATACTACGGTAAATAAGCTAGCTTGGTTGTTTGATTGTCAAAACTACCATAGTAAAGTTCTTACGAAAATAATTTAACCCGCTCACTCCGTAACATCCGATTCGGGACATGTATGTCGGCCGCCTAAAGCACGTAACATCCGATACCGGACAAAGCGCTCGCCGCTGCGAAAAATGCAATTTACGATTCGAAACGTCGTCGGCTTCTGCTTTCTGACGCGCAACGATATGGCCAAAATATCTTTAATTCAAGATTTCTGTGTGGCAATATCGAACGGTGATTTAAAAAGTGAGCATAGACGTCAAAACGGCAGTGTCTATCGGCCACCGCCGCGGCCGCGTATAGTTCCGCGAAATGGTTGATTAAAACAGTGTTTTGTGCCATTTACCGGAGAACAGTGAGTAATTTGCATTTTTAAGTAGTTTAGGCATGAGGATTAGTCAATTGAGATAGTCCATTTGCTGTTTTTCACGAATTTTTAAAGAAAACACTTCGGCGACAACAAACGGCTCGCGAAAAAATGGTTGTTATTATTTTGTAATGTTTAGGAAATATCCCGATATATTGCGAAATATGACGTAATGTCGCTTTAATTTACTAACAAAATAAGTATTGCTTCATTTACATCCTAAGTTATCACATAATTAGGCGTATTTTGAAAATTATATCTTGTTTTGTAAAATGAATCGCGCAAAGAAACTTGTTTTGATAATTACTATGAGAGAATAAAGTGCGATTTTCCATAGTTTTTCGATGAAATGTGACTCTTTGGAGTATAGTAATTAGTTATTAGACATATAATAAGTCTATGATAAGACAATATAATTGAAAAAATCTAACGAATTTTATATTATGAGCATTCAAAGTTTATTATTAAGTTCGGACGCGGAAACTCTCAAAACTTTAGATTTTTCTATAATATCAGACAAAGCTCAAAGTTCTGGTGTGATTTCTAAGAAGTGTGATGTAGTAATAAAGTTATTTTGAAAGAATTTCATATAAAAAAATACCATAAGTAGTCACAAATTAAAAATTAAAAAATTTTTTTTTTACGAGAATACATAAAATTTTTCTTGGCTGAATAAATAAATATTTTTGTATGCAAATAAGTAAAAAAAAAAATCGTTTTGGTAAAGCATTTAATAAAGAACATAACTGTATTTACAATTTTTGCATATTTTACGTATTTTGTGACAAAAAAATCGAAATGATTTTATAGGCGAGTTTTTTCAGTTTGCCAATTTTGTAATATTTATTCATTATTATCTTAATTGTTTAACGAGATAAGGTTATAATGTTTTATATGTCAAATTTCAATGCGATCATTTTTATCTTTATCTTTTTTAAATACGTTTAGTGGTTTATAAGTTATGATCGTTTTTCTCAAGGCCGTTGACTCGCGTCGATTTTTTGCCCGAATATGTCGCGCGCAAAAGTGATAGGTGAGTTTTTACTTCGCGACAGGAGGGGTTAATATGTCAGCATGATAAACTTATTCTACAAAATCGCATTTTCCCAATAGAATTATAACGTTATGTTATTTTCACCGTTGGCAATAATGTATCAAATGTCATCATCGAGTGTAGGAGTTTTGCCGATTTTCACCATACTTGGGGAAAGCATTTCATCCTTATTATTAATTATATTATTATTAATTATTTGATTCTTTACAAAAATTTGCATAAAAGTTGTCAGCGCCTAAAACTATAGGGATTACACCATCGTTACCTGAACCACTGTTGTCAGAAGAAACATATTTACAAAAATTATTATCAAGACGCGAGCGCTTTGCCGCTGATGACACTTGACTATCGACAACCTACCAAGCAAACTGACACCTATGCACGTGCTGAAACAGCTGATTTGAAGCCGCCATCTTGCGAAAGCTAATTTCACCACTCAATATTGGCTGGTAAATTAAAGCTAACTAGAGTAACTCAAAATTACTACGGAATGGAGGTAACTCTTTGATCAAACAATGCTGTTTTACAGAATTACTACTGATTTAAACTATTACCACAGATTTTACTATTACCACGAATCAAAGAACTGGCCCTGATTTGGATGCTACGCTCACCGCCAGTGCCGCCACTCGTAGAAGCCTTAAAATTAGTCCTGGCAGTGCTATTAGTCGCCGCCGCCGTATTTGTGTTTCTACCTCTCTTTGCGGCCGTACCGGATTTTGTTCTAGCTCGCTTGTATCTGAAAGTCAACAAAGTGGAGTCAATTGTGAGACTTACCATTTTTGTGTATATTGTTGGCTCGGGTAATTTCTAAGTTGGCATGCGAAAACTTAGTCACGAATTTGACTTTGTAAAGTATCCCGGAGTGCTACTTACTTTTTATTATTGCCTCCTTTCATCCTGGATCCTTTCCTTTTGTAAGGTCGCCTTGACCTGCCTTGGCTAAAGGATCGATCCGCCTTCTCCGCCTCCGCTTTCCAGTCTGTGTCGGAATCCCACCCTCCTGCAGACGTGGAAGGGGCGGACGGACCAGCTTCCATATCTTGCTGCTCCATCAATAAACCTATAATCGATAAAATAAAAATATATAAAATACTCTACTCGATACAAAATACTCCTTCGAAGCTGAAGATAACAGAAAAGAAACGAAGATCTTTGAAGATATGTAACAAGTATTCAGTGATAAGCCATAAGTACCGAACCTCCAGTTTGAATGCGATCAGTGATTGTATTTTGGTACATCCGGGCTTTGCAAATTAGGCCTGGATGCTTCATCAATTAAATGAGTTATTTTAATTGCTACTTAAATTAATCGCAAAATTTGCGAGTAATTTAAGTAGCAATTAAAAGTAGAAGTTTTTTAAGTAGCAACTAATTCAAGTAGCAATTATCGGTCGATAGGTAGGGAGTCCTTGGTCTGCCCGCCACTTACGCCGCCTCCTCTTCGAGACCTGAGCTCTGGGGGGCGAGCTCCTTTTTGTCGGTGGTGGCTACAATAATGACATCCTAGTGGAGGATAGAAATGTTTTTCTACTCTTTATTGCAAAATTTCCCAATAGGCGGGTTTATTATCATGCAACAATCTCTTACAACCAACCCTACTGTGAAGCATTTATATGTGTGTGTGCTAGTAACAAGTGTGGAAGTGTGTGTCTCTAATATGAAGTGGTTATATGCATGTGTGAGTGTAACATGTGTAAGTGTGTGTCTTGTTATTGCATTCAATCGACAGAATTGAAATGCAATTCCATTAATTTTGAAAATGGTGACCCAGCTGAGAATCGAACCCGGAACCTTACAATGTAAGATCAGGCGACCTAACCACTATGCCACTGGGCCATGTAATTGGACGGTGACAAAAGAAAAATATAGGTATGGACATCAGTCAGTGACTTAATTGCGACTTGACGACTAATTGACTCTGATCAACCACCAAAATTTAACCCAATTAGCCATTTAAACCATATAGTCATTTAACCCCTCAAGCCCAGATTGGCCGATATCGGCCACAAACTGATTCAGTATTATGTTTTATTATGTTAATATGTTTCATTTTAATTGTGGGTACAGTGGTTTGGCAGTAATTAATGTTTTTGGTGAGACAGTGTCATAATTCAATTTTTTTACTAATTTTTACAAAAATTTTTTGGGACATCAACTTGTCAATCGGCTGAGGGGCCGAGGCCTGAAGGGTTAAACCGTGACGTATTATTGTACCGTGATATATTATAACAAACCAATTTAAACATATTATTATTGTGTGTCTTCGTAAATTGCTTTGAATGCAAATGTGTTAATAAAAAAAATGCAAAATTCCAAAACTTAAAATGTAAATGAGTGAATTAAAATTTTTAAAGCTCTGATATGCGATCAAACCAATAATATTATTGAACTTATTTAGGGCGTTTTTAACCTTATTATTATTGCAAATTAAAATAAGAATTATAAATAATGTATGTAAGTTATATTGTAAGTTCTAATAATATTTATGTATGTAATGTAAATTCTAAGTAATAATGTAAGTTATATGCCCTTGCAGGTTTAAAAAAAAAATTAAATACACTTCAAACTTTGAAGTATAGGATAATCCGGCACTGAATGCGTCTCGAATAGAATTGGATCTAAGACGCAGTGGACAGTATGGTTATTTCCGACTTACCAAGTTTTTCCGCAGCATAGGACATGGTAATTGTGAGCAACTTGGAGCCGTATTTCTGGAAGTTAGCCTTGGTGACGTGGGGAACCTTCAGCATATCTTCTTCCGTCTCGGGCAGCCGCAAAGCCAGCTCCCTCAAAGCGGCAGGCTGCATCACAGCACTCAGCGCCGCACCTCGCTCTTCCGCCAGCTGTCTGAAAAACACATCCGTGAAAATGTCTTCATCTAAAAACTGGTCAACGCCATTTATTGAGGTACTTTTACAGGAAAGCGTTAAAACTTATTATTAAATGAGATGGAAACGCTGTTAACTTCATGGCTGTTAAATTCATGGCTCAGCTCCCATCCGGTCGCCTCCTCAAAGAGGGACTAACCCCTGTAAAGGACTCTAGGGGGGGGCCTGGGGAGCTAATAGGCCCTGTTAGAAATGGCCACGAAAACCCATTTGTTCAGGGTTGGTCACACTCACGGGTCAACACCCATTCGGCGACCTCCACGCATGAAGTGCGAGCCCGGGTAGGACTCTGGCCTAAGGACCAGTTTCCCCAGGAGTCAATCTTATAGCACTCCTGGGCGGTTTGCACACCCAACGGCGTCAACCAATCGATTGTGCATTCTGACTGACAGTCGGGGGAGTCTGGAAACAGTACTGTTTCCTATAGAGCGGGAGTAGCTGTTCACCTTACAGCGACTGCTCTTGAAACGACCATCGGCTACCCGATTCCGGGTGAACAGCCGGGCAAAGGATGCTGTGGTCCGCGATAGATTTGGTTGACACCGTTTCACCGCTACGTAAGGGAGAGGACCGTGCAAGCGACCTCGAACCCAAAACCAGTCGGGAGACTGGAGTAATCTGGTTGCAACTGGCAGTAAGGGTGCGAGTGTCGGTGCGCTGGGTGTCTTACCTGGCTATCTTGCGATAAGGCGTTGGCTTCTTACGGGCATGTGGCAGAGCTTGACGGTGGACTGTTTTGTCCTAAGTCTTCTGTGCTCATCTTACGGGAGTCAGAACGATTAAATTTCGTTAAAACTTCCTGAGGTGACGGGTTCGCCCGTTGTAGTCGACAGCTCTAGTTTTAAAAGACTCTGTGAACCCTGCCTATGGCTATAAGCCCAGTCGTGGACAGGAGTAAATCTGGTGTAACTTCTCGGGTCGAAATTGACGGTTTGCACATCATGTGGCGTTAGCCAATCGACTGTGTACTCTAGCGCATAACTGGGGGAGTCTGGAAACGTAAGTTTCCTAAGCAGCATGGGTTATTATTGACCTGATGTCAGCCACCTATCCTGTCACGATCCTGTGTGATATTGATGGGCAAAGAGCGCCACAGTCTGTGATAAATTCGAACTGAATTACCGCTAACATATGGTAGAGGCTGCGAATCTGGAACCAGACTAGGAATGGAGAAATCTATCCAAATCTGGTAATAAGGGAGCGAGGTCTAACCGCTGTTTCTCTTCCAAGTGTTTCGCAGAAAGGCATTGGACTCTGCCAATTGTTTGTCTAATTAGACAGTGGATTTTCTTATGTCCGCTAATCTTTCACGTTCACTGCATGCGAGACAGATGATCTGATGCCGCTATAACTCCCTGGGGTGACGGGTTCGCCTGTTGTGTTTAACACACCCAGTTATCAAAGTTTGGTAGCAGACATGCCACCAAAAGAAGAAATTACGAATGACGATTTCGTCTTCGCGCGTCGTCTAATATAGTCAAATTGTCTTTTCAATTATAATATAATAAATTATCAAATGAATAGTTTTTTATAAAGTAAAAATTAGTTTACAATAATAAAATAACTTAAGATCACTGTGTTTTTTAAGTTAATAAAACCTGTACGAGGAAGATCTGAATTTGCATTTTTATGTTATTTTTCATTAGAAGAACTCAGAACTTTGACAATTTATTTTAAAAAATCAAGGGCTTATTCTAAATATTAAGTATGCAGACCGATGCAAACATTTATATACCTATAGAATTCGTTACGAGTTTTCGATGAAATTTGTATTATTAAAATTATCAGTTTTACAAGGAATTCCATATTTCTTCCCCGTAAATAAATGAAGCACTAAATAAAACAAGCATGTTCGCAGAGCACCAGAATTAAACCAAGGCACTGGATCCAGCAGTTGGCATTTTAACTAATCAGTTTAAGTTTCCTTTTACCTGCAAGCTTCTTGTAGATCCGCATGACACCGATCTGATATCTGCTTGAGCTGTTGGTCCAAAAGTGTTTCAACCGGCTTGACAGTTCCACTGACCTTCAAGCTGTCCTTCCTCTCCTCGTATCTCATTGGGAAAGCCACCTTCACTTCCCCTTTCATTAGTCTACAAAATAAATTAAAATGTCTGTATTGTGGTAGATCACTAATAATGGTTACGTGTCCACCTCTCAATTAAAGTGAAAGTTTAAACTGTTAGAAATGTTAACTCGGAGTTCTTTTGTGCCAAAATGTGTTTTGGGGTAAAATTACATGAACGGCAGTCAGTAAGAAACTCAATAGATAGGGCTGAGAAACAGTTGCCTCTCAAACTGTGCAGGCACAACTTCTAGGTATGTGGACACGCGCAGACAGAATCATACACGTCGTATATACAGAAGGCAGCAGTTGAATAAAAGACCTTCGGCATACAGTTTTCAGAAACTTACAAAAATCTTCAATTCGAGTTTCCTACAACAATTGATAACAAAAACTATCTACGTTTGACATCTGAGCTGCCGCTGTGAGCTCTAAATTTGAATATGTAAATAACGGGCTGTATTCCAGAGGCATTATCACTACAAAGGTAATAGCTTGAATTTAATTCTTGTGATAAAACAGGAAAAGAGTCTTGCAGTCTGTTTTTTTTTTTGTTACAGAAAAATGGATTTATAAATTACAAAAATACTTACTTATCGACATTTGGACCTAGTTTTAGATAAGCATTGGCGATGTCTCTAGAAACTACAAGTTCTTCACCAAGGAAGCCCTTTGTGACCATCAAAGTGAGGAGTCGAACCGGATCCCCTCGTGGCCAGGTCCTGTATAAATCAAGCAGACATAATCTATTAGTATTATAATTCAAAATGGTCTAAAATATGGCAAGAATAAAGATATTTTTCCCTTCTTATTTCCTAAATAGCACATCATGCATATACGCAGATAAAACTATACTAATTACCAGGAGTGTGGAAGAACTCCAACTTTTAACTGACAATGTTTTTTGAGTGAGTGTGTGTGCGAAGAAAGTTTAGTATGACAAGGCACATTGTGACTTGGCTGTCTTGTTAACCCTTCAAGCCCCGCGACTTCGATATCGAAGTCAACTGAACGCGTCCAGGAAAAGTGATTTGATTAGGTTTTTCGTGTCATTCCGTATTCAGTTGTATTTTATTTAAATGCACAATGATATTTGTATCATCGTGCATTTAAATAAAATATAACTGCATACGGAATGACACGAAAACCCCAATCAAATCACTTTTCCTGGTCGAGTTCAGTTGACTTTGATATCGAAGTCGCGGGGCTTGAAGGGTTAATAAACAGAACAAGCACTATTGGGGCACTGAAAATCCTCAATTGATACATCAATGACCATTACACCTTCGTAGAATGACTGTCTAGTGGTGCCATTGAGCCATATTTCTTTGAGGATGCTAAAGGCAATGCTGTAACATTTACTGTTGATCATTACCATCACATATTGAAAAACATTCTTGTACCCGAATTGGATCAATTAAGCATCATCGGTTCCAACAGGACAATGTCACACACTCGTGCGATGATGCAAATTTTACGGGGAACTTTTCCCAGCCGAATAATGTGAAAAACTGATAATATCGACTGGCCCCCACGATCCCCTGATTTGACCGCCCCGATTATTTCCTATAGGGGGAGAGCTATACTTGAAAGGAAAGATGTACTAAATTCGAAAATAGATTAATGAAATAACAGCAAAAGTCTGCAACAGTGTTAGGAAAAATATGCTTGAAAGAGCTCGCATTCGCACCACAGCCAGAGGCGGTCACCTGACCCACATCATATTCTATATATAATGTTAAACGTTGGGATGCCAAAAAGGCCAATCGGTCTTGTGCGGTGGTTGTCAGATCCGTGCGTAGCCATTTTGGCCAGCCTTCATATATGTATATTATATAAATACATCTCCATACTACTTACTTTCCACGCCCGTGTATGGGGCTGCGCTGCAATGATGCAATGCGCTGTTGCACGCTACCCCTGAATGCATCCGCTATATGCAGAAGTGTGAATCGGCAGGTCGCATCGCGCAAACACCGCACAATCGCTGCACAATCATCTGTCACATCTACAACCTAAAATAAAAATAGAGAAGTAGTCACTAGTGAGCCACATGAAAATTGTATTAATCTGTATAGCATCAATGGATTCATCGGAGCGCGCAGACTTATGGCAATCATTGTTATTAAAAAACTACCCTCTTTAATGGTACCTACACTGTACAGTGTACCGAACACGAGGTTAAAAACTAGCTGTAGATCAGCCTAATGCTTGGGCCTGTAGCAATCACGGTCCAGATTTTCCTTCAGCAAATAGTAGTGCAATAGCAAATGTACTGATTTTCACGTGGAGTTAGTGGAAGGTCAAAGATTAATTATATAGGGTTTTCCAATAAGGGCGGGTCGACGATGACAGTCTGTGGCAACCATGTTGTTTTGGCCGTGTCTGTCAAATCTGTTGTTTATTATTCAGTCACTGATGCCAAATCACCGTAGTTAGTTACACAATTGAGCAGCACATTAAAACTTTATTATCGAAATGAGTGTTTGTTAGTGCATGGTCATCTCTCGTGAAGGTGACGTGAACTGGCCACCAAGATCGTGTGATTTGACCCCGCTAAACTTTTTCTTGTGGGGTTTTGTAAAGTCGCAGGTCTATGCCAATAAGCCACAATCGATCGATGCCTTTAGTCAAGATAACCCAGGCCATCGCTCAAATTCAGCCAAATCTATGCGGCAGTCATTGAAAATTGAACATCTCGGATTCGAGCCACCCGGCGAAGCCGCAACGGACATTTGAACAACGTTATATTCCATACATAATGGCATACATGGGTCTTTCACAAAAAAATCATTAAAACCTTACGCAAAGCTTATTTCTGACGCCACGCGTTCCATTATGAAGCAGTCTCACCGTATGTTTTGAAATCTTTATTGCGTCCAATGATGAATTTTCAGCTTTTCCAAAACACATTAAAATTACACCTTTCCTAGTACTGGAATCTGGTCTGCTGACTGTACTCCGGCATTCTATGGCCAAAATACTGTCTAATCTGTAAGTATCAGGTTTTCCAAAACTCTTGAACTTTTTTGTTGCTGGTTATTCGGTCCTTAATAATTTTGTTGCTTTGTGTTTTTGTTTCAAAGCTTTAGTAACAATACAAGCCTATACCTGCCTATTAACAAATCTTTTACGACTTTGTGCGAGATTATGGCTATGGATGGAACATTGAATGATCCATAAAAGTTTTTTTTAATTTTATGGATTCTATGCCTTCCTAAAAGTCCTTGAAAACAGTTGAGTTCGAGCAATGTAATAAAAATATAGCCCATAAATATATTAGTCATAAAGCAACCAGAGTATTAGCTAACTTTGGCGATCCGTGCCACAGTTAGATGACATTCATCAATAGAAAACCTGAGAAGAAATCGTAGCTCCATTAATTAGTAAAATAAAATACAAACGGCGCTGCCATGGAATTCACCGACCGGAGTCGGGTCCATCATAATACTATTATTACATTTCTGGGGGGTGAGCGGTGAATTCCGGATTAACGACCGGTTGTGGTAGGTTTAGGACAGCTGTCTTGCCACATGTGAACGTTCACCTTATCACTCATTCACTCCCCCCTTCAAGGCCATAAATTTTGAGATGCGAAAATCGCAGTTTTGGACAATTTTTATATTATTATTATTATTATTATTATTATTACATTTACAGACAGGCAGCATAATTGCTGATATGTCTGAATATGAAACTGAGTACAACTACAATTTCTGTTTAAGGTGTCCGTCTAGTCTATTTTTGAACATATTGACACTACTCGCTTCAACCACTTCGGAAGGTAAACTGTTCCACTGGTCCACAATCCGGTTGGTCAGGAAATGTTTCCTGGGATTCATGTGGAATCGCGTTTTCTCCAGCTTAAAATTGTGTCCTCGCAGATGATGCTTGTAGTTTCTCTTAAAGATAGAAGACAATTCGGGGCAATTGTAGCAACCGTTGAGGATCTTATATGTTTCAATGAGGTCACCCCTGGTCCGACGATCCTTAAGTGTAGGCAGCTGCAATCTGCGGAGTCGTTCTGCATATTCCAGATTTTTGAACCCCATTGGCATCTTGGTCGCTCGGCGCTGGACTTTGCATTAACCCAAGGTTTACTAGTTGCCGGTCGTTTCCTCGTTTTGATGGTAGGTATCTTGTTTTCGACTTCATCTTGGTATGCTTTGGAGAATAAGTTCCACTTGTCGTCAATGTTGTTTGCAGTATATGTATCTTTAAATATGTCGCTATTTGTGAGAGTGTCTTTAATTTCAGAGTAGTCATGGTCTTTGTAATTTTTTCGAGGTTTCTGCGGAGTGTCATCAAGCTTGCTGTTGGTTTGCACCTGTATAGTCGCTAAAATTGATATATGATCACTGATACCTATCGGCGGCAAATAATCCATTTTTGACACCAGTTGCTTGTCATTGCAGAATATAAGATCTAGCCAGCCAGGCTAATCATTGCCTCTGTAGCGTGTTGGTCTGTCTACCAGTTGGTAGAGACTGCTGTTCAGTATCATGGTTGTGAACTGGTTCTCTAGGCTAGATGTATTCTCTGGAGCTTCTGTTAATGGCCAGTTTATTTTTCGAAAATTAAAGTCGCCGAAGATGAGAACATCATGTTGCGAAGATATTTGCTCCATAGCAGTTATGATTTCGTTAGTTTGCTCTTTAATATTTACGTGTGTAGACGTGTCTGGTCTGTATATGCATGCTAGCTCAAATTTTAGATTTTCTATTTGTATGCTAAGCCACAGCATGTCGGAGTGGATGGCTGGGAATTGAGCATTGGGTCGCGCTTGCACAATGACAGATTGAATACTTCCCAAACAATAAATTGCCACTCCACCACCTTTTGTTTTTATTCTGTCTTTTCTATAGAGTACGTATCCAGGTATTTTTACCGCTGCGTCCATTATATCGGGATGTAGCCATGTTTCAGTGATCAGAATGAATGTCGGATGAAACTTGGCTACCTCTATGGTGAGTTCGTCAAATTTAGAGCATAGCGTTGCCAGGTTTGTGTATAAGAATGTGAATTGAAGGATGTTACCGGTGGTTAGTTTTTTGGTTGGATCGAGGTTCTATCGATAATTTTGGGAGTCCCACGGATGTATTTTATGGTGAGGTTATTTTCTCCACGAGCGATGCGATCCTCGAGTTCGCCACGGAGTTTCTTGAGGTGCTCCCTTTGAAAAACGGTTAAATCAGCTCCAATATTTCTTATGTTGTTTTCTCTTTTGTACTTCAGGATGGTCAGTACCTCGGCCTTATCTTTCAGGACAACGCGGATGGGTCTCGATTTATCAGAGCGTTTTCCAAGACGATATACTCGTACATTTTCCACCTTAAAGTCTTTAAACCTTCCAAGAATTGTTTTCACGTGAGATTTGTCATGGCTGATTCTGTCCGCCGCCACTGAAGATGATGATTCTGGTGTATCGTAGATAATTAAGTTCTTGGAGCGTCTATCTCTTTCTTCTAATTCTTCGACGAGGCGATCGAGTTGCGAGGGAGGGCTCTGGTTGGACTTTAGCTGTTTGACTTCCTCCACTAGCTGCAAAAGAAGCTTGCGGATTGAGGGGAGTTCCTTGATTCCATTTTTGCAATCCCGGCAAAGGAACATAGCACATCTAGCACTCAGCTTCAAGCATCTGGCTTCAGTTGCCTTAATCCCGGAGCATTTAGGGCATACTAGGCATCCGCAGGCTTCGCAGTCAAAGGTAGTATCCATATGATCGTCTTGAATAGTTTGTTGACATTCTCCACAGTTCTTCTTCGCCATGATTGGGCAGAACACTTTGTATTATTATTATTATTTATTTTTAAAAAAATGTAAAACTCCTCTGTTCAGGGGTAGTTTTTCCAAAACAGGCAACACTGCATTCAAAGTAGCAGCTACTTTGATCCTTCTGGTTGCACAACGCTATTTGTGTTTGACACTAGAGCGAGGGTAGGCATTAAAATATTTTCAGAGAAACAGTGTTCGTTTTCTGATTATATTGTCTAAAGTTTTGAATATATCACTGAGAAAACACTACCACTTGTTTGGGAGGAACTAGCCTATAGGTTGACAAGCTTTTTGCGATCAAAAGTTAAGGAATTTGAGAGATTTTTTGTTGTTATTACGAGACTTCTTGAACACAGTTGCTCAGTTTGACAGGTAGCCGGAATATATATATATATATTCCGGCTACCTGTCAAACTTATAGGGAGGTGTTGATTATTTTCCTGGAGACATCAAGATGTTTGAAGAGGTGAAACAAAGATTTGGCTGGCAGGCCACGAGCGCCAACTTCCACCGCGTGAAGGTGAAAAGTGACGACGTTCTGGGTGACTGCATTTGCGAGATTGTGGTATTTATTTAATTTGTACTCATGGTCTTTTAGGATATTTGATTCCCATGAATCAATTAATTCTACAATAAGCGCCATCTTCCGAGATAGGGAGTTGTCATCCTGCTTCCGAGGGAATTTATACTGCTTAGAAACCGAATTGACCTACACAATCCAATTTGAAGCTTTCTCAATTATTGAGAAAGGTTTTGTAGTGAAATGTTTCTTGCCTTTAGAGCCGTCCTGCACAAACTGTATTGGGGGTTTGGAGGGTACTTTCAGACCCTTGTTGGCACGAGCCACTGAGAGGCTAATTACGTCGCGAATAATAAGGACTTTGTCGTGGTGGTAAGCGTACCATCCTTGATCTAAGGCCACCTTGCAGCCAGCTAGAATATGTCTAGCTGTGCAAGGGGTATTGTTACAAAGGCAACATGAACTACCTTCAGAATAGCTCCAACGAACCGTGTGGGAGTGTATTCTGAAAGGTATTTAAATAAAATTTAAGCATCTTTGGCGTCGTCATAGAGCATTACCCTCCAGTGCATTGGAGCCGGAATGCAAAAGTCCCCAATTGTTGTCCAATCATTCTGGCATTGAAGGCCAATAGCATGAGCCATACTGTTGCTGTCGTAGTCTCCTCGCAAGAGGGACTTCTTTAAGTCCACATCGCTCATGGTTGTACCGCCATACCCCAAACCAGTGCCATTCTGGCTGATTCCAGCAAAGAACTTTTTGCGGAAGTTTATGAGGGCTTGTAGATAGATCATTTGACTCACTACGGCCACCTATTATGTGTTTCGATATTGCTGGATCCTTGGAATTGGACAGAATCGTATTTTTGGTTATTCTTGAGTTAGTGTGGAGTAGAGGGCAGTTTTAAAGCTAGCCCAAAATTGTGTTTAGACCTGAAGAGAGTCGAGGGGTCAGCTGGTTTGGCTAAGGTAAACCAGGATTTTAGACTAGATGTCACCACTTCATCCAGACGGGACAGTTGTGTTTTGGTGAAATCTTAAATAAGAAAGGGCCATGACAAAATTTGTCATGGCCCTTATTATCTAACTTCTCATTTAATGAGAAGTTATATAATTGTCATAGATTCGAGAGCCAGAAATCGGCATAGCATCTATTTTTGCCAGGCAACTATTGAGTTAAATTTTAAATACGAAAGGGCCATGACAACATTTGTCATGGCCCTTATTATCGAACTTCTCATTTAATGAGAAGTTAGATAATTGTTATAGATAATTACCTTTCGAGGGCCAGAAATCGGCAAAGCATCTATTTTTGTAAAGCATTATGATGGGCCCGACTCCGGTCGGTGAATTTCATGGCAGCTCTGTTTGTATTTTATTTTATTTATACCATGGATGTAATATGTAATAGTAGCACCAAATGGTGAATGTTTGAGAGAAAATAGCATCAAATACATCATCAAATTAAATACCTTATGTTGCTGCTTCGTAAGGCAGTTATCGCAGGCTGTGTCCCTTCTTTGAAGACACTGGTCCCTGGTGAAGGTTTCGCCGAGGTAAGCGAGTACCAGTGCCCTCCTGCAGTCGGTAGGGTTCTCGCAAAACTCCACCATTCTCATTAGATTTTCAACATGGACTCGTTTCGCCTCTGGATTAGCCGATGGATCCACTAAACGACAAAAATAAAGTTAGATAGGGAAAGTTTAAAAAATTGTGCAATTGCAAACTTACTATGTAAAAGCTTTCGATACCGGGCAACATCGGAGTACGAATAAAAGAGGATGCAGGATGCCATTTCGCCGTCCCTCCCTGCTCGTCCCGCTTCCTGATAATAGCCTTCTATCGATTTGGGCAGACTGTGGTGAATCACAAAACGTACATCCAGTTTGTCTACGCCCATTCCAAACGCAATTGTGGCGCATACCTTCAAATAAATATTATTATTATTATACAGGGCCGTCGAGTTAAATCCGGAAAACTGAATGCAAGTTCTAAAACCCTTATTACGCAAAAAAAAAGAAGACATGAGTTGGCATAACATCCTCTTTGCTTCTTATGATCCCGTGGAACGTTACCGCTGCTGGTGTGCATGACGGAGTGAGTGCATGACGGCATGACCTGTCTCTCAAAACTTTTCGAAACATCATAAACTTGAGTTTTTTGTACCCAAACCAATCGTACCCAACCAATCGCACTTTTTGTACCCAATCCAATTAAACTTTTTTTGACTAGGTATTTTTATATTTAATTTTATATTACTTAACATAATTATATTATGTATTAATGACTTTTTTTTCTTTTCTTTCTTATAACTTTATTTTTCTCTTAATTTTAGCTTTAAGACTATTCTGTTTGTCATTCTCGAAGGTTATGTTCCATTTAATGGCAATCTAGTTGTATTAGCATTTTACTAAAACTTTTACATAATTTATTGTAATATTAGAGTCCTGTCTACCCTACAACGGGCTAGTCCCAGTTGGGTGACGGAATCAAATAAGCAAAAGGTTAAGGTTTTGCCATTCGGTTCCTGTTATTTTTGTAAGCAAAATCAATGTTTTATAGTAATTATTTCTTAAATAAATAAATAAATAAATAGATCAATTTTCTCTTTGGCGATTTTACCGCGAGAAGGGACTCCAGGATCGCCGTTCTTCTGTCTCGTTCCGGCTCATGTTCTTATAAGTTGATACGTGTCTACACCCAGGCGACTTGTGATGATAGGCGACTAGATATGAGATAGGTTATTTGCAGGTTTACACTCACCGACCGCTAGAGGGCACTTCATAAACGAATTCCGGATTTACCTCGACAGCCCTGTGATATATCAAATCCTATCTATTATTATGATACGAGGGTGAATCAAATATAAATGGTATTTTTTTTTTAGCATTTATTGATTAATAATATACACAAGTTAACATTTTAGTTCTTCTCTACGTATCCTCCTGCAAACTCCACACGTTTGCTAACGATTCCAGCTGGAACATCCCTCTCTCATAAAAAGATTGAGGTTGAGTTGTGAACCAATTGCGCAAATACTCCTCGACTTCTTAATTGCTTGCGAATCATTTTCCTTCAAAGGCGCGAACAAAAAATAGTCACAGGGGAACAAGTCTGGACTGTAAGGAGGGTGTTCGTTTCCCAGCCAATTTCTTCCAATTTATTTTTTGTCAAGAACACGATGTGAGGTCAGGCGTTGTCATGAAAAGAATGACATTTCTGATAGGCTTACCTCGTTTTTTGCTTCGATAGGCTGTTTTTACCGGCTGTAACAACCGGCAGTTGTAAGCCGCATTCACTGTTTGTTGATCGCGCAGAAAATCAATATATAAAAGTCTCCTTGAGTGAAAAAAAATGTTGCAAGATCTTTTCCGGCTGAGAGACGAGTTTTAGCCTTTACTGGCCAGCCTTCAAATAATATTTCATGAAACTTGTCCTATTCAATTTATTGCTGTTTGGACTTTACCTTCGTTGACGTATCTCAATGTAATAAATGATTATGATTATGATTAATTTCTTACCACTCGGAATTTATCTGTCATCCATCCGTTTTGAATAGTCTCTCTCGCCTTGTCGTTTAGTCCAGCATGGTAACTTTTCGCCGAGATTCCCAAACCTGTCAGAGCGGCTGCAGTCTTATCACACTCGCTCCGAGATAAGCAGTAAATAATCCCAGATTGTCTGCAATAAAATTATATTTAGTCTTTGTATCATACTCAACATAATCTACTCTAAGGGCTTTAACCCCTCAGGCCTTGATTGGACGATATCGGCCACAACACGATTCAGCGTGACGACCCCGTTTTAATTTTATTTTAATTTAATTTGTTTTATTTTATTATGTTAATTTGTTTTATTTTAATTATGGATACAGTGGTTTGGCATTAATTAATGTTTTGGTGAGACAGTGTTATAATTCAATTTTTTTACTAATTTTTACTAAAAATTTTTGGGACATCAACTTTTCAATCGACTGAGGGGCCGAGGCCTGAAAGGTTAATCGACATAGAGCAGCAATTCTCAAACAGGTTTGGATAAGAAAATCACTTATGTTTGTGGGACCAATATCACAAGCAACAAGCTACTTGTTTGAGTGTGACCCATTTGTGTACAAGCAGCGGGTGACTAACACTTTGAAACATGATCTCATTAGAGTGGTTAACTAATATAATGGGAAAAAAATAAAAGTTATTTGATCATATTGTAATAGTGATATTATGTTGTCTTAGGTCTAAACATATTATAATTGGCTATAAAAAGTCAAATTAAGTCATATCTTCAGCCCGCGCATGTGATTCAAAATTTTGGGAAATTTCGAAAAAACAACATTTGGTTAACCCCTCGAGACAGTAACGTCCCGAATCGGGTACGATGAATTGTTGTCAATGCTCAGTAACGTCCCAAAACGGGTACGAGCGCGGCGCGACAAACCGCGCTCTCAACGAACTGAATTTACACCAAAATTACAGTGCAACCACCCCCTGTTAGATATGTGTGAGAAAGACAGATAAATTCTGTATTGTACGATTATTCAATCGTGCTTCTCGCAGTCTAGAATCCCTAATATAATTGTTTGTATTCTAGGGACACTTAGTCGAGTGCTGCCATTGCTCGGATCTGTGCTTCTCTTCGGATATTATGTAGCTTCTCTTCGGATATTTGTACGAAAATAAATAAAACAAACTAATAGATTTGGTAAAGCATGTAATAACGTACACAAATGTGTTTACAAGTTTTAGATAGGGTTTCGTATTTTGAGATAAAATGTCGATATCGCTGAATAAGTGAGTTTTTTTTCAGTTCTCCAACTTTCTAATAACTATTCATAATTATCTAATTGTTTTACAAAATAAGGTTTTAATGTTTTATATTTCAAATTTCAATGTGATCATTCTACAATTCTTCTTTTCATGATCCATCAAGTAGTTTCTTTCCTATGATTGTTTTTTAAAGAGCTATATTTTTGACATTCAACTCTCAGAAATGGCAGGTGACTGCCAAGATTTACACCCGCCGCTTGATTACATCCCCTATATTTTATTGAAAACCAATTATATATTAATATAAAATTAAGAAGTATTACATAAAATGCAAGTAAAATCATCACAGTATAAACATTTGGTAGTATAAAACATTAATGTACTATTAAAAAAAAAAACAAAAAAATATGTTTTGGCCTCAAAAAAACGTTTACTCTCAAATCGGGCCATATTTTTTTGTATGCAAGTTCCGCAATATTTTTTTGTTTTAGAGGCTTGTATTAACTCTTTATAATTCAGTTTTAAGAATGCGGCCGATTCCACCAATCTCTGCATCTTCCTTGCCTGTCTTTGGTCAAGCACAAACTCCTGCTCTTCTTTTGGCACCTTGTCTTCTCTTAGACAACAACAAAGATAAATTTGTTTACATTTGCATGAACAAATATCGAAAAGAACTCTGCTATGCTGTATACAATATTGTTTTTTGTCAGCAGATAATCTTTTTAAAGTTTTGAGAAGGTTTTTGCACTTCACATGTTAAGCATTTTAGTTAAATGACTCATGTGTGTGAAACCGCTTCTAGCTTTTGAGAGAAAAGCTCAGCAATATGTAAAAACTATGGTCCTTTGATAGCATTTTTCCTAATTTTAAGCTGTAATATACTCCGTTCATAACATATGACATCTTCGTATGTTGGCAATACGTTGTCTTTAATATCGTCTACGCTCCCAAATATAGGGCATTGATTCGTTTGTTTTCAAGTTTCCATTGTAATCTAATTGTTATTAAAGAGAAAATAATGTAACCAATGTTAAACGCGCGCAAAACCGTACTCTTATAATATTTTTGTCGCACTGAAACCAGATTACAACAATTACGCTACTATGTGATGCGATAAGTGCACGATCACTTTCGACTAGCCTCCCAAAGTTCTAAAACAAAATTATTTGTAAATATTGGAGGGCTTAATAATTCTTTGCCACTTAATAGCAACACAATAAAATGCGTTTAGTTTTCAAAATAATATGTCAAGTGGTTTAAGATGTCGTTGCTTGACACCGATATTTTATACGTTTGAATCAAACTTTTGGATCGATTCGCGGGCTGTTACAATGAAAATAAATTAATGATATTTTACAGATTTCTAATTGGCTTAATAAGACAACATATTTTCACTATTACAAATGGATTTGAGAATTTTAAAAAAAACGACCCACCCTCATGTCTCTTCATATTATTATTATCTCTTCATTACTCATGTCTCTTCATATTATTTATTGGATGTAGTATGTTTATGTCGGTTGCTCTTCGAGCAAGGGATTATGGTTGGTATTACTTAGTAGAGAAGCATATTAGGATCTAAATTCTGTAAATATCGCCGGCCTTAAAGCCGGGTCTCCTGCGAGTATTTTCTCGAAACAATACACAAAAACATCGAAACAAAGGGGCGTGGCCATACACATTTGTCTATGCAAAGACAATGTTTTTGTCTTCCGAGGCATTTGGAAAACATTCTGCGCGCGGGTGCACAGGGAGCGTTTGTTTCATTTCCGACCGCCGCTCGCATTTGGGGTATTTGGGGTTATATTTTTTGTGGAAAAGTTGTGACAATGGATTGGAATAAAGATAGTTTTATACTTTTTAAACTTAATAAGAGAGAGTCCTGTTATCTGGGACACACAGTGCCGGGAATACAGGGATAAAATAAAGAAACACGACGCCTATTCTATCTATTTCTCTTCTTCGATATTACGTCTATGATTGATAAAACTGAAAGCACGTCTTTCTCGTCGGACCTCATTTTGATATCTACACAAAATGTTTATTTATACGTGAAACATTTTTATACGCAGGAAACAGCTTGTGTATGAAAACAATTGTTTTTGTGTATTGTTTCGAAAAAAACATGCGCAGGAGACCCCGCTTTATCAAGTTTAAAAAGTATAAAACTGTATCTTTATTCCAATCCATTGTCACAATGTTTCCACAAGATATATAACCTCAAGAACCCGACAGCTCTGCACTGTGCGGGCGGCCGTCGGAAATGAAACAAACGCTCCCCGCTCACCCGCGCGTGGAATGTTTTCCAAATGCCTCGGAAGACAAAAACATTGCCTTTGCATAGACAAATGCACGTTGGCCACGCCCCTTTGTTTCGTTGTTTTTGTGTATTGTTTCAAGAAAACACTCGCAGGAGACCCGGCTTAAGGTACACGGCGCGGGAGTTACTAGCGGTTTGCTTCACCCTATAGGGTATTCCAATTCATCTATTTAAAGTCATCTATTTATCTACCTATAATTTAAAGTCATATAATAATATTTATATGATGCCGACGCATAAGGATTGGAGGATATCTTTAAAGATGTGATTAATCACATTTCTAACAATTAAAGTTACATTTACGTTAGAAATTGTAGTACAGCACTCACCCACGAAACTGTTTCTTTATCAATTGCTCAATGTCCTGGACGATACTCTTCGGTTTCTTAGGAAGAACAGAATATGCAAGATTGGGGCGGTTAAATGAGGACAAAAACCACTTGCATGAGGGTACTCCTAACTGGTGAAGAATATCCGCTCGCACCCTGGGAGCTGCCGTTGCAGTCAGAGCTATAACTGGCGTCGACTTAAACCTAAAAGAGAATAAAATAAAATAAATATTAAAAAATCGGTTGGGTCACCCCAAAACTTTCCCGGCAAGTAGACAAGTCCCCCAATCCCCGCACCAATCCCCCCCCCCCACTCCCACCCACCGATAGTGAATGTGTTTGATTAAAATCGCTAATGTTTTTCTAAGATTTTTGAAGTCTTATAGTAATATTTTTGTACTATTTCGTACTGTAGTATTTTCATTGGTATTAAAATGACATTTTTTCAATATGGTATTTTCTTAAATATGGCAGAGTTTAAAAATTATGTATCGGTTGTACATGACATATTCCAACCAAATTTTCACAACGTGGTTTCGGCCCAACAAGGCATCTGCGTACCGAATTTTGAATATGTTCAATATTTCGAGATTGACGTATTAATAGTACGCCCCCTGATGGACCGATTTCAATCACAATCTTTTCAACTCCTACCATCACCAAATGATGTGCGCTGTGATGCATGATGTGAATTTCAGCTCAATCGGATGAAGCGTTTGGGCGCTTTCGTGGAGGAATACACAGACACATAGAAGTGCTTTCACAATACTTTCCCTCTACCGGGAAAGTAAAATAAACTAAATCTTGGATTAAGAAGACACGTTTTGAAGTGACTTCCTTACTAATTGCCCCTTTCAAGGGTCAAAGTGGCTTTATCAGTTTCGTGCCGGATCAATCTACAGTAAATATATATATTGCATATCAATCACATCGCATGTCTTTAAGGGGTATTCTCATTCTCACATCCTTAAGGGGTATTCTGGTCTAGGAATTTGAAATAATCGTTTTTTTTTTGGCGAAGAATTTTGTGTCATCGGCAAAGTAGCTGCTTTGCGATGTGATTGAGGCTTGAAGATCCGTAATATACAAGGTGAACAAAACTGGACCCAGCACTAACCCTTGGGGTACACCAATGCAAAAGTGCATCCTTTTATGACCCTAAGAAAGCTGATGTTAAATCAGGGTAGAGCTTCACCCAGCAGTGGGAGTCCATCGGTAGAAGAAGAAAAAAATCCAATCTTACCTGGATTTGAGTATGCTGAGTTTCTTGTAATCGGGCCGGAAGTCGTGGCCCCACTGCGATACGCAATGAGCCTCGTCTACCACGAAGCACGCCAGCTTTCCCCGCGAATACAGCGTGTCGAGCATCGCTTGGAACTTGGGCGAAGCACAGATTTTCTCCGGAGTCAAATAGAGGAGTTTTATGAGAGGTTCTCGTGTCGATAGCATGTGGTAGATCTCATCGCTTCTGCTCAGCGAGATGTCGCCGGAGAGTTGCGCTACGGGAATCTGAGAGCATTATGAGCGTTTGAGAGTCTGTTTTAATGGGGCGGTTACAATAATAATTGTATTAATAACCAGTGGTTCCCAAAGTGTGGGTCGCAACCCGCTGGTGGGTCGCGAGCCGATTCCAGGTGGGTCGCCAACACAACGTATGAATGTAGGGTATAATAAGACTGATAGACGATGAGATAGATTGATGAGTCTAAGTGTATTTAGGATACCTACAGACAATATAATTAAATAAAATAAAGATAGTACTGGAAAAGAATAGAATATAAAAGTTGCAACCTTGCAACAGCGCGGGAAGATAAAATAGCCGCACGAAGAGACAGCGTCTCTAGCCTCGTCTCGCTCGCCCCGGCGTACGCCGGCCGGGCGGCGGCCCGCGCTTCCTGAGCACGCGCTCACTCGCCCATCGAGTGGCCGCCGCACCGTTCCTGTCGGCTTTACGCATTGCATTCATTTGTTTTCGCTATTTGCTAAATACGATGGATAAGTGTTCTAGCAAAAATTTATATTTCTTATGTTGTCGCACATTACAATTTCTTACAAAATAAAGACTCACTTATGATACTTACAAATGAATTGTTTATTTTTTACATCAAACCACTCACTAACTTTGCTGAAAAATTTCGCAAAATATTGTGATTTTAAAAGGTGGGTCGCGGCTTCAATAAGTTCGGAAACCCCTGATCTAAACCATATGCAACAATAATAATAAAATGTAATATAAAAGTTCATGTGCGTTGGATAAGTTCTTGAGAAAATGTAACAGGAATGGAATACAGAGCAAAAAAGTCAGAGTAAATATTTTTAGCGATGAATATAAACCACAAATATCATTCTAAAAGAAAGTGTCTAAATTTTAAAAAAAAGTTTTTTTAAACTTACATCCAATGAATCCAGTTTATTACACTGATCAAAGATTAGAGACTTTAGAGGCGATATAACAATAGTGACACCTGGTCGTAATATAGCAGGCAACTGATAACAGAGGGATTTTCCTGAAAAGAAAATGATTCGCTTTGATTAAAATGGCCAAACATAAATTGACCTCTGTATTAAATGGTCTTTATTTAGACTACGCCTTAGTGTACAGATCAATGTTCCACAACGATGCAGATATGATAGTAATCAGTAAGATCCATTTCTCATAAAATTTAACCCTAGAAAGATAATCATAATGTGATGTACGTAAAAGATAATCTTGTGTAAAACGAGTAATCTTACGATTTTACCAAAACCCAACTGTCCCGTCTAGATGCGCTGGTGACAGCTAGTTTAAAATCCTGGCTGTCCTTAGCCAAACCAGCTGACCCCTCGACTCTCTTCAGGTCCAAACAAAATTTTGGGCTAGCGCTTAAACTGCCCTCTCTGCTCTACGCCAACTCCAGAATAACCAAAAATTCGATTCTGTGCAATTCCAAAGATCCGGCAATATCGAAGCACGTAATAAGTGGCCGTAGTGATTCAAATGATCTACAAGCCCGCGTAGACTTCCACAAAAAGTTCCTTACTGGAATCAGCCAGAATGGCACTGGTCTGGGGTATGGCAGTACAACCACGAGCGACGTGGACTTGAAGAAGTCTCTTTTGCGGGGAGATTACGACAGCAAGAGTATGGCTCATGCTATTGGCCTTCAATGCCAGAATGATTGGACAACAATTGGGGACTTTTGCATTCCGCCTCCAATGCACTGGAAGGTAATGCTCTATGACTGGACGCCAGAGATGCTGAAATTTTATTTGAATGCCTTTCAGCATACACTTCCAGACCCCAGTAACCTCGCTCGTTGGAGCTTTGCCGAGGATAGTTCTTGTCCCCTCTGTAGCAATACCCCTTGCACAGCTAGACACATTCTAGCTGGCTGCAAGGTGGCCTTAGATCAAGGACGGTACACTTACCGCCATGACAAAGTTCTGGCTGTTATTCGCGAGGTTGTGCCAACAAGGGTTTGACAGTATCCTCCAAACCCCCAATACAGTTTGTGCGCGATGGCTCTAAAGGCAGAAAACATTTAACTACAAAACCTTTCTCAATAATCGAGAAAGCTACAGATTGGATTCTGGAGGTTGATTCGGTCTCTAAGCAGTATAAATTCCCTGAAAGTCTCGGATGCACAGCCCTCCGTCCAGATATAACTCTTTACTCTCTATCTCGGAAGGTGGCTCTTATTGTAGAATTAACTGTTCCATGGGAATCAAATATCCCAAAAGACCACGAGTACAAATTAAATAAATACCATGATCTTGCAAATGCCGTAACCCGGAACGGCTTCACTGTTCACCTTCACGCGGTGGAAGTTGGCGCTCGTGGCCTGCCAGCTAAATCTCTATTTCACCTCTTTAAAGATCTTGGCCTTTCCAGAAAAATAATCAACTCTTTCTTAGAAAAATTATCTAAAACTGCGATTTGCGCATCTCAAATTCTATGGCTTCGAAGGGGGAGTGAATGGGTGGCAAGGTGAACGCTCACATGTGGCAAGACAGCTGTCCTAAACCTACCACAGCCGGTTCGTAAGTCCGGAATCCACTGCTCACCCCCCAGAAGTGTAAAAAAATAGTATTATGATGGGCCCGACTCCGGTCGGTGAATTCCATGGCAGCTCCGTTTGTATTTATTATTGATGCACGATATCCTTAATTTGAACAATGTCTTTGGTATATTAAACTCTCGCCATAAAACTTTTTTGCATTTATGGCAATACTTCGAAATTGGGGGCACTCATTTTAGCGACACGTACATAAGCTGACATCTGAGACATCTGGAACGCACAGCTAGAACGCATTAGCTATAAGATGTGTCCGGAAAGTAGCACATTTTTTTTTGTGCTGGTACTTAAAATGAGCGCAGAGGGCTTTGACCGGTTGGGTTAGGTGGGGAAACTCTCAGTTCCAAAACGATGCCTCAGCTAGTCTGCTACGAGCAGTTGGGGCGTCAGGATCGCTGTCTCCCTGCACTCCTGTTTAGTGTCTATGTCACAAAACGTGATAGAATCGTCACTCGAGCAACGTTACGAACAAATCTCTTCGGAGATCCACAAATTGATTGTGCAAGCAAAATCACGGGGACAGTGCTCTTATCATATTCGTAAGTGTGGTGGTGGTGGTTGAAAGCATTTAACCTTTCGGAAGCCAGTCATTCAATGCAAAATTTCTCGAAAATTTGTTTGTAAAAGGTGTGTGCAAGCATTCTAATATATAATGGTGGCTTATTCAATGGCAGGCTACAATGACAGGCTTTTACCGCAGTGGAGGGAGAAATAGAGCCGATAATTGAATAAATACAGATATACGGATAATACGAAAAATGCCGATCGGCATGTGTGGCCATCCAGGGGTTAAGGAAGCCCTTGAAAAGGCGGCCGGCGAACCCCGCGATGGACGGACCTCAACCACCACAACCGACCACAATTTGGCCTGTGTGCGATCTCTTACATTCTGACCGTCGCTTGAGTGTCCGGATCATTGCAGAAACTCTTAACATTCCCAAAACAATTGTACACGAACTGGTGACCGATAAATTGGGCATGAAGAAGGTGTGTGCCTCGCTTGTTCCCGAGCTGTTGGCGGACGATCGGAAGAATCACCGGGTAACACATCGCGCACAACTTGGCAACGCTGCCTTAACCCCCCTAAAGTCCGGACTTGGTTGTGGCCGACTTCTTTCTTTTCCCGAGGCTAGAAACTGTCCTGAAAGAAATCCGTTTTCTGTCAATTAAAGCCATCCAAGATCTTACCGAGGTCCCCGTTAAAGCCTTCCAAGATGCGTACCGTGCGTGACAGTCGCTAAAAAAAGTGGGTGGATACCCAAGGGAACTACTTCGAAAAATACTACATGTCTTTAATGATATCTTCAATAAATACTACAATTTTTTTAAAAATGCATTACTTTCTGGACTATTAGCACAGTTTTTCAGAATTAAAACAGAGCAAAGTGAAAGAATGTTCTCACCTCCTCCAGTAGGCATTAGGACGAAGCAATCGTGCCCTACGAGAGTGGCATTTATCACTTGCAACTGATTAGGTCGAAATGACTTTAAACCAAACTTCTCTTTCAGCTGCTCCATCATCACCATCGAATGGGGATAATTGAGACCGTCGAATTCCCCTGAAATTTTAATATAATTTAAAATACCTTAGATTTATATAAAAAAATCGGTTGTGTCACAAGACTTTTGAGGCATGTAGCCAAGGACATCTGAATATTAATTTCATAAATAAAATCGATGAGCTGTTTGATTAAAATGTATGGCGGAATTTAAATATGATTAGTGTACCTTGTATATGAGATATTCCAATCAAAATTTCACAATGTGATTTCGGCCCAACAAGGCACCTGTGTACCAAATCTCAAGTCTAGGTCCAATATTTTGGGATTGAAATATGACTAGTGCACCCTCTGGTGGACCGACTTCAACCTAACCTTTCAACTCTTGCCATGACGAAAGGATGCCGAAAGGATGTATTCCGGATTTCAGCTCAGTCGGATTAAGGTTGGCGATTTTTCGAACGTTTGGGGCTGAGTAGCTGACATCTGGCGGCTATATTCGAGCCCTTACGGCTCGTGACGTATCCGCTTCGATTTCAATTTTGTTCTAAGAGAAGCTGTGTACGTTTCTAAGAGATGTCTGATATACTGTGCCCAAAATGTTTTTAAAAATCTGCAGCTTCAATATTGAGACCCACACCTGTTTATCGATGTTAAAGCTATGCAACCAAGTAAACTAGGCGATAAACGAAAAAAACAATTTATTGTGTAAATAGATTGAGAATGCTTATAATATGTAGGTATATCTCAATACGAACCTGTAATTCCATCATTTTTAGTACCATGGTGAAAGTTCCCCATTCCTTCATACTGCATCTGCCCCGATTCATCTTCATTCTGAGTTCCTTCACTCGACTGAGGAGTGGGCAATCCTGGTTCTGGGTCGTAGTAGTCCTCAGGGTTATAGTCCGGCCAAACCTCATCTTCATTATCTTTGAATTTTATATCTTTAGGCTGTTTGTCCATGCTTTGTGAATAGATCATGCAATCTGTGTCATTGATATTGACTTGTGTGTCATCTTGAGAATTTTCGATGTTGTCTTCGATGATTTCACACCCTGCCGACTGATTGACTGGAACGGGGAATGGTTCCAAAAGCGGCGATTGAAACGTAACCGAACTATTATTCAAAACCACCGGTTTAACCGGTTCAGGCGTAGCCAGCGGTTTCAGAGCTTCAGCCGCAACCTTTATTTTATTTATTAATGAAAACGGTTTGCTTTCTTTGACGGGTGTAGATGTAATTAATTCGGCTGTGGAATTCAATGAATTTGTCATAGTTGGTTTTTTGAATACGAATTTTCCTTTCGGTTTCGGATCCGTCGGAGTGATAGTATTCGTGAGTAATGTCGAATTCGAACACCGGTTTTCGCTGGTAATTTGGTCCTCGTATGAATTATTCAAAGCCGGTGAATTGGAAAAGCGTTCGATTATATTTGCCGGTTTAAAAGTCGGTTTGTTACTGGAGCTAGGGAGCGAATCTATTTTACACGACATAGGTGATTTAAAACTGAATTTTCTTGTGTGACCGTTGGCTTTCCGCATTTGGGACGACTGCAAATCAAAATCTAATAAATCTTCCTCATCAGTAACTAAACTATCGTTTGCCTTTAGAGAAGTATTTTCTATTTCTTTGTCTTCTTTTCTTTTGGGTGACGAAGCATCTGCTTCTTTTGTTTTCATACGGTTCAAAGTTGAAGTTTTTTCATTAAGCGTTCTTTTCAATTCTTTAACTATTGATTTTAGCTTGCTGTACGTGGTTAGCTCGAAGCCCGAGTGTTTCTCTATGAGGTGCGATGGAAACCGATTGAAAGCGACCATAACAGTTTCGAGTTGTTGAATATACTCCTCTTTGCAAGTGTTTAGTGAGGATTCTAGTTCGCTTATATTTTCCTGTGATAAAAAGAGATTGTCAGTTTAGAAAATCACATAGTATCCATATATTAAAGTATACATAATTATACAAAGAACGGGAAAATACACGGCCCGGTGGCATAGTGGTTAGATCGCCCGATCTTACATTGTAAGGTCCCGGGTTCGATTCCCGGCTGGGTCACCGTTTTCCGTTGGGATCAAATTAACGGAATTGCCTTTTTAATTCTGTCGATCGAATGCAATAACAAGACACACACTTACATACAGGTTACACGCACATATACATATAACACGTCATAGTAGGGTTGATTGTAAGAGATTGTCATATGACAATAAACCCGCCCATTGTGACATTTCACAATAAAAGAGTATAAACAAATAAAATAATCATCCATCCCTTTCTAATGTCCCCAATGAGTTAGTACTTCAGAGAGATGTAATTATATTGTCATGTCACTTGTATTTCATAATTAAAATAAGTGGACTCAATTATTAAACAATCATTCAATGTCCAAAGTAAACTTTCAGATTATAAAGAAAAGTTTGCCGGTGAAGGCTGATTACCTTCTGTTTCATAGCCAGCGCTTTACTTCGTCGTATCTTTTCAAACCGTTTCAGGAGCATCGTATTGAATTCGCTGCGTTTGCTCTCTCGATCTTTACTCGGCGAGCCATCGGATGACTTTGATGGGGATGCACTGAAGCTACTTTGCGTAAGATCATCGTCAGAAATTTTAATATTGGCGACGATCTTGGGCGATGTCAACATCGCTTCATTGGAGCTGCTCTTGTTGAATGAATAGTTCCTCCAATCATCTTCATCCTATTAAGATTAAAGAGAAAATATTACTTATTTTTGAGCGTGCAGTTAATATTACTTAATATTGAAGTAGGCGTGAGGAGTTTTGCAACAAATGCAGTCGTGAGTATTGGAATCTATCTACTGATGGTTAAAATTATAGAAAAAATACAACAAAACATTGATAAACATCATAATCCATCACATTTTATGAATAGTTCCTAATAATCTATGAAAAAATTAGGAATAGAAAAATATTTATAATGGGAACTAAAAACCTGTATCGTCTCTATCATTTCACTCTCACGGAGCTCTCAGACTTGATGTGATTTATTAAATTATTTGACATTGCAAAGTAATCATCCGTATCTGTATTGATACTATAGGGGCAGTGCCGGATTATCCAATATGCCAAGTGGGCACCAGCCTAGGGCTCCACGCCTTTTAAGGCCCAGCAACAAGGGATCATTACAATCATATTTTTTTTAATTGTTTCTAATAGACAGAAAAAAACATTGAATAAAAATTTTAAGGAGAAAATGTTTGATAAACTTTTTCACCCGACTAATAGTAATTATTATAAATTATCGTCAGTTGGCCGCTGCCAGGTTATGCGATCGTATTTTGCTTATATGAACGTCTCTGCTAGCGACATAAGCTTGCCCGCTTTTTGCCAGTGCAAACGTGTTTTTTTTTTTTTTAATAAAATATATTTTTTTATTTATTTATTTAACAAATCAACATTACAGTACACATCAATTCGTTGAGATACATTTAATATAAATGGCATTAAATATGCAAGCTGAAGCATTAAAAATAATACAGCAACAGAAAATATAATAAAAAAAATTATATATATCTTATTCTAGTATAAACAGGTAGTGCAATGCCCCTGTTTTGTTCACATACTCGTGTATTCTACACTATATTGTTGTCAGAATGTTTAAAAACCGACTTTGCAGGTACGAATCGTATACAATCGTACCTTACGATCGTTTTTTTTTTTTGTTTACATGCGCTCATATGTGGCAACTTGAGTGTGTATTAGAAATCCAGAACTCGCTCTATGACGTATGATGCAAACCCGGAGTCTGCGAACCTGTCTGCAAAATTGGCACCCTTCCCCCCTCTAGCATTTGACACTAACGATTTTAAAAAACTCACAATAAAAATATTCTGGGTGGGATATTTTGTGACGTCCCGACCTGGAGAATAAGAGCCCTTAAATAAATTTTGCACTCTTGCACTCAGTCCTTGAGTGCAAAGAGTACGAGAGGCGCTTTGGCACCCTTAACCCTCCCCCTCCAGTGATTGAGATTATTGATTTTAAAAAACTCACGAATTAAACATATTGGGTGGGATTTTTTGTGACCGGCAATAAGAACTCTCAAATAAACTTGCTCTCTTTATTAACTATTTCCTAATAACTTTTCTTTAACCGCTCGGAAGCCAGCCTTCGCGTGTAAAAAACTGCGCTGCAACTCTTTGGACGATTTTGTGAATAAATACTAACAATATCGTTTTTTCCATGAATTCCCTCCTATTACCTAGTAATTAATCTTGTTAGTCGTGTATAATATATATGGGGGCTGTCCGAAACGGTTACGCGTAGATCTGAGTACCTAGAGGCACTGTCGGCATCCGACGGGTTAACTTCCAACAAGTGAACTCCTCAACAGTCAACAGATGCAAAATTTTGTATACGCATTCAATTATGATCATCATGACAATTTTTTTTTGTTAAAAGTTTGTCTATCATTAATTAGTGACATCCTTGAAGTAGGTAAATCAGTATGAGCAAATAAACAGTTTTTTTTGTTGAGAAAAACAAAAACAAATATCTTTTCGAAAAAAAAAATTTTTTTGGAAATTAAAATTTAAAAAAAAATATATAATTTATTCTTTAAACATATTTTTTTTTCCAAAAAAATGTTTTTTTCTGTTTTTTGCAAAAATGTATATTAAAACTTATGCTTATTGCTTATTTGCTCGTACTGATTCACACTCACTTCAAGGATGAGTAATTAAAAAGTCACCCTGTATGATATAAAAAATGATATAAAAACTTACATTTCCAAAATCGGCATGGAATAAATCTTGACTCTCATCTGGGAGTTTAGTGGGTAATGCCGAAATTGATGAAGATTTGCCATCTATATAGTTTCTTTGTAGCTGAAAATTAACATTTTATCTGTGAGAATGTATCAATATTGTATTGTTAGAACCCTGTCCAAACTAGAACGGGCTAGTCGCAGGTGGGTGACGGGATCAAATAAGCATGAGGTTAAGGTTTTACCATTCGGTTCCGGTTGATTTTGTAAGCAAAATCAATGTTTTATAGTAATTAATTCTTAAATAAATAAATAAAATAAATAAATCTGATGTTTTGTTTACAAAATACTAAAATATAGAGTATCATAAATGGAATGGACGAAGAAGATTCCTTTCGGATTGATACAGACAAAGCTGCATTCACCATGTTTATTCCCTTATAAAATAATCATTGGATTAGGCTAGGAAACTGAAGATGCAAATATTCAAAATGAGCGACAAATTGAGCTTGCTTTACGGTTAACCTTTGGAATGACAGTACCACCGATCGGTGGTTTTCCTGTTGTGACAATTCGCAGGCGGGCAATCTCCGTATTTATGCAATTATATACGGTAAAAGTAGCCTTTATTGAATAAGCCTCTGTTACACATTAGTATGCGCTCACTAACTCCCCATACAAACAAACTTTCGAGGGTCGAAAACGTGCCGTCGTGAGTTTCATTCACATGGCTGGCTCTCTAAGGGATAATGACCGCTATCACCAACGCTACACGGCCTGGTGGCATAGTGGTTAGGTCGCCCGATCTTACATTGTAAGGTTCCGGGTTCGATTCCCGGCTGGGTCATCATTTTCCGTTGGGATAAAATTAACGGAATTGCATTTTCAATGCTGTCGATCGAATGCAATAACAAGACACACACTTACACATGTTACACGCACACATACATATAAACACTTCATAGTAGGGTTGGTTGTAAGAGATTGTCGTATGACAATAAACCCGCTCATTGTGAAATTTCACAATAAGGAGTATAAACAAACAAACAAAACAAACCAAGAGGCTTGGCAGGCAAACAAACAACTATAAGTCTTCGCTGAATAATGTGGAACTGCTGGCTGAACTGTATTTCTAGCACAGAGTTATATTACAGACCAGAAGCCAATCTATTTATAAAATAAAAGGAATGTATGTATTATCAAAACCTTATTAATTTATTTAAAAAAACACTACTAGACTCGATCATTGTAATGCTAAAAATCTGATAGGAAATAGCCATATAACATGCAATATTTCAGGACATACAATTTTCAAATTTAGTGTTTTTTTTTTGTTATTTTTAAGACGGTTTTTTAAAAAAAGCCATCAACCTACCGCCATATACAGTAGTGGAAATAAGTGTGGACACTTTTAATAAATTGTTTGTATGCAATATTCAGTCATCCATTTAAAAAAATGTTTAACTGTAATTTTTTAAGCTAATTCAAGTAACAATATATTATACTGTTATATTTTGTATTTATAGACACCTTTTTTTGGAATAAATAATAAAAATGCCAAATAAAACAATGACACCCGATTTTTTAACAAAACACATATTAAGTATGTATGATTATATATATTATATATTTTTTTTTGTTCCTGGTTTATTGGCAATCAGTCGAAGGACTATGAGTCGATGTGGTGACATAGCTTAATCTCTTGCAGAATGTGCTCCCCAGCGAGAGCATCCACTCATCCTTAAGGCCTAGAGCTACTGTTTGTCTTGCAGCTCTAGGATGTTGTGTCGCTTCAGTCGTTTTGCGTAGTTCTGTGTCATCAGCTGGCGTGCTAATTTGTTAGGATGATTAATTAGCCGCTGCTTATATCTCTCTGATGTGTTTCGGATTTCCTCCTTTACTGTGCTCACAGACAGGTTTTGATGTAGTTCTTTGTTGGTAATATACCACGGTACATTTGCTATTGATCTCAAGATCTTGTTCTGTAGTCTCTGTATGACATTAATATTTGAGTCGCTAGCGCTGCCCCAGAGTTGGATACCGTACGTCCATATCGGTCTTAGAATGGCCTTGTATATAAGGAGTTTGTTGTCCAATGATAGCCTGGAGTTTCTCCCTAACATCCAGTAGAGTTTTTTATGTCGGGTTGCAATCTCGTCTCTTTTTATTTTTATATGGTCTTTCCATGTCATGCGTCGATCGAGGTGCAGTCCCAGGTATCTTACGCAAACTCTGTGCGGCAGTATACTATCTCCAAGTTTGACCGGTGGACAGTTTCCTTGGCGGAGGGTAAAGGTTACATGGACTGATTTGGCGGCGCTAGCCCTGATTCTCCATTTCTGCAGCCAGTTGTGTAATACTTGGAGTCCCATTTGAAGTGCATCTGATGCTTTCTTTGGGTCTTTATGGCATGCTAATACGGCAGTGTCATCAGCAAAGGTCGCCGTAGTAACGCCAGTTGTAGTCGGTAAATCGGCTGTGTACAGAGTGTACAGGGCAGGCCCCAGGACAGATCCCTGTGGCACCCCGGCCCTTTTGTCATATAATTGTGAAGTATCTCCACCTTCTTTAACATAGAATGTTCTATCTGTGAGATATGATTCCAGGATACAGAAGAAACTGTGCGGAAGATTTAATTTGATTTTGTACAGCAGGCCTTTGTGCCACACCTTGTCGAATGCTTGTTGTATGTCCAGAAAGGCTGTCGAGCAGTATTCTTTGCCTTCTAAGGATTTTCTTACAGTGGCACAGACTCTATGCACCTGTTCAACCGTTCCATGCTTTCTCCTGAAGCCGAACTGGTGGTCTGGAATTATTCCCCGTTCTTGTAAAGATGGCCAAAGTCTGCTTAGTAACACCTTTTCAAGCATCTTAGATAATACTGGCAGCAAGCTGATGGGTCTATAGGATGTTTTTTCGTGTGGAGGTTTTCCATATTTGTGGATCATTATGATCTGGGAGACCTTCCATAAGCTTGGGAAGTGCTGTAGTCTGAGAATCGCATTAAATAAGGAAGTCACAAATACGATAGCTTTTCGTGGTAATTCTTGAAGGACTTCTTTGGTTATAAGGTCAAAGCCAGGAGCTTTCTTACTATCAAGATTTTTTATTAATTTTATGACTTCTCGTGGTGAGGTTGGTGTAAGCGGATGCTCAAGCTGAAAGGCAGTTTGCAGCACAGAGTCTATATCCTCTTCTGGGTCATGGTTTGATGCCTTGTTTGGTATGAAGACCGATGATAAGTGCTCGGCAAATAAGCTTGCTTTTTGCTTATCTGTTTTATTAGCCCATTCACCTATATTAGATCTGAGAGGAGGCTTGAATTCTTGTGGTCTGTCGTATGCCTTTGCAATTTTCCACAGGGAGTAGTTTGTGGTTTGAGTTGCTGTCAGTGACTCCAGTTTTGTTTGCAGTGTGTTGCTATTGCTTTCGTTTATCATTGGGCAATATCGATATCCTCAGGTGACTTCAGGCATGTATTTAACTGTATTGTACTATCAATGTCTTCGCGAAATCCATTCCAGTCCGTGCGGGGATTGCAGAGATTTTGTGGTTTCTCATACTCTATGACATTTGTGCTTATGGTGAGTAGAACCGGTGTATGGTCAGACGAACTGTCTAGGCAAGAATCTGCCTTAGAGTAGTGCTTGGAGAGGCCCCTTGTTATGAAGAAGTCAAGTAAGTCCGGCACCTTATTCCGGTCCGTAGGCCAATATGTTGGTTCTGACCTGGAAATGATATTTAGATTTTTCTCGTCTATGCATCTTTTGAGTTGTCTTCCTCGGGTTGTTGTTAATCTGGAAGCCCAGTGCACATGTTTTGCATTCCAGTCTCCTCCTGCTATGAATCTCCCACCCAGGGTGAATGATTATATTAAATATTTAAAATTTACATTTAATTTTAATATTTTATTGGAAATCCTTTTAGTTTAATAACTTGCTCTATCCTTCGTGGCATAGAGTCCATCAAATGTGGTAAATCTTCAGGTGTGATGACATGGAACCATGCTTGAATAATTACTTCAATTAATTTTCTTTTTTTACTGGGTCTGCGACGAGAAACGAGTATTTTAAGCCTTGACCAGAAATTTTCAATTGGATTTTAATCCAGGCCAAGGCAGAACATTAATGTGGTGGTCCTGTAACCATTTTATGCTCGTTTTGGCTGTGTGGCATGGGGCTCCATCCTGCTGCAAGATGCATCGACTACGGTCTCCCTCGAACAAATCATCGATGCTGGACAATAATTTTGGCTCCAGAATCATATATTGGTACTTTTTAGCTGTAATTGTACCTTCTACCACTTCCAGTCGTCCAACACCATCTCTTATCATACAACACCACACCATTACACTCACTGGATGTTTCATAGTCGCAGTGGTAGCATGTCTTCACCTTGTCGCCGACGAACAAACCTGATTCCATTACTTCCAAAAATGGAAATTTTTGTCTCATCACTGCAAATTACTTTTTTTCAGTCTTCTGAGGTCCACTCCTTATGTGTTGCTGCCCAGCCCAAAGGTTTTTGGCTTTGTTTTATGTTAAGGTATACCTTTTTCGAGGGATTCTTGCTCGTAATCCATTTTTTCATAATTTCTTCCTAACTGTTCTGTCAGTAATATCAAGTCCAGAAGTTTTAAGGACCTTGTTAATGTCTTTGGATGTTTGACAGCGGTCACCTTTGGCTTTTGGCTGGATTTTGGAGCAGTTCTTGTTGTTCTGTTCTTCTTGAAGCGTTGGCAAACCTTTCTTACTCCAGACTTGGTAGCTCCTTCACCCAATCTTTTTGCGATATCTTCGTATGTGTATCCTCCTTCGCGAAGCGTAAGTGTAAGCGAAGCTCTGCTTCTCTTTCCGGGTGATCGATCAGCACGTTTTGGATTCGTAGGAGCCATTTTCAATAATATGAGAACTAAAAAGCACTCTGACTGCACTTCAACACACACGAAAAATAACCTCACTTTAATGCAGGCAATGGCTGACTAATACAATTGTAAAACCAATTCTGTTGCATCCTAAGTGTCCTGATTGGAGCATGTGACAATCCCACGTGCTCTGTGATTGGCTTAGACAGAACAAATAACATTGTAATGTTGTCACAGCTTAAAAACCTTATTCTACAAATTTCATTCTTTGCAAGACGATTACTTTAGAATACTTTAGGTTCTCTTAAATAGCTTCTATATTTTTTCTTCTGTATCTTAATAACCATATGGCATGTTTATTAATAAAATATAACACGAGGAATACGAAAAAAATATTTAGAAGGGTTGTATAACCAAAAAGTTGTTTTTATATACAGTCAAACCACAAATTATAAGAAATTTTAAAAAGTGTTTACACTTAATTCCACTACTATAGGAGTTTATGAATTGTTTTTAAATAAAACTCACTTAACCTACCGCAAAGTAGGTGTATCAACGCTTCGGTATTTATTAGGTATTGCTACCAGTACTACATTGTTGATTTTGTAACGTCTTCTGACTACACTTACCATGCTGATTCCGAAACTGCAATAATCTTTTGTAAGACTCAATAAATAAGAGAGATATAGGCATTTAAAGAAGTGTCAAACTCCTTCATTTAGGTAGGTTAAGTTAATATTTTTTTAAACAATTCATAAACACCTATATGGCGGTAGGTTAAGTATTTTTGGTATTATTGCAGTAGTACCTCTTCTAGATTGTTGATTTTTTAACGTCACCAGACTATATTCACCACACTGATTCCGAATCTGCAATAATATTTATTCGGTCTCAATAAATAAGCGAGATATAGGCATTCAAAAAAGCGCCAAACCCATACATTTCGGTAGTTTTTTTTTAAAATAATACATAACCACCTATTTGGCGCTAGGTTAGGTTAGGTTTTTTTAAAACAACCTTAAAAACTGAGGTAAAAAAAAAAATTTTTTTTTTTTGTACCTATGTAAATTTGGTTTTGAAAATTTACGCGTCCGAAGATTTTTTCTTTCACATTTAGCATTACAATGATCTAACCTAGTAGTATTTCTTTGTTTTTTCGATTTCTGAGAAAGGTACCTACACTGCAATAATTCCGTATTTTTTAACCATCATAAAAACTAATTAAAAAAAAAAGTGATGCTATTTTCTTTCAGAGCAATAAAATGATCGAATTTAGTATTGTTTTTTTTTTAATAGGTGCAGTAGCAATACCTAATATATTCCGATGCTTCTTTAAATACCTATATCACACTTATTTATTCAGGCCGAATAAAGATTATTGCCGTTTCGAAATCAGCGTGAAGAATGCAGTCAGGTGACTTAAAACATCAACTGTAGAAAAGGTACCCAATACTAGAATAATACCGATTAAAACATGTGATAGAAAGTAAAAAGGTATTATTGCAGTGTACCTCTTCTAGATTGTTGATTTTTTAACGTCACCAGACTATATTCACTACGCTGATTCCGAATCTGCAATAATATTTATTCGGTCTCAATAAATAAGCGAGATATAGGCAGTCAAAAAAGCGCCAAACCCATACATTTCGGTAGTTTTTTTTTAAAATAATACATAAACACCTATTTGGCGGTAGGTTAGGTTAGGTTAGGTTTTTTTAAAACAACCTTAAAAACTGAGGTAAAAAAAAAATTTTTTTTTTTTTGTATGTAAATTTGGTTTTGAAAATTTACGCGTCCGAAGCTTTTTTCTTTCACATTTAGCATTACAATGATCTAACCTAGTAGTATTTCTTTGTTTTTTCGATTTCTGAGAAAGGTACCTATACTGCAATAATTCCAGTAAAAAATCGAGACTGAGTAATAATTCAAGTTTTCCCAGGTTGCCAACGTAATTTGTCAACAAAATTGTATTTTTTTTGTAAATACCTTTGTTTTAAACTGGAACTTGGATGTTTTGCGAGTCTCTGTAGCACTGCTATGTTTGCGTTCCGTAACAAATGCATCTTTGGCATTGAAAGCATGGGAACTAGTCTCTCCTAAAGAGTTATCGCTTCTTCTATTCTGTCTGAAAATAAAAGAAAATCGTGAAGCTTGCTAGCCAAAAAGTAAGGAGGCTAATCTATTTACGCAAAATATCTTTACAGCTTACCCGTTACCAGCCAAGAAATGTTTCATTGAAGACTGCTTCATTCTGCAACATTCTTCAGTGAAGTCAACAATATTTATTCGTCGGGGAATGTAACAATAAATGCATCGATGTACTTTAAACGAGCGAATTGTTTCGTTGAAATTGACAAATCATTGCATTTTGTAAAATAATAATTTAACAAACGAAAACTCGTACGACAGTTACTGACAAAACGAACCTGCGTTTAGAATGGAATATACTTTTATGGTAGCGCCACATAACTACTCTACCTGATTGGCTGATGAGTTCAACATTATCTGAAACGTCCGTCCTCGACTTTTCAGTGGCACCTTGTGGGACTTTGCGAATAGAGTCCAATGAACGCACGCCTTTTTTGACGTTTAAAGAGTAATGTTGCCACTATAAAAAAGTATATAGCGATGTGTAGCCACAATTAGTGAATCATTTAAGGCCGTTTTCTATATGGTATGTACTTTCTTTTACTCGCAAGTAAAGGTTTCGTGGAACCAATAGTTAGTTTTTGACATCCGTTTCAATATGCAAGCTGTAGTGTAGGGTCCCATCAAACTTGCAGAAGGCAAATTTGCAGACGGCAATCTTGCAGACGGCATTCTTGCAGGCGGCAGTTTTGCAGAAGGCAATCTTGCAGAAGGCAGTTTTGCAAATGTCAAAATGACCTAACCTAACCTAACAGAAATAGGTACTTAAAACATTTTTTTTAATGTTTAGTTTGATGTATAAAAGTCATCCACTACAAGGATGCCGGTAATTAATGTCACTTCGATTTTAGGGAAAGAAAAACCTAACCTAACCTAACCTAACAGGTAAACTTAAAAACTGTACTGAAGGTTGCCGCCTGCAAGGTTGCTTCCTGCAAGGTTGCCTCCTGCAAATCTGCCCTCAACAAATTTGGACCTGTCAAAAGTGACATTTGTGCAAAATTGCCGCATGCAAAACTAGCGCCCCCCTGTATGGGTTGACCTGTAGGTAAAAGTATCGGTTAACTTTTACATGCGAGTTACGATTCCTATACAAAACGCGTTTCTATAAAAGTGAACGAGACACTTCCCGACCTTCCGTCGAATTCTATCTCCCTGATTGGTCGCTCAAATCAAGCTCAAATCAGCTGAGAGTTGCGATCTAACTGGTCGATTTTGACGGTTAAGCTCGCGATTTCTGTTGTATGCGTATGTAGATTATCGAAGGTTTCGCGAAGTGAACAGGAAAATGCAAGAGAAAAAAATGGCCGGCACAGAAGCAAAAATCGATGTAAGTATACCTTAATCGATGTAAGTATACCTTAATCGATGTAAGTATACCTTAACCATTTCGTGATACGGCAATTACAGAAATACAGTCGGCTTTTACGTTATTATGCAAGGAAATGTAAGAAAGAAGCAATATTGTCGTGTGGATTGCACGAAGTAACCGTTATTGCCACGAGAAAGTTGCGAAAAACATAATGTAGGTACTGTTATACCCATATATAACCTACCAGGAGAAATAAGTCGATTTACTGTAACATATATGAGGGCATTATAATTTAATTCGATGATATTTTGACATTGGTGGTGGTGGTGACGTTTACTTTGTTTCTATAAATATAAATGTAGGATAACATTTTCACACATCGTGTAGATTTCAGAAACGTTTCCCGCTTTTTAAAGTCCTACTGATTATATTATTTTAGAAGCGGTCAAAAACGTTCACCGGCGATGAAATGAAAAGGCTGCTCGATGCAATAAATGAACAGCGCAAAGTCTTGCTGTGTAAGAAGACAGACAGCGCGACGAACCGGCTGAAAGACGCGGCTTGGGACCAGGCGGGCCTATCTTTCAACGACGGCATCGAGCCCGGTGATGTGCACCGCGACGTCGATTCCCTAAAGGCCAAGTGGGGAAACATGAAAAAGAAGGCAAGGCAGAGGTGGGCAACGTTGCGGGCAAACGCCGCCAAAGTAAGTTTTGCGGGCTCGAAGTAAGTTCGGTGCTCTATAACGAAGTAAAAATATAATTATTCGAATTTCAGACAGGGGGCAGAAAAGTCCCGCGGGACGACATTCTCGATAGGGTCATCGGAATGATCGGCACGCTGACCGCCGACGGCATCGCCGACGACATGGGCAGCGACGCGGCCCTCTTTAAGGTTTCGACGACGGAAGAGGGAACGGAGGGCGGCCACACGTCGTCCGGTCGGCTCCGGGCGGGTCCCGCGGAGGCGGCGCCGTCCGCTCTCAGCCGGCGACCCGGGAGGCCGTCGGACCGATCGCGGTTCGACGATATCCTCCCGTCGGAGGAGTCGGAGGAGACGTCGAACGCCTCCGGGGATGCCGCTCCGCGCCGATGGCCTCCTTCGGATTGGGAGGAGGAGCCATGCGGAGGCTCCTACCGCCGTCGACGCCCCACCGCAGCGCAGGCCGCTTGGTCCGGGCCGTCCGCTGCTCCCTCTCCGGAAGAGTCCCGTTCGCGGTCGCCGTTGCGCCGCCCCGGCTCATCGTTTGCGGAGCGGCGCCGGCTCCGGGCGCATCCTACACTGTCTTCGCTTCGCACGAGACGCGGTAGGTACCTTTTTTTTAAGGAATAGGAGACTAAACGTTTAACAGTATTCCCGCTTTGACAGTATCCTCTGAACCCTCAATACAGTTTGTGCGGGATGGCTCTAAAAGCAAAAATTATTTCAATACAAAAACTTTCTCGGTAATCGAGAAAGCTTCAGTTTGAATTCTGGAGGTCGAATCGGTCTCTAAACAGTATAAATTCCCCGAAAGTCTCGGAAATACAGCCCTCCGTCCGGACAAAACTATTCTCTACGTCGAATATCTCAAAGAACTCTCTACGTCGAATATCCCAAAGATCTCACAAATACCGTCACCCAGAAGGCTTCACTATTCACCTTCACGCCGTGAAAGTTGGCACTCGTGGCCTCCAAGCCAAATCTCTGTTTCGCCTCTTCAAAGATCTCAGTCTCTCCAGGAAAATAATCAACTCCTTCGTAGAAAAAATGTCTAAAACCGCAGTTTCCACATCTCAAATTCTATGGGCTCGAAGGGGAAGCGAATAGGCGGTAAGGTGAGCGCTTAGAAGTGTAATAATAGTATTACCCCAGAAGTGTAATAATAGTATTATTAAAATTAAAATAGTAGTATTATTAAAATATAGAAATTACCCCAGAAGTGTAATAATAGTATTATGGTGGGCCTGACTCCGGTGGTTGAATTTCATAGCGGCTCCGTTTGTGATTTATTTTATTAACCTTACAAATTTACAATTGCAAATGTCGCATACTCCAATTACTGCATTTAATATTCGACGCACTCTACTCTTAAGATCGCCTCGTTCATATCCCTAAACCGGTATCTTTGTTTCAGAAAACCGAAATCGTCCCATCTCGCCGTTAACGCAGTCGATGATGGACAGAAACAGAGAAATAGGCGAATACTTCAGAGTGAAAAAGGAGTATTACGCCGCAAAACTCGCACTAGTCGTAAGTAAATGGTTCCTACAAGGTAGTTTTGTTCCGTTCTGAAGATAATATGCATTTATTCTTTGCAGACTCTCCGTCGGCCTGACGAAAACCAGCCGCCCCCGGAACATTAACCCCTTGAGTATGATACGACCAAATTTGGTTCTGAAACAATTATCCGTTGAGTATGATACGACCAGATCTGGTTCCGCGTTTTTTCACTTCTTTGACGTTCTCATATTTATTCATAATTATCTAATTGTTTTACAAAATGATATTTCAATATTCTATATTCGAAATTTCAATGCAATCATTGTGCAGTTGTTCTTTTTATGATTGGTGTAGTAGTTTCGTAGTTATAGTACTTTAAGGTCGATGTCGCCGAAAATCCTGCAAAAGAGACAGATGCATCCATGAAAATACCCATTTACTCCAAGGGTTAAGAAATATAAGAAAAAAAGAAAAACGATAATGGATAACTTGTTTTATTTTAAGAAATACATCCAATCCCTAAACATTGCTCTCTTCGACTCTCAGTGCTGACGGTGGTCACGGACCAAACTGAAATATAAGAAAAATGGTATTACGTATTTATATATTTGGCAGAGTCCAGTGCCAGTAGATCGGTGTTTTGTTTTCACTAAATTTAGTAGTTTTTCTTTTTGAAGTCCATCAGATTTTTTGGTGAAGCTATGTCAAACTACAATATCTAAATAGACAGAGGTACCTTCAGAATAAAGGCATTTCAGTATGAAAATGCCCTTGATGAGAAAGGTTATAAGCACAATTCTTGTTTGGCCCTTGTCTCGATCGGTGGCTCTTTGGAACGTTATCTTTAAGAGAATGTTTAATCACAATTTGAATCACAAAGATAAATTAAGAAATAAAATGTTTAGGGAAACAGTTGATGTGCTAAGATTGGTTTTATTCGCAAAATTTAAATTACTATTATAATTTTGTTTTCAGAAAAAATACATGCAATAAATAAAATTAAAATACAAACGGAGCTGACGAGGGATTCACTAACCGGAGTCGGGCCTATCATAATACTATTATTACACTTCTGGGCTTTATTTTCTTTATATAATTCCACACAAATACTCACTAAACATGAAGAAAATACGGCAAATTTTCATAAACTATACGTCTCCGGGCCCACAAACTAAGCACATAAAGAGTACGCTATGAGCATTTGCGACAAGACCGATGCGATCTGTGGATGTGATGCAACAAATTCCATGGTCTGTAAGGTAGTCCCTGCAAGTAGGTCCCGGCGCGCACCAACAATCGAGCACACTACTTACAAACTCGCTATGAGGATTTACTTAGCACGCCGCAATCCTTGCATTGTTGGTTTTCGTGTGTTTAGTTGATTTCATATCTTGAGCGCGATGCTACTACATATTGCCAAATTTGCATTGCATATTGTGAATATTTGTATGCGGCTTAATATATCATTAGTATCTTTTTGGTCTTGAAATTTTACGCGTCCGAAGCTTTTTTCTTTCACATTTAGCATTACAATGATCGAATCTAGTAGTGTTTTTTCGATTTCTGAGAAAGGTTCCTATTGCTGATACTGTGGCCAAAATCTTTTTTGGCATAGTCCACATGAGGATGAGCGACTTCATGCACCGGAACGAGTACCTTGGAGTGTCAGTACAAAAAGGCTTTATGCGTGGCGTCTCAGGCTGCCTCGAGCACAATTCTCTCTTGGCTGCTGCCATTAAGGATGCGAGACAGCACGAACGCCAAATCAATGTATTCTGGCTCGACCTAGAGAATGCCTTTGGGTCAGTTCAGCACAGTCTCCTCCACTTGCGCTCCGCTGGTACAACTTCCCACCTGTGGTGCGTGACATTGTAGCCTCCTACTACAACTGTCTGACGTTCCATGTCAAAACGCAAGAAAGGACTACCCGCTCTATAGTTAGTTAGTTAGTTATACTGGGCGTTCCTCCGCAAGTCGACATCCAGTGTGCCTATTTTGCGTGTAACGGGGGTAGCGCTATTCCACCCACCAGCTCCTCGACGAAAGCCAGCAGGGCTTTCAGGTTTCCTGCCGCCTCGCGCAGGGTGCCTGGGGTCCCAAGGTGTTTTGTCCTGTATACTTCTACCTGTTTACAATCTAGCAGAATGTGTTTTGTGGTTTCTTCCGCCTCCATGCATGCTCTGCACATAGGGCTATTCGTTCCGTATACCCGCTCTATATCATATTCAATTGGACTGTTTCAGGGATGTTGTCTCTCTCCGACGATATTCAATATCGTTTTCAATATACTGCTGGAAAGCCTGACCCAGCTCGACAAGAAGTGGGGTTACCTTTTTAAAACAGATGGCCAATACACCTTGTCGTGCCTCGCTTTTGCCAATGACCTAACTTTTATCACCAGGAGCCCCAAGGAGCTTTCCCTGCTATTACAGAAAGTGGAGCTGTTCTGCGACTAGTCAGGCTGTATAAAAGTAAAGCCCTCCAAATGTTTTTGCCTTGGACTCGCCCGCATAGACACAAAATTTACGTCCTATGACCCAAAATTGGTCTATTAAGGGCTCTATTATCTCCCTTATAGACCCAAATAACCACTTCAAATTTCTTGGCAGGAAAATCACCTGCCAGGGAAAAGACCTCTCTGGCGATCATGTTATAGAACATTTTAGTAGTTGCCTGGAAAAGATAGATGCATTGCTAATTTCTGGCCCTCCTAAGGCTTGGATCTATGATAACTATCTAACTTCACATTAGTCATGGCCCTTTCTTATTTACGATTTCACCAAAACCCAACTGTCTCATTTGGGAGGGAGCTAATGGGCCCTGCTGAGTTGGCCACGAAGACCCATTCTGTTTCAGGGTCGGTCACACTCACGGGTCAACACCCATCCGATGGCCTCCACGCATGGGGTGCGAGCCTGGGTAGGACACTGGGTCAACCAGTCTCCCCTGGGAATCAATCCTCTGGCGCTTCTGGACGGTCTGCGCACTGAGCGGCGCAAGCCAATCGATTATGCTCTCCGACTAACAATCGGGGGAGTCTGGGAACTGTATTGTTTCCTATAGAGCGGGGGCAGTTGTCTACCTTACGGCGACTGCTCTTGAAATGACCATTGGCCATCCGATCCCGGTTCAGAGTCGGGCAAAGGACGCCTTGGTCCGCGACAGATTCGGTGCACTCCGTTTCACTGCTTCGTAAGGGAGAGGACCGCGCAAGCGACCTCGAACTCGGAACCAATCGAGAGACCGGAGAAATCTGGTCACAATTGGTAGTTAGGGCGCGAGTGCCGCCCGCCAGGTAACATACCTGGCTACTTGCGGTAAGGCGTTGGTCTCTAACGGGTTGTGGCGTAGCTAGACGTCGGATTGTTATGTCCAAAGTCTTCTACGCTCACTGCACGGTCGATAGAACGATGAATCGTTAAAACGTCCTGCGGTGACGGGTTCGCCCGTTGTGGTTGACATCTCAATATGTCTCATTTGGGAGTTAATGGGCCCTTGCTGGGTTGGCCACGAAGACCCATTCTGTTCAGGGTTGGTCACACTCACGGGTCAACACCCATCCGACGGCCTCCACGAATGAAGTGCGAGCCTGGGTAGGACTCTGGCCTTGGTCAGTTCCCCTGGGAATCAAACTTCTGGCGCTCCTGGACGGTCTGCGCACCGTGCGGCGTAAGCCAATCGACTGTGCACTCTGACTAACAGTCGGGGGAGTCTGGAAGCAGTACTGTTTCCTATAGAGCGGGGGTGGTTGCGGACCTTACGGCGACTGCTCTTGAAATGACCATCGGCCATCCAATCCTGGGTGAACAGCCGGGCAAAGGACGCTGTGGTCCGCGATAGATTCGGTATACACCGCTTCGTAAGGGAGAGGACCGCGCAAGCGACCTCGAACTCGGAACCAATCGAGAGACCGGAGTAATCTGGTCATAATTAGAAGTAAGGGTGCGAGTGTCGGCCCGCCAGGTAACATTCCTGGCTATCTCGCGGTTAAGGTGTTGGCCTCTTACGGGCTTGTGACGTAGCTAGATGGTGGACTGTTTTTGTCCCAAGTCATCTACGATCACTCCAGGGAGATAGAACGACTAATCGTTAAAACTTCCTGAGGTGACGGGCTCGCCTGTTGTAGTCGACAACCCAAGTTGTCTCATCTGGATACACTGGTGACAGCTAGTTTAAAATCCTGGTTGTCCTTAGCCAAACCAGCTGACCCCTCGACTCTCTTCAGGTCCAAACACAATTTTGGGCTAGCTCTAAAACTGCCCTCTCTGCTCTACGCCAACTCCAGAATAACCAAAATTTCGATTCTAAGCAATTCCAAGGATCCGGCAATATCGAAGCACGTAATAAGTGGCCGTAGTGAGTCAAATGATCTACAAGCCCGCGTAGACTTCCACAAAAAGTTCCTTACTGGAATCAGCCAGAATGGCACTGGTCTGGGGTATGGCAGTACAACCATGAGCGATGTGAACGTGAAGAAGTCTCTCTTGCGAGGAGATTACGACAGCAATAGTATGGCTCACGCTATTGGCCTTCAATATTCAAAAATATCAAACATTAAAAAAATCATGATAAAGCCCAAGAAAAAAAACACAACCTTTCCAATAAACATTTTATTTATAATGCAGATAAAACTAAAAAACATCAATAGTTCTATAAACTAGACACATAATAAGGCTCCTTGTAATGCTCGAGGCCACATATTTCTTACTTTTTAATTATAATAAGTAATAATAATAACGCAAGTTATCCTTTTCAATTTTACGCATATTTTTTATGACATTTTGCTTACATTTTCAATTCCTGAAATAGAAAAATAGAGGTAGTTTCGGCATTACCAGAATAAGGCTGTAAATGACGTAAATGCTCAAGGCCACATATTTCTTATTTTGTACATATAATAATTAATAATAATAATGCACGAGCTGCCCTTTTGAATTTTACACATTTTTATGACAAATTTCGCTTAGTTTTACGTGCTGTAATCTAAAAAATGGAGGTAGTTTCGGCATTACCTAGAATAATAGGGCTCTTTGTAAATGACGTAAATGCTCAAGGCCACATATTTCTTATTTTTTAATATAAAATAATTAATAATAATAATGCATCTGTCCTTTTAAAATTTGCGCATATTTATGACAAATTTTGCTTATATTTTCAAGTCCTGTAATCAAAAAAATGAGGTAGTTTCGGCACAACCCTGAATAATACACCAAGGCCACATATTTCTTATTTTTAAATTATAATAAGATAATAATAGTCCACCAGCTGGCCTATTAAACATAACGCAAATTTTAATAACAAATTTTGCTTACATTTTCAAGTCCTGTATTCGAAAAATAGAGGTAGTTGTGGCATTACCAAGAATAATAAGGCTCCTTGTAAATGGCATAATGATGTAAATTCTAAAGGCCACATATTTCCTATTTCTTTTTTTAAAATTATAATAAGTAATAATAATAATGCACGAGCTGCCCTTTTAAATTTTATGCTGTTTGCTACATGTTTATGACAAATTTTGCTTAGATTTTTAAGTCCTGTAATCATAAAATTGAGGTAGTTCGATCGACATTACCCAGAATATTTAAATGGCGATATCACAATTTAATTGTACGCTTTAAGGCTTCCTCAAAGATAAATAATAATATATAAAAATAGTACGTACCTATGAAACTAGGTATAAGTAAATAGGATAAAATGTCTTTTTATATGGAAAAAACAAATAAAATTTACACATGATGTTGACGACCATAAGTGCAGATTTACATTAAGTCAGTTACAGACATCAGTTCTGGCGAGAATTAACTCACACTGTTTACGTAGTCAATAAGTCGTAGTTATTTCTATAGGGTGTACGCACGTTAATAAAGTCAGTGGGGAAAAATGCGTCATTTTCGCTCGTAATTTTTTTCCACATGACGCATTGTCACCCTGCAACAGTGCCAGTGACTGACTAACTACTGACTTCAGTAGTTGTCAGTAGGTGAATCGCTCTTGTGTGGAGAAAAAAAATGTTGTTTTATTGAAACCTCCCTATGCGAGAAAGATGGTCTATTGTATGGAGATTATAAGAAAAATTATTTTTAAAAAAACAATTTAACCCGTTGAGTATGTGTCAACCAAATCTGGTCGCGAAACAATTATCCGTTGAGTACGAGTCGACCAAATCTGGTCGTGCGTTTTTTTCACTTCTTTGACGTTCTCATATTTATTCATAATTATCTAATTGTTTTACAAAATGATATTTCAATATTCTATATTCGAAATTTCAATGCAATCATTGTGCAGTTGTTCTTTTTATGATTGGTGTAGTAGTTTCGTAGTTATAGTACTTTAAGTCGATGTCGCCGAAAATCCTGCAAAAGAGACAGATGCATCCATGAAAATACCCATTTACTCCAAGGGTTAAAAATTTTATACTGCCGCAAAAGGGTTGAATTTCCGGAAAAAAAAAAGTCTATTTTTGTTACATAATATTAGACTCAAAATAATTGTTTTTCTGTTATATAAATGTTAATTAATAAACAGAATGATGATTACTTAAAAGTGAGTAGCAAATAAAAAAATGTAAGTACATTGCAGCTCCCCCTCCCCGCCCTATCGACTCAGTCCGCTAATCCTATAGAGCAGTAATACTACTATAGAGAGATATAGTGGCAAATCCAGTTTTTCCGAGTCCCATTTTAACCCGACCACGAGGAAAAACTCGATCACCTGGCGGCAATACTACCTACTATTAAAGGGTTTCCCTGCCACACTTAACATCTGGTGGTGTTTGCGGACCCATATGGAGATAGGTTTATAAGAAATCACATGGAACCACAAAACGTCATGCCATTTTTAACACCAAATCTGATTACCGTCCACTGTAATTTCAACGGTTTTTTAGGTTTTTCTTGATTTTTTTCTAAAAAGAAGCTAGTAAATGTAACTGATTTTTTTAATTGTAACCAAATGGTTACAAGTATGTGTCCTCACATTATGAAGTACTAAATGCCTGTTTCCCTGTAACAGAAATCACTTTCACTTTTTACCTTAAAAAGTCTCGAACACCTGAAGTTCATCCCCCTTGCGGTAGTACTTAACAAAAAAATATATTTTTTATTTTATTTCTCCTTGGTCGGGTTTTGCTCATAGGGAGGTTTTAAAATTTTAAAGAAAAAAATCAATCCACCCTAGCAAATGTGTGGTGAGGGGGGGGGGGGGGGAGGAACTGACTTCAATATGTTGAATATTGAAGTCAGAGCACTGATGCGAAAGCGCTGTACTAACTTGAAATCAATTTATACAATGGCAGTACTGGGTCAGCACTAACTTGTTTTGAAGTTGAAGTCATTACATGACTGAATGTAAATCAGCCTTAATTTCCAATACTAGCGAAACGTTATGAATGGATTTTTTTTTGTTCTATTTTAGTGGAATTGTAAATGAGATAATCAAGAAATAATAGTATCTCCGTCCCTACACTAAGCGCCAACATCACAAAAGCAAATACTACGCCTATTTTCTTCAAGCTTACACTTGCATTTTAGAGTTTAGGACCCTTTTCGTTGGGAGTTTTAATGTCGGTCTTTTGCTGTTCGGCGGCCTGCTGCTGTTCGGGCGGTATCACGTCGGGATTAAACGAATAGGTCGGGTAATTCGGAGTGAAATTCCCGTCTCCAGCCATTCGGGTGTGGTCGCTGTCGCCCGAGTCTTTAATGGGGTTAGAGACGTACGGCGAAGGCTGGAATACAGGAGGAGCTGTAAACAAAAAAATACATTTGAAATATTTATGATTTTTATGTTTTATTACTATTTCCTTGAGAACGAGCAGAAAATTGCTGTCATATCCAAAGTTTGCGATAGATCTCTTTCCACTATCGCCCTTAATTCTTCATTCATCAACCATACTCTTCAGTCATCCAAGGGGCTCGTTTTCAAGGTCGAAATTGCCAGAACGGAAGCGATCAAACCATGAACGTATGATACGTTCATTGGAAGTGTTTGCTCCATACACTCATTAATATAGCATTGATATTCTGCAGCGTCGCTGCTGCAATATAACTGTTACTAAAAAATCATTCCTTCTTTTTTTTCTTTTCCATGCTTGAAATATATGAGAATATCCGAGCAATAACAAACAACAGAAAGACAAAAGAGTAATCCTAGTTCTAAGAGATCAGAGTGAGAAAATTACCATTATATATATAAGGATCTAATATGAGGGTCATTTGAAAAGTTTTACAGCGTTTTTAGAGTTTTATTTTTTCCCCCGAGATATTTTTTCAAATTAGGAAACAGGAAAAGTCGCTAGGAACTAGACTTGACGAATAAGGTGGGTGCGGAAGCAATTCAAACTCGCACGACATATCCGTCCGTATGCGCTTTTTGTCGATTGTCAACAAACGCGGCACCTAGCGCGGATAATACTCTCATATCCAAATCTTGTTGTAAAATCTTGTGCAAGAGTTCAGATGACATTCCACAAGCCTTAGCAATATCCTAAACAGGCAATCAATTATCTTCACAGTTTGATGCACCACAGTTTGATGCACTAAATCGACCATTTTGTCAGTTGTAGCGTTTTCAGGCGCCCGGAACGTTCCTCGTCTAAAATGCTAGTACGACCACGTTTGTACTCGAGCACCCAATGTTCGACCGTTGTAAATGAAAGGGAGGCTTTACCTTATCAAATTCTAACTCATCTTTTATTTCCTGTCTTTTTCTTTTCCTAATAAAGGAAGTTTATCACTGCGCGATACTCAATTTTCTCCATTGTTGACAGACAATGTCAGCTGACAACTTTGAAAGAGTGCCATCGACAAAATAATAAACATAATGACTTGATTTTTTTACGGTTTACATATGTTAAGGCTATCTATCGGACGGCAAAAGATTTTCTAGTTACCTAATGTCATTGAGGCTGTATTTAAAAAAAAAATACTTTCAAAGGAAACTCGTACAATGGAATATTATACAACATTAGAGGAACATAGGCAGCAAGGAGTTCTAATAAAAACTTACAAAATGCTCCATCGTTATTATAGTGTGCCCAACTTCGAGAACATATATACCATGAACATCAACAAGCAACTGCTTGGATACTCTTTGAAGTTGAATAAGGCAATTGCAGCATTGAAACCCCAAAAAACACTTTTTGATAATTCGGGGAGTGGATGCTTGGCATGAATGGCCAGAGGAAGAGATTAGTGCTGAGCCTGTAAATAGCTTTAACAACAAACTGGACATTTTTCTTAGTGCTAAACAGCCACAAGTTTAAAAACAAGTGCATCAGCCTTACGCTGCTAGTGTATAATATAACCCAGTTTGTGCGGGTGGCTCTAAAGGCAAGAAACAGTCAACTACAAAACCTTTCTCAATAATCGAGAAAGCTTCAAATTGGATTCTGGAGGTGGATTCGGTTTTTAAGCAGTATCAATCCTCTAAAAATCTCAGATGCTCAGCCCTCCGCCCAGTTATGACTATTTACCCCCTATGTCAGAAGATTGACCTTATTGTAGAATTAACTGTCCCATGGGAATCAAATATCCCAAAAGACCACGATTACAAATTAACCCCTAGAGCCCCAATTGGCCGATATCGGCCACAACGTTTTGATTTTATTTTAATTTAATTTGTTTTATTTTATTATGTTAATATGTTTTATTTTAATTATGGGTAGTGGTTTGGCAGTAATTAATGTTTTGGTGAGACAGTGTCATAATTCAATTTTTTTACTAATTTTTTACAATTTTTTTTTGGGACATCAACTTGAGAATCGGCTGAGGGGCCGAGGCCTGAAGGGTTAAATAAATACCATGATCTCGCAAATGCCGTCACCCGGAACGGCTTCACTGTTCACTTTTACGTGGTGAAAGTTGGCGCTCATGGCCTGCCTGCCATATCTCTGTTACATCTCTTTAAAGATCTTCGTCTCTCCAAGAAAATAATCAGCTCCTTCCTAGAAAAAATATCTAAAACTTCAATTTCCGGATCTATAAATCCTATGGCTTCGAAGGGGGAGTGAATTGGTGTAAGGTGAACGTTCACATGTGGCAAGACAGTAGTCCTAAGCCTACCGTAGCCAGTCGTTGGTCCGGAGTCCATCGCTCACCCCCTAGAAGTATAGTAATAATATTATGATGGGACTGGTTCCGGTCGGTGTATCCCATTGCAGCTCCGTTTGTATCTATTTTATCTATAATAATAATAAGTAAAATGGCAGTGTAGTCTTACTTTGTCCGGGAGCAGTGGGTTGTCCATTCCAGCCGATATTTCCGGCCTGCGGGGGTGGGTAGGGCCCACCAGGGTAGGGGGGCGGCGCATCGGAGTAAGTGGGACCAGACGGATAATCGGGACCAGATGGATAAGCGGGACCAGACGGGTAAGCGGGACCCGAGGGATAACCCGGGACGGAGGGCTGAGCCGGACCAGAAGACGCCGGAGCCGCCGGAGACTGGAATCCCAGCAGAGGCACGGTTCCGATCGTGATCGGGTAAGTCTCCGAAGGATTCATATAAGCCCCCGACACTTTCCCCTCAATCTGAAAATGAAAATAATATTATTATCCTAGGAAAAAGTGCACAAAGCCACTTTCGTCATAGTAAAAGAAAATATTAGGTCATCTCGTGCCCATCCTCGAAATAATTACCTACGTGCGCCGAACCGCCAGGGTTACCAAAACACATACACAATTTACAAGCGGTGAGCCTATTATAGCAGAAATGCAATTTGTCGCACGGTGGTTCTGACTGGTGGCCAGCGAGACATGTGAGAATCCAAGTAGTAGTACCGCACGGACGACGCGCGATCGTATGTGTGCAAAAACGCTGCTCTAGTATGGAGATGACCTACTAATCTCTTTTTACTATGCTTTCGTCTTCAAAGATGTATCTTACGTGTAGCTCATAGGTGACGTTTATGATTCCGCAGTGATTGAGATTCGAAGGCGGCAGCGGTGGAATGACAATTTTGGGATCGAACGTGCCCGATTGGTTGACGCCGATTCCTTCCGTGCGAATCTCCGCGATTGTCATGGCGGACGTCTTCGAGTCGGATCCAGATCCACTGAATCCGTCGAAGCTTAGATTTTGACGAAAAGCAGTAAAGGTGACCGTCTGAAATATATAACGATTCATGTAATACATAAATACGTAATTAATAGGGATGCAACGATTATTGATTTACCGATTACGATTCTGATTATTTCGAAAATAAACGCTAATTCCGATATGATTTATTCATACAACTGTACAAAATATGACTAGGACAGCCCGATAGCGTAACGTTTAGGTCGTCTGATCTTACATTGTAAGGTTCTGGGTTCGATTCCCGGCTGGGTCACCATTTTCTATTGGGATAAAATTAAAGGAAATGCATTTTCAATGTAGTCGATCGAATGCGATAACAAAAGACACACACATATTACATGCCCACATACAGATAAATACTTCATAGTAGGGTTAGTTGTAAAAGATGAAAATAAATCTGCCTATTGTGAAATTTCACAATAAAGAGTAGAAATTAAACGGACATATTTAACTCGTACACAGGACAGATTTTAAACATAACCGACAACCAGTTCAAGAGACGGGTGTCTCATTGGCTCTCAAATTATACTAGAGATGAATGATATATTACCGAGAGATATATTATAGAGAGAGATGATATATTAAAATATTTTATTTTTAACCACAAATTATAGGATATATAGATGTAAATTATGGATATACAGATATACAGATTATAATATGTTATATATTATTATGTTATACTATATTATATATAAATATGATACATTATTTTATATGTTATAACATATGATACCTATTATATTATATTGTAATATGTTATATTATATTATTTATATAATAAATACAAACGGAGCTGCCATGGAATTCACCGACCGGAGTCGGGCCCATCATAATACTATTTTTTACACTTCTGGGGGGTGAGCAGTGGATTCGGGACTTACGAACCGGCTGTGGTAGGTTTAGGACAGCTGTCTTGCCATATGTGAGCGTTCACCTTGCCACCCATTCACTCCCCCTTCGAAGCCATAGAATTTGAGATGCGCAAATCGCAGTTTTAGATAATTTTTCTAAGAAAGAGTTGATTATTTTTCTGGAAAGGCCAAGATCTTTAAAGAGGTGAAATAGAGATTTAGCTGACAGGCCACGAGCGCCAACTTCCACCGCGTGAAGGTGAACAGTGAAGCCGTTCCGGGTTACGGCATTTGCAAGATCATGGTATTTATTTAATTTGTACTCGTGGTCTTTTGGGATATTTGATTCCCATGGAACAGTTAATTCTACAATAAGAGCCACCTTCCGAGATAGAGAGTAAAGAGTTATATCTGGACGGAGGGCTGTGCATCCGAGACTTTCAGGGAATTTATACTGCTTAGAGACCGAATCAACCTCCAGAATCCAATCTGTAGCTTTCTCGATTATTGAGAAAGGTTTTGTAGTTAAATGTGTTTTTGCCTTTAGAGCCATCCCGCACAAACTGTATTGGGGGTTTGGAGTATTATGCTAAATTAAATTACGTATTGTTTTTATGAGGCGGAAGAAGGACAGCAGGCAAGGCGTGTACAGGCTAAGCAAATAATACCACAGAACTTTGTATCCATCACCCCAACACAGGTGTATACCTAGTGGGGTGATGTAATCCTGACAAGTTATTGCCCTTTTGCGATTTTCATCATATGTATTCTTTTAAAACTGTGTTAAAAAAATGATCGCAATGTTTTTTATGTAACTATAAAAAATAGGATAAATAAATAAATAAATAAATACCGCATAGTAGATTGCTTCCGCATTGTATTATTCATACCATTACATATCTCCCTGCACTGGGCCCATTGGAAGTACAGGTATTTTTGTGCAATTTTCTTGAGAATTGAGTAAAGGGTAGAAGTATTATTAGGTGGAATTTTCGTAGAATTTTGGGTGCTCCTTTACTAGCCGAATCATTCTTTCCAGATGACATTGCCTAGTAGTTCAAAGGAAACTTGAATGTTTCTCATAGTATCAGCCTGCGCGGGATTTTGTTTTTATATAAGATTTATCAGTGTTTTCTTAATCTGTATCTTGTGTTTTTCTGCTGGTAATCTTTAAATAAACGGGCCAACAACTGTTTCGATTTGGAATAATCGGAAACCACTAATAAATGTCGATTAATCCTATTGTATTACTAATTGCATCCCTAGAATTAATATGCCAATATGCGTACCTTATATAAAACAAGCTTGATCCCTTCGACAGCAACGTTGCTGTGATTCTCACACTCTATGTGTATAGGAATGCTTTGTCCCGAACAGTATCCGGACACTGGCGCCGTAATGTCGAGATGCAATGGACCGGACTTGCACCACAAACAACAGAAGGTTTTTTCAATCTGTAATCTTATGGGTTGCTAAAAACACAATAAAAATATTAGCTTTTTCAAACCCTTGTTGAACTGACAGAAATTATGCTAGGTATCCGGGATCTAAAAATCTATTCCTTCAAGGGGTGATTCTGAACAATCAAAACTAAAAAAATGGTTATGGTAAAAAAACATTTTCTTAGAAGTTACGAGTGTTTTTACTGTTAGATTATTTTACTTGAAAAAGTGATTTCAAAATATCAGTATATAGGCCTGCGTTACTGAAAAAAAAAATATTTTATATCAAAATTTTAAAAAATGCTTTTTCCTCAGTAAGTGGCCGTCCACATATTAGGTAATCACGTCTTTGGGCTTTTTGACTCCCCTTCCCCCTCCCCCATGTCAACAGATGTAATCAACGGCCTGACCCCCTCCCCTCCCCTCCCCCTCCCCCAAGATTACGTAATTAACCGAATTTGCGGAAATTGTAAAGAATCGTGAACCCAGCGTTTGTATAGTGTTTGAAGACGGTTTAAAGTGGAAAAAAACATTTTAGAATGCTTTTAAAAATGTACTTTAATAATTCAAAGTAATTGCAAAATCTCAGTCTTTTGTTTATTTTACAGATCCCAATTTTCAGACGGCTGTGGCTGTAAAGACGTATTAAAGAGAACAAAATATTCAAGAATGCATTTATAAATGCACATTTAACGTGCATTTTTAATCTAAAACCACGTTAATGCGCCACACAACCACGTTAATCTTTCTGCGATGGAAATGTAGCTAGCAGCGGCGCGCTAGGCTAGAGATGTAGCGGCCGCCGCAACGCAGCGGCTTGCCAGCCAAAGCAGGAACAGGCCCGGGCGACAATCGCAGACGAGCGCGTGGACTATCAAGCACATCACGCCAAGGGGTATCTTTGGCGCAGCACTGCACTATTTCCCAAAGGTTTAGACCAAAAAAATTGCCATGCCCGATGGCAAGGATGGGCACCTCCTCCCCCACCCCCCATATAATCAAGCGTAAGCCTCAGCTCCAACCCCCCCTTCCCCCCATTGTGATTTCGTAATATGTAGAAGGCCCTTAACCACAGTCTAAATCTAAAAAAGTTGTACTTTATTTTCAGCTAGTTTTTTATGTTGAATTATAACCCATAAGGAAAACTTGTAACATATAAAAGAACTGTTTTTTTAAGTTTTTCCTATTCAGTTTGATGTACAGAATTGTCCCTTAAAAAAAGGCATTTTATGTCCTGAACTGAGTGTATGTACTCACACGGCTATTTGGAGTGTTGTTCAAATCAAGCGGCGAAATAACGGTAAAGGCCATTTTAATGTCGTCGTCAGGTTGCCAGGCCCTATCGACGGTTGCTTTAATGGTGTATCTTACGTAGCCGTGCTCCCCTTCGAAAGACGACGGCAACACGACGGGTAGAGCATACGAGAAATTAAAGCAGTTGCTCCCGGCTGGTAAAGTGGTCTCGCCTTCAAAAGAAAGAAAAAACTTTAGAATTTTTAAATAAAATTAGCCAGCCGCAACTTCTAACGTCCAGCCCTGGATCTAATAGGGGGCAAATCGGGTACCTGCCACGGGCGGCAATTTAAAGGGGCACCAAATTTATGTGAGATGGCAACCAGGAACATCAAATTCATGTGTTTGAATAAAACTTCTTTCACTAAAGCGCCTAGCATCCAGGGCGCGTCTTACTATTGATTGGTAATTTGCATTTGGGACTCATCCTAAGTTGATTTTTGAGGTGCACGAGTATAAAAATCTCCTAATATTTGGGAAAGTGTTTTTCAGAAAATGAAAGAAAATAAATAAAAAACAATTTTCTTCTTTTGTTTCACTTACAGAGAATAACTCTTGGAAGGAATGTCGAACTGTCGCGCAAACCCTAAATAGGATTAATTATGTGACCGTTTTACAAAGCTTTGATTTAAATTTAACAATATTGTAAAGTGCTTATTTATGATGTCATTATTGTGCTATGCTATATTATTTCAATTTAATAAAGTGATTATGATTATGAGTTAAACAAGTGCCTACTTATCAAAGTAGTCTTCTTTTAAGCCGTGTTCGAACCTGTCGCGCACTCGATTGCTAATTTTTGAAACAGTTGACTATGTATGGGCAGGCAAGGATCAATAATATAATATTGCCTGCCCCGCTGAACGCTATGATACGACCGGTCCATATACTGTTCCGGATCGTCTACTGTTTTCAAGCCTGCAATAATCACGCACTCTAGGTGTGTCAACACGGCCTTAGTGTAGTTAGGTGGGCCATTATCAACAATATTACATGAGATGTAATTCAACCTACTATTATGATCATCCCCGGATCTAGAAGGGGGGTGGGGGAGGGGTACCTGCCCCGGGCGTTAATTTAAGGGGCGCTAAATTCATGTCTTCAGAATAAAAACTTGTTTCACTAAAGCACCTAGCATCCATGTCGCATCGTAATATCGATTGTTCATTTGTGGTGAAGCGCTATTAAATTGAAATCTATTTATTTTCAATTAAAATTAATCTTAGTACATTTAAAAACTCCCGCCTTATTATGCTGGTCGATGGTTGGTACTCGCGAACTGCGCTTGCCAATGGTGTTCGAATAAGTTCCAATGAACTCCGCAAGAGAGCGTTAACTGTCCACTGCGTGCGATTAAAATAAAAGTGAGCAGTTTTGCGCGCGCGCCAGGGACGAGGGTAGTTCTGATTGCTTACGCGTTTATGTCGGGAGAACACTTTTTTCGCCACATCTTTTTTCGCTTTTATTACGAACGCTCGCACCGCCTTTAAAAACGCATGAACGCTCGCACCGCCTTTAAAACGCATTTGTGTTAATTCGTCTCGAAGCTGGACGCTAAATAGAAACTTTGGTGTATAGAAACTTTGTGATCGGGAAATTATATTGACTGTCAGAACCCCGGTGTCGAGAATTATCTCGCAGGATCTCGTCCTGACTGTTGGATGCTGCTGACCTGGATTGGAACGAGGACATTCGGAGGTGAGTGCAGTCTTTGAGTTTCTAACTATCAACCGGCATTTCTCAGCATCTCAATTTGGACTTTACAAAAAACGAATTCGCAAAAATATAACAAAACAACGCAATAGTAGTAATCCTACACCCGTGGAGGAACTATTTACACGCTCCTCCGCTTCATTTGATTTTGGAATGCTTTCTAAGTAGATATTTTTGACATCATAGTGTAATGTCTCTGCCCGTGGCTAGAACAATAGCGGAGCCGAATAAACCCGAATACAATATGTAAATAAGTCCACTGAAGATTTGCAAAAAATGGATCCAAATCCAGCTCAAAAATATTCCAGAGACAAACGCAATTGATTTCTGTAAAGAACTCGCCCTATTTAAAAACCAAGCTCCACGTGTAATGTGGCGTGACCTGCCACAGTATATGTGCAAACATGACTTGCAAAAGCCTTTGCCAATATTAGTATAGCTTTGATGATAAATTTACTGCACATTACTGTCGACACCTGTCAGCTGTGAGCGAAGTTTCAGCAAACTAAAAATAATTAAATCCTACCAGCGTTCAACGAGTCTAAAACGTATATCTGGCCTCGGGATCATGTCTTTTAAAAATAAAACTGATTATGAGACCAACTTAGATAAGGCAATAGATTCTTTCTTGGAAAGGAATGCTCTACGAGTAAAGCTGTAGAAAGATAAAACAGTAAAATTTGCTTTGACCTAAAGATGGAACTTGTGTGTATGGTCTGCCTTATGCATTGTCTACACTGGTTGTATGTATTCTATATTAATGTTACACATAAGAAAAAGTAATTAGCAAACACATAATAAAGAGTGCAAAGGACAATGGGCAAAAATGTATGAGCGCTGGGCTCACCTCTCCAATAACAATAATATATTAACCATTGGAAGAAACTATTTATATAGAACATCAAGACTACTATAACTTACCTCAATTATGAACCGTTTTGGTGTTTTGACGTTCAGAATCTTCTTAAATATGGCTAATTACACGAACATTCTAATGTCAATTATTTATTTAAAACATTATTTGCAGTGAAGATATTTGCAGTGAATAAAAGATAATATATTATGATGTATGACCATGCTGGGCACACCATGCTGAAGAGCTGACCTTAGCATATTACATACGTCCGTAAACAGAGCGGGAATGAAATCATGAGACACATTAGAGAGTTCAAACAACATATCCCAGTATTTCCCCTCCGTATACTGCTGACAAACTCGAGCATTCTTAGGAATATATAGTTTGTACTTGTACAGCGTATGTACTTTATTGTTTTGGGTATTCTGCGACCGTTTTCGTTTAAACAGTTATTAACACTATGTAGTCGGGCATTTTCCCGCCAAATCGCGGTGTAGCGCGGATGTTTTTTTAAATTTTCGTGCCAAACTTAGACTTTCCGTAAAATATTCATATCTTACGATCTATTTCATATTTTTCGATGAAACTTTCAGTGTTTTACTTTAAAAAGGCGTCTCCATTTATTTACTTAGCAAAGTGTGTGTAATTCTGTTTTTTTATGTACAAAAATATATAATAAAAGCAAAATGAACTCAGAAACACGAATATAAGAAGTCCGAATGAAAGCAGTATTTTAAAGCAGTTACTGGAGAGACGAACGAAAATGCAAAAACAAAATCCTTTGTTAAAATTATCAGGTACCTATATCAGGTAATAAAATAATTTCAATATTCTGGCTGTTTATTTTTACCGTTATTATTTTTTGTTCCGTCTCAAACTCATTGTATCGGCAGGTAGATAGATCGGGTACCGCCGACAATAGATAATGCACAACCCATTTAGAGCCTCTTGTTTTTACAAGTTTACCGCACCTTACCGCTTCACGCAACAGAACGAGTAAACTCATCTCCCGCGTTTTACTATAAAAAGGGGTATGACGAGTTTACTCGTTTCCCGAAAAGAATGTTTTTAAAATACAATGCCTGAATGTGTTAGGTGCCCTAGGGGATGTCAGGTAATTAGCCATATTTAATAGGATATAACCATATTTGAGTTATGTCTATATCAAGTGTTGTTGTAATAAATGTTGTTGTAATATATCAGTTGTTGTAGTAATAAATGTTCTACATAAATTAATCTTTCCATTAATATAATATACAGCTATTGGAAAAGTGGGCCCAAAATGCCGATCTCTTTTACTAAACTGTTTTAATTTTTCCGATCATGAAAAATCCTACCCAGAATATTTGTTTTGTGAGTTTTTATCAATCATTAATCTCAGGGGGAGGGGTGGGAAGGGGAGGGGAGGGGAGGGGTGGGGAGGGGTGGTGAGGGGAGAAAAGGGAGGGAGGAGAGGGGAGTGGAGCCAATGACAACTTTTTGCCCCGGCCTGGAAAAAACGTAATTCTGGGGGCTGAACTCTTGGTTTTGAATTGTTATGTAATACAATAAGTAATCAAATAAAAATACCATTAGAGCTTCCCACCAAGTAGTATGACACTTTGAAGTATTCTTCATCTCCGCTGTAGTGGACTGTATAGTGATGTGTTTTACCATCTTTGTCTCTTCTCGTCCTGCTGTGGGTCCAACCGGTATGGGCTTCACCTTTCATTGTAATTCGGACTCCTGTAATGATACCAGCGCAGATAAGGGAATTTATGCATTACAGAAACTTTTCTCAAAAAAAAAAAAAAGAAACACTACTAGATTTGATCATTGTATTGCTAAATATGGAAAAAAAAAGCTTCGGACATGCAATATTTCAAGACGAAAAAAAACAAATTTACGTTAAAAAAATATACATATATTTTTAAAAGTTTTAAAAAACTAACTTAACCTACCGCAATATACATAGGTGTTTATGTAATATTTTTTAAAAAACAACTCTACCTACCGAAATGTATGGGTTTGACGCTTCTTTGAATGCCTATATCTCGCTTATTTCAGGCCCAAAAAGATTAGGAATGATTGCAGTATAGGAACCTTTTCAAAAATCGAAAAAGCACAGAAATACTACTAGATTTGATCATGGTAATGCTAAATGTGACAGAAAAAAGCTTCGAAAAAAACTTAGACAAAAAAAAACAAATTTTGCATACAAAAATAAAAAAGTTTTTTTCAAACTGAGTTTTTAGGATTGTTAAAAAAACTAATCCAACCTACCGCCAAATAGGTGTTAAGGTATTATTTGAAATAAAAACTAACTTAACCTACCGAAATGTATGGGTTTGACGCTTCTTTGATGTCGCTTATTTATTGAGACCAAATAAATATTATTGCAGATGTTGACGATAAAAAATCAACGATGCAGAACAGGTTCCTATACTGCAATAATACCAGATTATTGCAGATTTGGAATAAGCAAGTTTAATGTAATCGGGTGAAGTTGAAAAATCAACAGTGTAGAACAGGTTCCTAATATAACACATTAATACCTTAATAATAATAATAATAGTTGTTAACAGACATTTCTCGTCAAACACCTAATAATTGAAATGTATAGAACTCAAATACTGCTAAGACATTAGGGGCTGAGATTTAGTGTCTAAATATAACTAAAATATGCCTAAATATATATGAAACTCTCAAGCTTTTTGGTTGGTGGGCCAAGGGCTCTGCCAAATAGTAGCATTCTCCTTTACGTACAATTTTATCTAGAGCCCGCAAAAAAATAACTTACCGCGGCATTGCAGAGGAGAATCACACACAACATCAACCCGCCCATTCACGGTCTGCCCACAATAATAAGTCTTCCACGGATTATCCAAGTTAATCATGCAATCTCTTAACCCCATGTTGTTAATTTTAAGAAATAGCAATAACGTATATTATAACATTTGTCAGGGGTCGGACTGTTCCCAAATAATTCTGACACACCGCTGTGACACCAAGTGACACTGACAGAAGTTATTACAGGGATCAGAAACTCCCATACGAAACTGCTCTCACCGAAAACGTTAGCTTATACCACGCTTATACTGCCCCAGTATGGAAATGTTGGGCCTTCACGTACCAATAGCAGCATCAATGAGGCAGTGTGACAGTAGCGACTGCGTTGCGCGAACAGTGGCGCGAACGTTGGCTGTCATCAAGGTGAACAACGTATCCAAAGGGGGGGGGGGGGGGGCATAAGGGACCCATCGTCACCCTGATTTTTTTTCAGTAAAAATTAACAACAAAAATTCATCATCAGAGAGAATCCGCGATTTATGAACCTAGTGTTAGGCACATATCTAGGAGAGGGGGGAGGGGTAGTTTTTGTTTTATTGTACGGACAAATTCAAGTTTGGTGGGTACCGCGCGCGATATTTTAATGAAATCCCCCCCCCCCCCCCCCGAAACTGAAGTCTGGATACGCGCCTGGCTGTCATCCAAGAAGCCATTATCTACGATCTGCACGTTATCCAATGTTGGGCCACATCGTCAAGGTGGAAACGAGTCGGCACCTCGAGCGTGTCAAAATGTATGGCTAAGTAAGTGGGAAAGAGAGACACATTATGTTGGCCAACGGCAGATATGTTGGCTATATGTTGGCCAGCGTGTAGAGTACCTATACTAACTGCTCTACACCTTGGCCAATATTGGGCCACATCGTTATGCCCGCTCTACACTTAGTCCGCGAATCGCGCGCGAAGCCGCGAAGGGGCGCGAACGCGTAGTGTGGAACCGTTTCGCATATTTTTAGCGGCTTTGCACATTCTTCGCGCCCAGTACCCCGATTTTTTTCGGTTTTCTGTCCCGCGACAAAGGGACCGCGAAGTGCGAACTTAGTGCGAACGCACATAGTCTCCACACCCGCGCGCCGCTCAGTTGACCGTTGGCAGCGTCGGTGTGTAGTCGCGTCTGTTCCTAATTGATATGATGCTGAGATTTCCTACAAAATTACCGTAAACTGGGTGAAACAATTTTAGATGCAATTTCTTGAATACTACTAAACCGAACACGTATTTTGGGATGTAAATCGTAAAGATTAGGTATATGAAAAAATATAAAAATCACGATGCGTCACTAGCGCCATGATGAAAAAACATGTAGAATTTTTTAAAAAAAGGGAATCCCTTGCTATCTAGTTATAGAAATGACAAAAAAAGTAAAAAATCCTACCTGAAAAAAGCTCAGTTGGTTTGAATATGAAATAATGAATGGATTATGTAATTTTGTTTTTACTTTTAATATATTCATAATTATAGTGCGCTATTGCGCACAACATGAGGGAAGCAGTTGAAGCTAATTTGACGTCCATCTCCTTCAAACGCGCGAACTGTAATGTGAAACTACGGCGAACTTTGCTTCGCTCATCGCGAGTTCGCGGTGAGTTCTCGCCGCGAAGTCGCGCGTAGAGCGGACTTATAGGTGGAAGCAAGTCGGCACCACTGTGACGTGTGAAAAATTTATGGGAAAGATCGGGAGACACATAGGCAATGGCACATATTATGTTGGCTAGCGTGTAGAGTATAATAACCATTTTACACCTTTGCCAATATTGGGCCACATCGTTAAAGTGACAGCAAGTCGGACGTGTGAAAAATGTATGTGAAAGAGCGGGAGATACATAGGCAATAGCACATGTTGGCTTAGAAATTAGTTTTCATTTAAATGCAATTATATCCAGTTATATAATCTCCGTATCCGATTACCTAGTCAATTAGGTTTAGTTAAGGTGTGACCTTTTTAATCCATTGTAGTTTTTTCAATGCTATCTCTTTTCTTGTATTATTCCTAGGTAAAAAAAACCTTCACAGTGTAAAAGAATTAAATCTATTTACCACTTCGGGCAGGAACTTTAAAAAAGCATATGTATACCCTCTGGGTTAAGAAAACGTACATTGCGTAAGGTGTTCTGTAACCTGAAATCCTATACTGATAAATCGTTTTCTAAAAAAGGTATTTCCATAGAGTTTTTTTAAATTTTTTTTTTATTTGAAAAAATGTTTGTTTTAGGTTTTCTGATATTTATAAAGGTGGTGGTTAGTACCTGCGGTTCTGCATGTGGCAGCTAAAATCAATGTAAATAATTTAACACAATCCACCTCACTGACACTATAAAAAATATTTTCAATAGGACCCGCTAGACAGCGCTGCCACGGCGGCATCCAAATATCTGTCCTTAATGGCTCGAAATGTCTGTTTCAAAATCCTAATATTATTATTGGCAGTGACGCTAATTACCGATAAATTAATTACATATTACTCTGTGAAAAAATGTGAAAACTGAGTAGTTCCTCAAAAGTATCAGTAATGAAAATGCATGATCGTTTCTAATTCCGACGTAGACAAATTTCACCTGATTTTATATAAATGTTAGGTTTCTGCCTGAGTAAAGCTCAAAAAAAATATAAATTTTAATTTGTTTAATTTAATAATAAAAGGAATGAAACTTTCTTTTTTATATTTTTTGTAAAAATAAAATTTACAACCCTGTCTTTCTTTTTAAATGACTGCAGCCTTGGCGAAAAGACCAATCCAAAGTCTACCGAATAACATAAATTAATTATTGTCTGTGTGGTTCCGTCAGTTTGGCATGACAATGCTGTACAAACATTTACCTGCTCCGCATTTCCGTCTGTACAGAATTCTCTATCTTATAACGCATTTTTACTCTTTGGTTATGTGATATTCGTATAGACTGATAACCCGAGATAATTAATAAAAAATTTTTACGTAAAACACTGTAAGCGACAAAAATGTGTTTTTTAGAGTAAGGGTTTTTTTTCAAATATAATCAAAAAGCAGTCATAGTAAATACACAGAAATTAATATATATCTTTATTAATCCGTTTTACAACGCCTTGACGTTTTATAAGGTCTTATCTCTTTTCGATATAAATGTCTCTTAAATTTCAAAGAATACCCAATTTACTGGAATATTTTTATTTAAAATATTGGTAAGCTCAGACTATCAGAAAAAGTATGTACATACTTAATAAACTATCAGAAAAAACTTTAAATCGTTTGTTTACTTCCTATTAGTAACTGTAATGTTAAAAAAGTTTAGCTTACTACAACTAAAACTAACAACATTGCATTTATGTATAGTTTACTTGCTATTAGAATTTCGGTCTAATGAATCGTGTTTCAGCCACCATATCCGCAATATTTCCGTCGAATGGAATATTCAGAAATTCTTGATCATGAAAATAGACGGTATTATTTCTTTTTCGCGAAGAGTTTTCAATTCCTGATATTTAATCAATCTAAGACCCGAACCAGCTTCAATTATTCTAGCATCTTGTCGCGATCGTGTAATGGTCGTGACAATGATTTAAAATAAATACTTAGGAATGAATGAATGAAAACGGAATGTACTGGGAGATGTTTTAACTGTTCTGAGATTGCAGAAATAGTGCACTAAAAGAAAGTGATTTAAAAGAAACTGAAGAAGACTATTAGACTGAACATTTGTCGTAAGATGTAAGATTGATGACATACATATGCATTTGAATTAATTTAATAAAAATGTATTTGCATATGCATTTGTAATAAAAATGTGATATTCAACACTGTATAAGTCTTAAACTATCAATAAATTTCAAATATTACCCAATTTACTGGAATATTTGTGATAATATTATCGGTAAATACGTTGATACTGGACTAAACTATCACAAAACAAAAACTAAATTTAATAGCCATTAGTAATTCTAATCATTGATTATAATATAATTCTATAATCTTCAAACAGTTTAGGTAATACTCCGCCTAAAACTAAAACATTGCATTTGTATATATTATGCTTTACTTGTTATTAGAATTTTAGTCTCGAATCGTCCTCGTCTGTTTCAGCCACCGTATTGTTTGGATAAAATGTGTTAGCAAATAAATTTATTGCTATTTCTTTGAAATTCGGTATTTCTTAGTTTTCCGAATTTTATATATTTTTTGGCAGGCAAATAAGCTGCCGCAAACATCTCCCAGTTTTAAAAGTCATGGTATTTCAATGTTGCAATTATTGGGAATCGTTCTGGAATTAGTAAAATTAATGTGTTAAGTACCTACTTTTAGACGGCGCCCAGACAAAGCAACGTCTAATAAAACCTATGTGACGTGAATAGATTTCACTGGCATCATTGTATGCCCGGGTAAAATGATATTTATTTGGAGGCTAGTTATAAACTGTGACCCTTTTCATTACATATGAGACCATCGCTAGAATTGCCTAGTTCCGGTTCTGGCCAGCACAGCTATCACAATAAAGAAATACTTTTTGATGAGCTTCACTCTCGTCCACCGTTTTTTAAATATTGATACATACCTAGTTCTAAATATTTCATTGCATCCCTTTTACCATCTGCTTTTACCATAAATAGTAACCTATCTTAGTTCCAATTTTATATTAGCTTTTATTGTAGAATGCGTATTTTGTTATCATACAAGTTAACACTCTCTCGAAGGGAAGTATTCGAAACTTTCTGAAAATCGGAGCTTTGCACATAAGAAAAGAGTATCTTTCTTGCTTTTCTCCTGATCTAAAAAAAAAATGCTTTGCATAGTTCTTTATTCCTTAATCAGCGATTATGCGTGGGAAAAGGATAGTGCCACACTTGTTCCACGTACCTACGCAACTCATTATGACATCTGCCACTTGCATTTATATGAAAGTAGACACACTTATCCCATGCAAAGTTGCGTGGTATGTGTGTGCTTTCATGCACAAGGGGCAGATGTCATAATCATTATTAAATTATCTTTGGTCATAATGCGTTGCGTAGGTACGTTACGTACGTAGGACCAGTGTGCCGGAACCGTATATTTTAGCGTAAGTCGTTTCCGATATAGATATATTAGATATCTCTGCTGTCGCTTACAGTATTAACTTTATTGAAATAATATAATTGTACACTAATATGATTACGTTACCTTTACTCGGCGTTATGCCACCCATCATATTATTTTATTTCGGTTATGGCAAAAAACGATTTTAACGAAAATGTCGCCTACGACGTTTTGCTGACTATGGCTCGATTTTCATGGGCACTTCTTCATTAAAAATAACAGGAAAAATGGCACACCACAACCGGATCGCCCATCCTGTCAAAAAAACACGTATTAGCATTTTTTTGGTTCCTGTGTACGCAAAACCGAAATTCTGGCAAGGTCATTGATGGTCATTGATTGCGAGTGCCTATATTTATATGAATTGAGTGCCTACAGCAATCGTATTTATTTTTCTATCGTATGTATCTTCGGGCGTTCTAAATATCCAAGCTCTGCAATGTGTCACAGCGAAGAAGAAAAATAATTCTTTGATCGTCGACGTTCTCACGGGTGGCGACGAATTCGTACACTTGTCCTACGTACGCAGTGCACCACCAGTGCACTAATGACATCTGGCCCGTTAATTTGCACGAAAGCAAAAATATATCCCACGCAACGTTTCGTGGGATGAGTGTATATATGTGTACTTACATTCCGTGAGATTCGTGGGATGAGTGTATGTATGTATGTGTACATTCCTATGTGTGTATATTTCGCACCACAAAAACCAACACAACAGTTAAGAAAAGAAGATATTTCAACGATGCGCTGGATAAATGTGTCTGATTTCATGCAAATTCAAGGGCCAGATGTCATATTCGCTGCGTACATTGCGTACATAGGACAATTGTCTCGGCAGCATAAGGGCAGCGCCACCCTGCTACTACGTAGGTACGCAATGTTCATAACGCATTGTGACATATGGCCCAGTGTGCCGGCATCGTAATTGCATTTCTTTCTGTCGCGTGTGTGCATTCTGAAGAGTCTACTAGCGCTACAATAATTCATAGCGAATAAAAAATAATTAACTGAACGTCTACGTTAAAATTATTATATTACTCATAGATTTATTATACAATAATTATAAACTTTGGTTATAATCATAACGCGTTCAGCGAGCGTTTGTTCGGATCGACGAACACACCCTTCCTACTGTCACTGTCAAGCTGACAGCTGGGCGATGTTTGTTTTCGTTATTCGTTTCATAACCCTAATTAAGAAATAAATGGCTCAAATTATCAAACTAATATTAACGCTTTTAATCGGCCTAGTGGCCATCGCCGGCGACAACTTAGTGATAAAATACGATGGAAATTCAGTTGCAAAAGCATTTAGCGACAACATTACTCACGGCGTAATCGGAGGATTGACGTGGATGGTTTTCGACTATTCCAAACCGCAAAAGTGGGAATATGCGGCGGGGACGGCGGTGTGTCTCGTACTATCGTCTTTCATCGATTTGGATCACTTTTTGCAAGCGAGATCGTTTAGGTTACAGGTATGTATTGCCATTGATTATATCGATTGTGCACTCTGACTAACAGTCGGGGGAGTCTGGAAGCTGTACTGTTTCCTATAGAGCGGGGGTGGTTGCGGACCTTACGGCGACTGCTCTTGAAATGACCATCGGCCATCCGATCCTGGGTGAAGAGCCGGGCAAAGGACGCCGTGGTCCGCGATAGATTCGGTATACACCGTTTCACCGCTTCGTAAGGGAGAGGACCGCGCAAGCGACCTCGAACTCGGAACCAATCGAGAGACCGGAGAAATCTGGTCACAATTGGAAGCAAGGGCGCGAGTGTCGGCCCGCCAGGTAACATTACTGGCTATCTCGCGGTTAAGGCGTTGGTCTCTTGCGGGTTGTGGCGTAGCTAGATGATGGACTGTTTTGTCCCAAGTCTTCTACGCTCACTCCAGGGAGATAGAACGACTAATCGTTAAAACTTCCTGTGGTGACGGGCTCGCCCGCTGTAGTCGACAACCCAAGTTGCCATTGATTATACTATACGCTTTATAATCAACGGTATTGCCAATCCAGTGTTCCTCACAGTAAACAGTAGCTTAACTCAGTACTGTTGCACAAATAAGGTCGGCAATAAACGTCCGATTTTTCTATCTATCGAACGTGCCGAATCCGATAGTCTGATGAGACAATTGGAAGGCGCTTTTGCCATTCAATACACATTCATTTGTTTGAACATTCAATACTCGTCCGATCCGATAGTCGGATCAGACGTCCGAGTAGGAAACAGTGGCGCTTACGGTTTTATTGTCGTTCCGACTGTCTGAAGGCCCTATGTATGTGCGTTTCGTAAACAAAGTTCAAAAACAACACAGATTGTTGTGTTGGCCTCGAACGGATGCATCGCATCGCGTTGTTTGTGTAACTATGGCGGAGGAATATGATATAGAAGACTTATTTGACCATAGAAAAACATATTTGCTTATGAAACGTGGGCTGGCAAGACTGCACAAATTTTCTTCTGCAGAAATAGCCAATCCCATTACCGTACTTTGTTTTGTTAATATTGTTTCAATTGAGTTCAAAGTTCATAAAAGGACCTTGTACTCATTCTATAAAAATAACAAAAACCGTTCCGGATAATTTAGTAATTTAAGATGCTTTAAATGGAAATTACTGTCTTTAAGTCTTGTCGAATCAATAGTTTGGATCCAATATCATCGTTTCTACTTCTTTTTCTGCATTAGCGCTAGCAAATGGGCATTTCGTCGTCCATCTTTTTTGTCTACTCCCGCTAACCCAACGAATGGACGCGCCGATAGCCCAGCAACAACTGAGTTCATTAATGTCAGTCAGTAGAAATCGGACGTGTATGGAGTGAATCCGATCCGATAGTCTCATCAGACAATCGAAAGCAAAATCGGACGTGTATTGCCGGCCTAAATGTCGGTACTTATTAGGTATTGCTATCAGTTCTACTTTTAGATTTTTTAACGTTTCCCAACTATATTCACCACGCTGATTCCAAAACTGCAATAATCTTTAATCTTTTGTCGGACTCAATAAATAAGAGAGATATAAGCATTTAAAGAAGCGTCAAACACCTACATTTCGGAAAGATATATTTTTTAAACAATCCACAAACACCTATATGGCGTTAGGTTAGTTTTTTTAAACCATCATAAATACTAATCTAAAAAAAAAAACCCAACGCAATATCCTATCAGATTTAGCCTTAGAAAGCCAGCCATGGGAATGAAACTCACGACGGCATCTTTTCAACCCTCGAAACTTTGTTTGTAGGGGGTGTTAGTGCACGCATACTATTATATAATGGTAGGTAATTTAATGAAGGCGGCATTTACCACATATAACTGCGCAATTACGTAAATAAGGAGATCGGCCGCCTGCGAGCTGCCGCAACAGAAAACAGATCGGCCGCCTGCGAGCTGCCGCAACAGAAAACCACCGACTGATGGTATTGGTATTGTAGTGGTTAAAATGATCGAATTTAGTAGTGTTTTTTTTAATTTCAATAATAGGCGAGGTAGCAATACCTAATAAATTACTAAATGCTGACTGCTGCGCGTGTCGCCCGGAAAGGGTTGTCACTTAAAAGAAATAAGTGCCTTAAATGTAATATAGGAGTTCCACTAAAAAGGAACCGTTTATGATGATGTCGATGTTCGACTTGCAGCAGGGGGCAGGTGTCATCCCTGCCCCTGCCAACGCCACGGGGGGGGGGGGGGGGGGGATGTATTGCCATATAACAAAAACAGAGCCGAAGAAAGAAGAAAAGAAGAGCAGTCTCAAGGGTTGGACATCGTCAAGGACCACATAATGAGTTAAAATATATTAAGTGTAATTTTATCTGTGCTACATTTTTCATTATGTTGGTCATGGTCACATTCGAGACGGCACGGCTGTCCTTCCGAGGGGTAAGTTGGTATATGAAATAATTGATCATATAGCGCATTAGATAGCTCTATGTCGTACTATGATTTGGCAACTAGATATCACTCATAGTTCCAAAAATTTTGGCGCCCACTAGTTCTATAATTTTGGCGCCCACCTGTCCTGCGCCCACTTGGCTCGCGCCCAGTTGTCCCTGCGCCCAGTTGGCCTAGCGCCTAGTCGGCGGCGTCCAGTCAGCAGCGCCCAGTCGGCTGCGCCCAGTTGGCCGCGCCCACTTCTCCTAGACCGATTCATACCCCTTCGAAGCCTTAGAATGTGAGATGCGGAAATCGCAGTTTTAGATATTTTTTCTAGGAAAGAGTTGATTATTTTTCTGGAAAGACCAAGATCTTTTAAGAGGTGAAACAGAGATTTCGTTGGTAGGCCACGAGCGCCAACTTCCACTGCGTGAAGGTGAACAGTAAAACCGTTCCGGGTGACGGCATTTGTGAGATCATGGTATTTATTTAATTTGTACTCATGGTCTTTTGGGATATTTGATTTCCATGGAACAGTTAATTCTACAATATACCTTCCGAGATTAAGAGTTATATCTGGATAAAGTGCTGTGCATCCGAGACTTTTAGGGAATTTATACTACTTAGAGACCAAATCGACCTCAAAAATCCAATCTGAAGCTTTCTCAATTATTGAGAAAGGTTTTGTTGTGAAATGTTTTTTGCCTTTAGAGCCGTCCCGCACAAACTGTATTGGGGGTTTGGAGGGTAATGTCAAATCCTTGTTGGCACGGGCCACTGAGAGGCTAATTACCTCACGAATAACCTTGACCTAAGGCCACCTAGCAGCCAGCTAGAATATGTCTAGCTGTGCAAGGGGGTATTGCTACAAATGGGACATGAACTATCCTCGGCATAGCTCCAACAAGCGAGGCTACTGGGTCTGGAAGTGTATACTGAAAGGCATTCAAATAAAATTTCAGCATCTCTGGCGTCGTCATAGAGCATTACCTTCCAATGCATTGGAGGTGGAATGAAAAAGTACCCAATTATTGTCCAATCATTCTGGCATTAAAGGCCAATAATGTGGCCATACTGTTGCTGTCTCATCATAATCTCCCCGCATATATTCGTCTTTATCTCGAAAAAATTGCACGTTCACAATACTTTACCTCCTCATCGGTTTGTAGGCCGGTAAAGTGAAAAACTATCCTCTTTCCCTAAGCACTCTACAGATTAACACCTTGAATAATGTTGACATGTGAGAGTTTGACGACTCGGTTGACGATCATAAGCTTCGTCTTGCTTCTATTGATAGTTAGTTCCAATTATGTGTACCTAATATAATGTTTTTCGCTTTTCAGGATATGAAAAACTTTCCATCGCGCCCAATAATGCATTGTACTACGCTCATGGTATTAATTTCAGTAATCTTAAATGCAATGTCTTATTTGATAATGTCGCGATATGTAAATTTATTGAGCTGGAGTTTATTTGGAGCGACTATGAGCCACCATACCAGGGACGCGACGAGGCGGGGCTTCTGGTGCTATCCATTCGGATCAACGCCTCCTATTCCATACTTTTCTTATATATTATTGTTAATCGCATTGCCTTATTTCATGGAAGCGTTACGTAACTTTTTGGATGCTGATTTTATGAAAAAAATACTTGTATCTAAATTAGATGTGAAATATTCGATATTGTGAAGATGACAAATACTGTCGATTGATTGGATCAATTGAGGACTGTCTTCTTAAAATGATACCTCAGGTTTATTTTCATAATTGAGTTTGTAATGAATGAGAATGTAATTTGCCTCTCTGAGAGCCAGAGACATCAGTGAAAAGAAATGTCTATAAAACGGTACACAAACCTTTTTTTTATCAGGTGCAAAATGTGAGTTTTTTCAAAGTGATACATCATTAATACAATACAATCAACTACTCCAGTAGAGAGGCATTTCTACACTTGGATGCGTCACAAAATTAAATGCTAACAATTTAATTATCTAAAACATAACTATCATGTCATGGCTGTAATATTATATTCATTATTACCTACATACAAATAATCAAAATATACTAATGTGATTTAATGGTCAGGGAGAATAATATATTAAAATAGAAAAGCAAATTATATCAATCTAGTAATATGCCTTCACAACTTTTAAAATGAATATATGAAAAATAAATTATACGAGAAATAGAATGTCAGCTATCGTAATGCCAGTACGTTTCAAATTTTGCAAATTTAACATGCAAATTTAGAAAATAAACTCAGAATTTTCAAACTCCCTTATACCATAAATTGGGTTTCTTACCAAATTATTTACAATTACCTTTTTAAATTGATCCTCTCCAAGGCTTTTGATTTGCTCTGGAATCTTATTATAGCAATACGAATTTCGGTGAATAAACCTGTATCGCACTTTGTTAAGTCGCTGTCGGTTTATGTGGAGATTGGATTTCTTCCTTGTTTCGTGATGATGAAAATCACTATTAACCGGGACTTCTGCTAGGTGTCTATGAGCGTACATGATATTTTGGTAGATGTAAGATGAAAACAGAGTCATGATTCCTGATTCTCCGAATAGCGGCTTACAAGAAATTCTTGGAGAGATTCTATATAAACTGCGTTCCGCTCTTTTCTGGAGGAGAAAAATTCATTTTGAATTTGGTGCCATTCTTCAAAACAGTAGGCCATATGTTATTAGGGAGTAGAAATACGCAAAATAAACAGATTTAGCGGCTTCAAGACTGCATACATTTTTTATCTTTCTAATAGCGAAATAATCCATAGATAATCTTTGTCTTGCGATTTTTTTAAATGACATCAGCAAGTATGTTAATACACAGACATATTAGGAGATAATAATAAAGAGACCCTACCAAAATACTGAAGTCGTTTGTCTCGTCTAAAGTGGAGGATCCAACTATTATAAAATTGTCAATGTTGAAATTACTCCGGAAGATTTTGTTAAAGCGTTATACGTCTACCATAGTATACCGAGCTGGAACAGTAAGCATACTCTTGAGCGGCAGGGCGATGCGGGGATAGGGTGCGAGGGTAGTGGGCAGAGGGATTGTCTCGGCGAACGCCTTTGGTTGGTGTTACACACGGGAGGATGTTGTCAAATTTCTCGAATGTTTGAATATCTCCATCAGTGGAGTAGCAACTCGAGACGTTGTGACTAAGAGAAGCTACTGTCTGTATACTGTGCATCCACTGCAAAAGCATCATTTTGATAAAAACTCCCACTTTTATAAATAAGATATTAAAGAAGGTTTGTATTTATAATTATCAGTGTTTTTTTAATATCTGTTTAGATTTTTTAATATCTGCCTTAAGAAGTTAGTTATTTGTTTAATTTAAGTGTAATTATTAGGAAACGTTTTATGAATAAAAATGTTCATCCTGTAAAAAAAGATTTTTGCTGATGTATCATTTATAGAAAACGGTCCTCAATTGCTGCTATCTTATTATATATAATAAAAATGCTGTGATATTTTTTTATGGTTTTTAATCAAATTAGATAACATTGGCATGATGTGTTGATGTGTGATTGTGTGAATGTGTTGATTTCGCTAAAGTCTTCCTGTAAGTGAAAACACTAAAATGAGCGGTAGAATGATTTCACAGTAAATAATAACACTTGCGGAGCTCCGATTCTGAGATTCAGCCCTATCGGACTTGGGTCTGAAGCTTGGCATATCGCCAACCCGAATGAAAAATGGGAGCGTGCTGAGTGGTGCGTGAAAGTTACGCAGCCATTTTTTTCCCGTATGATTTTTTTTATCGCCGTACCCAACTTGCCAAATGCCTGCGGGAAGATAGACGTCCCTCGTACGGGCACCTTCCTGAAGAACTGGCGCTACCAGAACGCTCTCTCCGAGAAGGTATTCTGTGAAGAAAAATTGTACTGGCATCAATTCTGCAGAATTCTTCTAAGAGTGGACCTATGATACTTTATGTAAGATAAAAAACTCACATATAATTGACGAAGTTAAAAATAAAGATGTTTTAAAATGAAGGATCGTAAGACACATTGATTAATATCAACTTTTTGAAATTTTGGTTCGGTGAGTTTTTTTTGTTGTTTAAGCTGAACAGATTTTATAAAGAAAACAGGGTTTATAAAGAAAAGAAATAAAATAAATATATAAAATAAAAATAAATAAAATACAAACGGAGCTGCCATTGAACTCACCGTCCGAAGTCGGGCCCATCATAACACTAATATTACACTTCTGGGGGGTGAGCGGTGGGTTCCGGATTAACGACCGGCACTGGTAGGTTTAGGACAGCTGTCTTGCCACATATGAGCGTTCACCTTACCACCCATTCACTCACTCCCCCTTCGAAACCAAAGAATTTGAGATGCAGAAATTGCAGTTTTAGATTTTTCTAGGAAAGAGTTGTTTATTTTCCTGGAGAGACTAAGATCTTTAAAGAGGTGATACAGTTTTGGCTGGCAGGCCATAAGCGCCAACATCCACCGCGTGAAGGTGAACAGTGAAGCCGTTCTGGCTGACTGCATTTGCGAGATTATAGTATTTATTTAGTTTGTACTCGTGGTACTACTATTTGGTTAGTTTGTACTGTTTATACTTTTGGGATATTTGATTTCCATGGAACAGTTAATTCTACAATAAGGGTCATCTTCCGAGATCTGGCAGGAGGGCTGTGCATTCGAGACGTTCAGGGAATTTATACTGCTTATAGACTGAATCGACCTCCAGAATCCTATCGGAAGCTTTTTCGATTATTGAGAAACATTTTAAAGCTGTCCCACACAAACTTTTAAAGCTGTCCCACACAAACAGCAAGAACAGCAAGGACTTCGTCGTAGCGGTAAGTGTACCGTCCTTAATTGGAGGCCACCTTGCAGCCAGCTAGAATATGTCTAGCTGAGCAAGGAGTATTAATACAGAGGGGACATGAACTATTCTTAGATTAGCTCCAACGAGCGAGGTTCCTGGGGTCTGGAAGTGTATGCTGAAAGGCATTTGAATAGCATTTAAGCATCTCTGGCATTCAGTCATAGAGCATTACCTTCCAGCGCATTGGAGGAGGAATGCCAAAGGCCCCAATTGTTGTCCAATCATTCTGGCACTGAAGACCAATAGCATGAGCCATGCTGTTGCTGTCGTAATCTCCTCGCAAGAGAGACTTCTTTAAGTCCACATCGCTCATGGTTGTACTGCTATACCCAGACCAGTCCGCGGGGTACTAAATTATACCTCCGAAAAAAAAGTGAAAACAGGGAAATGTCATTGGCCTTGATGAGTATTTCCCATCACAGTTCCTCCTCAGCGTCAATCGGAGGGTCTTCGAGATATCCTACCTTTGGACCTGACCGGAAGGACTGATCAAGGTCTACCATCACCGCGTTGACCTTGATCAGTCTTTCCCGTCACACATTTTCTTCTCCCTTCATTTAAGAGCGGACTATAATATTTTGTTCCATAATCAATTCATGTTTCAATTCATTTGGAAACAAGCCGGATGGCAATAGTATCTCATTTTCACAAAATATATGTCATTGATTGTTTTTTTCCCACAGATCCAACAAATGTTTAAGCAAAATATTTACAAATTCAATGTCAACACAAATCTTTGAGGTCACAACAAAAAACTCAACCATACAAAATTTAAATCTAATCCTCTTAAGAATGTTTTGCATTAACGAGTGGTGGAGATGTGGAATAAACTACCGTTTAAAGTGATTAATGCAAGCTCTGTCAATAAATTAAAAACAGACTCGATTTATACCTAAAAACTTGTTTATATTGCTTATTGTTTATATATTGTTAATATTGTTTAGCTTTACAAGATCTGATCTAGACGTATCAGCAAAGCTGCCTGTCCTGAATAAGTCACTTTATATCCATTCATAGCAGGCTGCTACTTCAGAGTTCCAACGCACAACGATGTATAGAAGCATAATTTTTTATAACAATCTGCCACAAAACTTGAAAAATATAATTAGGTATGTTGAGTTTAGAAAACGAACGAAACAATATTTCTTGTCTAAATGTTTCTACAATTTGAGTGAGTTTTAACTTAAGGAATTTATGTTATTTTATTTTATTTATTTGTTGCATTTGAATTGTTTATTTCATGTCTGTAGTTTCTACACCCTAAACGGGTTTATTTCATGTCTGCAGTTTGTAACGCCTCGTTTGATATTTCGCCGGTGTGTAGTGTGGCGCCGTGTGTGTAGTGTGTGTGTAGTGTGGGCGCGAGGTGAAGTCGTGGTTGTGTGTCCGAAGTGTGAAGCGCCGCGATAGATTCGCAGATAATGATGGTCGCGTATACTATGCGTGGTTTGTTGACTCGAAGATAATAAAGAGCGCGAGTACTTGTAGATGAGCGGTTACTGTCCGCCAGGGAATGATAATGATGTCGCGGTAACTGCCCAACAAGGGAATGATATTGATCTGATCTGATATTGATCGTGTGAATGATGCAATAGTTATGAGTGGGGTGAGAAATAATGTGTTAATTCATATCGATCAGAAGAAATGACATTAGTCATCGTTTGACTGTGCATAAAATGCCGAATTTAGTTGGAAATCAATTGCAACTGCCTCGTGTATATTCGAGCGTGTTTGCGATTTCGATTCTATAGAAATTACTTTTTTGTTGTGGGTATGTTGGACCGAGTCTCCAACTAAGTGCAGGTGATCGGATGGCTGGCCATCCACCCTCTTATCACCATCATCATCAAAATCAAACTTTTATCCCAGCCCAGTGTCTTACTCGCTAAGCGAAACACTCGTTCAGAGAAACAATTTTTCCCATACTCACTATAAGAGGTGCGAATACTCATTGAGGAATTACTGCGAATTCCTCGCTATAAGATTGTGCTCGTTATGAGAGGTTCTACTGTAACTGTTAGTTTAATTATTTTATTTATTTACCATCTGCAATAGTCAAAGCGGTTTTATCTTCAGGATCGACCCACCAAATCGGCGGGTTGACAGGAGTGCCGGTCGACGAGTATTTCTCCATAATCTCTATTATTTTGTCCGAATAAACAGCGTGCAGTTTCACAAATTTCTTACTGAGCGCCGTTGTCTGCAAAAAAAACCACTTTATAACATCCTACCATTTTTGAGAAATTTTAATTTTTCTAAAAATTTGGTTTTTGACCCGATTTAACCCCTAGAGCCCCAATTGGCCGATATCGGCTACAACACGATTCAGCGTGGTGGCCCCGTTTTAATTTTATTTTAATTTAATTTGTTTTATTTTATTATGTTTTATTATGTTAATATGTTTTATTTTAATTATGGGTACAGTGGTTTGGCAGTAATTAATATTTTGGTGAGACAGTGTCATAATTCAATTTTTAAACTAATTTTTACTAAAATTTTTTGGGACATCAACTTGTCAATCGGCTGAGGGCCCGATGCCTGAAGGGTTAAGTAGAAAATGTGTCCTAATTTCAATACTCATTTAAATAATTAAAAATAAACATTTTTACATCCTCTAATGTATATTACTTCGAATAAAAACAATTACAACGATATGTAAATAGAAGAAAAAAGGTAAAATTGCAATAATATATTTACTAAAAACTAATTCCCAAAATTGTAAGACGATTTTTAATAAAAATTAAGTAAAGAAATTTTGTTGATCAACAATTAAAACAGCTGTGTTTTTTATGCACTTTAAAATGGTGTATTGCCGCTGCATTATGGTGGAATCATGATGATGATGTCCTCCTCATCGTGATCCGACGACAGTGACCTCTTCGTTGACAGGACTTCTTCGAATATGCACGCGGAAGTGACTCGTGAATCTCAGTTTGTTTTTGAAGGTCCGATTACAACGACTACAGTAGAGTTCACCGCAGTCGTTGTAAGTATATGTGTAATTGGGCTTCGGACGAGTTTTGCGCTGTTGGCGGTTCGAGTCGAGGTTTTCAAGCCGGGCTTCCTCAAACTCTTTAATTTTTGTGGTCACCGTGGAGCGCCACTCGCTGCGTTTGTGAGCAGCCCTCTCCCAGCTCCCAGGTGGAATACCACTGGCGGTTAGGTGCCTTTTTAACACATCTTTATAGCGTAGGTGCTGTCCGCCGACTTTGCGTGCGCCTTTTGAGAGTTGGGCATAAAACACGGCTTTCGGGAGGCGGTCGTCTTTCATACGCACTATATGCCCACAGCACCTCAGCTGAACTTTCATGAGCATAGCTTCCATGCCCTGCATTTTCGTCCGTCGTAACACTTCTGTGTTTGACACACGGTCTTCCTATGTTATCCTCAGGATGTTTCAGAGGCACCTCATGTGGAAGACGTCTAATTTCTTAATCTCTTTCCTGTAGAGTCACCACGTTTCGGAGGCATATAACAATATGGGTAGGACAATCGCTTTTTAGACGGCCAGCTTTGTTTTCAGTTTTAGATCTTGCGATTTCCAGACCTGTTGGTTTAGTTTGCCGAAGGCGGAGGCAGCTCTGGCTATGCGTACTGGGATTTCAGTGTCCAGACGGTTATCATTCCTAATCTCACTGCCAAGGTAGCGAAAGTGAGATACTACCTCTAAGACACCGTTACCCAGGAAAATGTTAGGTTCTTCAGATGGGCTTCCACGCGGAGGCTGAGCCATTACCTGGGTCTTGGAAGTGCTGATTGTCAAACCGAATTTATTGCAGGATTCGTAAAGATGGTTAAGGTACAACTGGAGTGCGCTATAACTGTCAGCCATGAAGCAGGCGTCGTCAGCATATAGGGCGTCGAGGATTCTAAGTTGACGTAATTTAGTCTTTGCGGAACCTTGACAGGTCAAAGACTCCTTTGTCACTGCGTACTGTTACAGAGATAGGGTCGACACAGTTTTGGGCAGCATGAGAGATAACGGCTCCAAAGAAGATGCCAAAAAGTGTAGGGGCCATTACGCAACCTTCTTTTACACCGCATGTAACCGGAAAACCCTCAGAAAGGCTGTCATCGAACTGCACCCTAGCCAACATGGAGTCGTGAAAATTGCGAATGATGTTCACAAATTTTGCGGGGCAGCCAGATCGCTTTAGAACTTCCCAGAGAGCCTCCCGCGGAACGCAGTCGAAAGCCTTCTCAAGATCAATGAAGCAGAGGTAAAGTGGACGGTGCTGCTCGAGGCTTTTCTCCTGCATCTGCTTCAAGACGAATATTGCGTCTATGGTACCCCTGCTGGGCCGGAAACCGCGTTGGCTTTCGGGTAGGATCTCTTCTGCGAGTGCACTTAGCCTCGAGTTAATGATGTGTGCGAGGATTTTTCCAGCAACTGCGAGGAGAGATATTCCGCGATATGATCTACACTCCGAAGCGTCACCCTTGCCTTTGTAGAGCGTGCAGATAGAAGCATCTTTCCATGCCTGTGGGATCTCTTGAGCCTAGATTGTGAGGATGAGATGATATAAACTGCTGTGGATCGCTGGACCACCGTACTTAAATACCTCTGGGGGCAGGCCTGGGGCTTTACCATTTTGGAGGCGCTGGATGGATTTTTGCATTTCGACTAAGCTGGGAGGTTCGTCAAGCAACAGGATAACTGCTCTACATGGCAAGTTGTTCAGACAGGTAGGGTCGTAGGTAGAGCTTGGAGGATTGAGGATGCTCTGGAAGTGTTCCTTCCATCTGGATAGGATATCACGCTTGTCAGTGAGACGCTTCGAGCCATCCTGACTTTGACACGTGGTCCAAAGATGGTTTGGAGACTCTGGTAGAATTTCCCTATCTGTTTAGTGTCAGCCCATCGTTGTAGTTCTTCAGCTCTTTCAAGCTCCCAGGTGTCTTTGAGAGTGCGGAGTTTTTGTTTCAGCGCTTTTTGGGTATTAGTCTTCTGAGATGATGTAGTATCCGGATTCTGTAAGAAGTGTCTATGCTCTGCGAGTAGAGTTTTAATTTCAGAGTCATTCTCATCAAACCAATCCTGATGTTTCTTTACTGGCGGGGGGAGGGATACAGATACTGCCTGTGATAGATTAGCGGCCATGTTTGTCCAAGTTAAGTCCAAGTTTTCGTCTCCGTTTTAATCAAGTGAAAATTGCTGTCTAGTCTAGCCCTAGCCTCATTGTCACTGATGAGCCCAGCACACAGTGCTCTGATGGGCTTCTTGTGAGGTGCTCGACGAGGTTTTTGTAGTGCCATGCGCAGTTTGGACCGTACAAGACGGTGATCCGTCCATCCGTTTGCACCTCTCATTGCACGCGTTATGAGAACAATGATTAAGGTGGCATATTTGTTGTCTGCGAGCAGAAGGCGCAGGATCATCAGTCGGTCACTCACTCCTTTGGGTAACTCAATCAGCGATTTGGCGATTTTGGTTTTGATAGCAAAACCGACACCGTTCCCTCTCTTCTCGGTTACTGGTCGACCAATCCAATAGTAGGTGTAGCCACTACCTTTTTCGCTGAGTTCACCCTCCTCCAGTAGATATGTTTCAGAGATTGCTGCTATATCAACTTTATACCGTGAGAGCTCCTTAGGTATGATAGCGGTTTTACGTTCTGGGCAGATGTTGTGTTCGCTATCAACTAAAGTACGCACATTCCAAGCGGCAATGCACAGTCGACCTCCAATGACCTGGTATTATTTTAGGCCGGGTATTACTTGCATTATATACCACAGATATATAGGGTGATCAACTGTTTGTATGGTGATCGACTAGTACTAAAAGAAACTATCGAGTCACAAAGTAACTAACCAGATTGCCATAAAGGAATGGTTGGGCCGCTCCGAACTCCATTGCTGGCATGAAAGTAGTCATTTGTAACCATCTGATAAACAACTCGTGGCTTGTGGTATTTCCGATTCTTGTCGGCAGAATAAAAATATAACCGTTTATGTTTAATGTCAGTAGTGTAGGGATTACGTATTTGAGACCATCCCAAGTGCTCTCCTTATCTTTCATTCGGATGAATACCGGTAATTCTTGTGTTCTACAAATAGGTTATTATTAATCTTACAATATATGTAAAAGAAAGTCTTTATCAACGAAGTTGCCGTTCTAAAAAAAGAAAAAGTTTGCTTGAATAAGGAAACCGGAGTCGGACCCATCTTAAAACTATTATTACACTTCTGAGAGGTGAGCGGTGGATTCCTGACTAACGATCGGCTGTGGTAGGTTTAGAATAGCTGTCTTGCCACATGTAAGCGTGCCCCATTCATTCCCCCCTTTCAAGCCATAGAATTTGAGATGCGGAAATCACGGTTTTAGATATTTTTTTCTAGGAAGGGCTTGATTATTTTCTTTGAGAGACTAAAATCTTTAAAGAGGTGAAACGGATATTTGGCTGACAGGCCACGAGCGCCAGCTTCCACCGTGTGAAGGTGAACAGTGAAGCCTTTCCGGGTGATGGCATTTGCAAGATCACGATATTTATTTAAATGAAGCCAATGAAGTAAGGAGAACTCCGAACTTGAATAGAGACAAAGGTTTCAAACTCTTTGCTATGTGAAAACCTCTTCTTAAAATGCTCAAAGCCCATGGAAGACTGCAAAAATGCAAAATGAGTGTGTTGTGTGCACGGCTAAATTTCAAAATTTGCGCATTCCGTCCAATCAGTGCTATTGCATATTTTCGAAAATAACATCAAAATACAGAAGCAATCACAAATTACAGAAAGTCAAATGAATTACTGATTTTGAAGTTATTATAATAAAAAGAATAAAAAATACGTACTAATTTATATATATATATATTTTTTTACAGTTTTTTAATGAAATGTTTGTGGTTTATGTATTTATCTACATAGATGCATATATATTTTCGAAATGTACTCAATCAGACCTATCATTTGGCTGTAAGCTCGATATATTTATGTTAATTTACTGACATTTGGACATTTAGACAACTATTTACTTGATATTTTGACAGTTAAGGTAAGGAAACTCGGGATGACATAAAGATTCTAACAACACCACATACTTATAAATCGGTTCGAGCATAGAAATTATATTGGAATAAAGAAACGGAAAACATACATAGATGAACCCTGAACGCTCCATTTCACTTCTTTTTTGTTGGGCAGTCATGTAAAAATAGCTGAATTTGTCAATAAATTTAAAAAGAAAAGAAAGCTTAGAACAAAGATCTAAGAGTGTAGGCAGAAAGTTAAGGTACCCAATGACACTCGGGATGAAATAATGGTTCTAACAATATCACATACAGTAGAGCGTCGATTATCCGAACTAATTGGGGGACGAGGGTGTTCGGAAAACCGATTTATTCGGATAATCGAACTGTATAAAAAACTGTATTAATAAAACCATATATGGATATAATAATATGTATTATCTATGTAATCTGTTTTCACTTTTATTATTTATTACAATAGTGAGTAGTAATCCAGTGAACAAAATAGATATGTGTGTATGTAATACATGTACATGAAGAGGAACGAATTAACGCTTTAAAAAGTCCTTAATTTTGGTCTGTCGAAGCAAGCCTACCAGCTTATGAGCAGCTAATTTCCGCACTTTTTTCAGTACAGATATCTGATACTGGTCGCTTTCATTTTGAGCTTCAAACCATCGCAAGATAGTATCTAGACATGTAAATGCTTCAGAAGGTGTAGGTATTTTTTCATCTTCATTTTCTGATTCACTAGTCGATGAGATGCTGGCGGCGTCAGCATTATCATTAACGAGGTCTACAATATCGCTGTCCTGCATGATTTGGTACACTGGATCTGCATCATCAACTCTCATCCATTCTTGAACGTCTTTTTCATCACATTCATGGCAATCGAGTTCTGTTTTTACCCGAGAATCTGCGGCCGCAGCAGTTCGGTTAAGCGGTCGTTCGGTTGACCGACGTTCGGATAATCGACGCTCTACTGTACTTCTAAATCGGTTTGAGCGTTTAGAAGTTATAGTGAAATAAAGAAACGGAAAATATATATAGATGCACTCTGAACACATTATACTCCTTTTTTGATAGGCAGTTGTGTAATAAAGAAGACCATGTGTTTGGATTTTTAATTCCAACTCGAACCAAAGTTTAAAGTGGCCAATGTGAAAAACCGGCAATTAAATAGGTAAGGACCTAAAAGTTATCAGAGATTTAATGAAAATAAAAGTTAACTTACTGTGCTCCCGTACCAATTTTAGTAATTTTTCCAAATTCTTTAGCACATAGTTGAACGTAGTCAACGGTAAGTTGGTTTGGGTAGCTGTAGACATCTCCGGTTAACCTAGCCGGCTGAAAAGAATCATTACTTATAGCGCATGTCAATGATGAAATGGGGGATTGGTCAATCACGCCGCTACCAGCACTTATTACTAAATTTAGGCCATTTTGACTCACCCCCACCTATGTCTCTATTAGTCACAGGTCCATGCTTACCTAATACTAATATTAACCAGCCCACTTAATAGACCAGTCGCAGAATACATGATGTTGGTGCTAACGGGCCCAGTGTGGTTGGGCCATTATGACCCGATTTGTTTATGGGTCGGCCCAACTCACATGTCAACACCCATCCGGTAGCCTTCAACCAGAAGTTTTGAGCCCGGGTAGGACTCTATGTTCTGCAGGCCAGTTTCCACTGGGAATCGTTCTTCGAGCGCTCCTGGAATGTTTGCGTACCGTGCAACGTCACCCAATCGACTGTGCATTCTGACTGATGACCGGGTGGTCTGGAAACGACTTTGTTTCCTATAGAGCGGGGGTGGCTGCTGGTAAACCATAGAGTTGGGCCCCAGGGTTTTTTTTATCTTTCAATACTTTATGTACACAGCTGGTTTGGATGTTGTTTTTTTTGTAATATACAGCTAACACAGTGTAATATATGTCACTGCACAGCAGGTTTTAGCAAGTTTTGTAAAGTTTTGTGCGTTTTAAGAAATTATATGGAATTTTGTTCAGACTCAATTAGCAAAGAGCGATCAATCAATGAATCAATCAATCATCAATCAATCAATCATCAATCAATCATCTTAATTCAATCAACATCAATCAATCATCTTCATTCAATCATCATCACTCAATCTTCATCAAACAATGATCATTAATCAATCATCATCAATCAATCACCATAAGTCATCATCAATCAATCATCATCAATCAATCATCATCACTCAATCATCATAAATCGATCATCGTCAATCAATCATCATCAAGCAATCAGAATCAATCAATCATCACCGATCAATCATCATTAATCAATCATCATCAATAAACCATCATCAATCATCATCAATCATCATCAATAAACCATCATCAATAAATCATCATCAATCAATCATCATCAATTAATTATCATCAATCAATCATCATCAATCACTAATCAACCAATAATTATCGATCAATTAATCAATCATCAATAAATCAATTACATATAATTATCGTGACTCCCTGGTATAAAACTGCAAAATACGGCCTTTTTGGGTAAATATAAAAAACATGCATGTCAGCTCCGACGCGCGACTGGAGTGTGATTCTCTCAGATTGCAATCTGCTGATTTGATATCTGTCTTATTTCATCATTCGACAAATGTATGGTAAGTATGGGTCGGCTAGGAAGCTGGCAAATTTCATCGATGTTATGGTTTCCTGTTAGGTATTGTTGCACTCTTTTTAATTTTTGAACTTTACTGACATTAAACGTGACGCTTTTGTTAAAGTTTTAATGTTCGATTTTACTATCCATCAAATGAATTTTCAATTATCCATCAAGACTTTGCAATTGATTCTTATTGAGTCAGTAATATAACTTTGGAAGAGGTGGATTTCCTCCGGGTAGAGGAGTGAGATTCAGAATCTAGGTGTATACGAAATGACCCATCACCAGTACGTACCTATGCTAGTCCACTATATGAACACACAAGTTATATGTATAGGCGATCTATGCAAGTATAATTTATGCCAGGTTTTGGACGTATATGTCAGCTGTTTGTTGACTAGGATAACAAATTGATATCAAGAAGAGCACAACGGATATAGATGCCTACATTGCTGTGCATGCGAAAGTCTTACAAAAAACAATGTACCTGATCTCATTAACACATGCAAAATCAAGGCTGTGCATAATAATTTCACTTCAACAAACATTACCAACCAGAGGTGAATACTCGCTTTCGCCGGCATCGCAATTAAATCCGTCGAAGCCGTACTTGCTCTTAATTTCATTCACTCTGTTCTTCCACCAATTCGCTGCTCGTGGATTTGTAAAGTCCACGTAACCTGCGTGAATCTTGGAGTATTTCCAGCATGTACTAGTGTTTCCATTCGCGCTGGACACGAAATATCTAAAAAAATACACTCTTAATTAAAGGCTGATTCATATTGAGGATTTACAGGTGTCAGTGCTGATACCGAGAACTGACTCACACTGTTTACATACAATAGTCGATAGTCTTTTATCCATTCAAAATTGCAAATACAGTTGGGTATGTCATAATCTCAATTGTTTAAAACAAAATGGTTAAAATAGAAATGTAACAAATAATAACTTTTTTTTCAAATCAGTAAAAATAATACTAAAAATAACCAAAAGTCAGACAAAATAAAAGATAAATGCTCAATAATGTCATACGTAAAACGACAATAATCATAATGAATAATCAAATATTATCAACTGGGTTTACTACTTCGTAGTACTACTGCAGTAGTGCTACGAGGTTTACCTCGTTTGTTTTAACATAAGAATAATGGAGGTATCTTAGGGCTATGATACTAGTTTTCATAATAAATATGTACCAAATAAGAGCGCTGCCATACTGTTATATCACGAACGCCGCCATGTTGAATATAAAAGAATATTAATCAATTTTTGGACTATGAGTGCCATATACACTTTGCGTTTTATAGTAAAATTCTAACTGCCAAATCGTAGTACTGCAATCTAATACGCTATGTAATCAATGATAGTAATTCTCTAAAGGCAAAAACATTTCACTACAAAACCTTCCTCAATAATCGAGAAAGCTTCAGAATGGATTCTGGAGGTCGATTCGGTTTCTAAGCAGTATAAATTCCCTGAAAGTCTCTGATTCACAGCCCTCCGTCCAGATATAACTCTTTACTCTCTATCTCGGAAGATGGCCCTTATCGTAGAATTAACTGTTCCATGGGAATCAAATATCCCAAAAGACCACGAGTACAAATTAAATAAATACCATAATCTCACAAATGCCATCACCCAAAAAACGGTTTCACTGTTCACCTTCATGCGGCGAAAGTTGGCGCTCGTGGCCTGCCAGCTAAATCTATGTTTCACCTTTTTAAAGATCTTGGACTTTCCAGGAAAATTATCAACTCCTTCCTAGAAAAAATATTCAAAACCGCGTTTTCTGCTTCTCAAATTTTATGGCTTCGAAGGGGGAGTGAATGGGTGGTAAGGTGTACGCTTACTTGTGGCAAGACAGCTGTCCTAAACCTACCACAGCCGGTCGTTAGTCCGGAATCCACCGCTCATTCTCCAGAAGTGTAATAATAGTATATGATGGGACCCACTGTGGTCGGTGAATTCCATAGCAGCTTCGTTTGTATTTTATTTATTTATTTATTTTACAATACTCGTATATACTAATTATAACTTTTAACTAACCTAGTCTTATTTGCTTCGCTGTAGGATGAACATTCGCGATCGATAAAAGGATGAACCCAGAGGGTAACGCTGAAGTTGTCACTCTTCAATTGTTCGACGAGGCCTTTCATATCCTTGAATTCAGCCTTGTTAACAGTCGACGAGCCGTGGCAATTCTCCCAATTATGATTGCTTATTTCTAATTGGCCGCTTTGAAAACCTTGACTCTTGATGACTTTAAAGAGTCTTTTGACGTTTCTCTGGTCGGCCGTCGTTATCCAGTTCGGATACCGGATCATTCTGCAAGAAAAATATATTCCCACATCTATTATTTAAAATGGGGTTGGGTCTGAACATTCAAATCTCAGTACATCCAAATTGGAAGTTCTACCCTAGTTAGTTAGTTAGTTAGTTTTCCTGGGCTATTTCCCGCACTTGGCCTCTTGATTGGGCCGTTGTGCGTGGCTCATGTTTCTATTTATGTTACTCCAGCCAACCCAGGCTGTCCCAGAAGGTTAGCAGCCTGTTTGGGTTGCTACAGGCCTCCGGGACAGATGCTGGAGATTGTAGTATTCTTGCCCGTTGCTCTGCCACGCTCCTGCATTCCATGAGCACATGCTGTGGCGTTTCTTCTTCCTCCATGCATCCTCTGCATAGAGGGCTGTCTGTCACCTATGGTAAACAGGTTTTTGTTTAGGGGACAGTGGCCTGTCATAGTACCTATGACTTTACGGATTTAGTCCCTTTTTAATCTGGTGAGGTTGCGGGCAAGTTTTTTAGACGCTTCCGGAACTGCGTTCTTTGTTTGCCTGCATCCTGCGTTTTTTTCCATTCTTTAAGGTGGGTTTCGTCGGTGTTCCTGCGTAGCCATATTTTTATTTGGGCCTGGGGTATGGGCATCAAGGGTTCCGGTCCATATACTATTTCCTTTGATTCCCTTTTGGCCAGTTCGTCTGCCGCGTCGTTGCCCAGTGAGTCGCTGTGCCCTTTAATCCATTGCAGGGTCACTCTATTTGACTTCGCAATGGATTGAAGCGCATTGTGGCATTCCAGTACAAGGACAGAGGTTATAGTATTTTTTGCTAGCACTTGTAGCACGGAGGCACTGTCCGAGACAAATTTCAAACTTAGGTCTCCGACATCTTTGGCTGCAACTGCCTGTGCTGCTCTGATGATGCCAATGCATTCTGCTTGGAAGATCTTATTTAAGTTGCCTAGGGTAGTTGATATTTTGATGTTTAGATCATTTGAGAAGACGCCGGCTCCGGTACCTTGAGTGGTTTTGGAGCCATCTGTGTATATCCTTACTTCATTTGTACCAGAGTGATCTGCTGGTTCTGCAATGAGTTGGATATTGTATCTACGATCAAAGACATGATGGCATATTATTCTGTCCATGGGTGCGTCCAGAAGAGGTATTTCTTCTAGAACCCGTTTCAGAATTTTTGAGTGTGGTGTTTCTGTGTTTTGTTTCCACAGTCCATTTGATCTTAGTCTTAGATCTTAGCCTGCCTTAGCCTCCTCTTGGATGACAAGATCCAGAGGTCTCATGTTCACGAGGTACTCTAGTGCGGCCGATGGTGTGGTTCTTATACATCCAGTGGCTGCTACACACGCTAAGCGTTGCAGGCTCTGGAGTCTCGCTTTCACTGTTGTCAGTAGTGTTCTGGGCCACCATACAACTGATCCATAAGTCAGACAGGGCCTGATGACTGATGTGTATAGCCAGAGTGTGATTTTTGGGTTGAGACCCCATTTTTTCCCCACTAGTCTCCGACACTGCCAAAAAGTTAGGCAGGCCCTCTTTGTTTTGGCATCGATATGACTCGCCCAGTTTAGTTCACTGTCAAGGATGACTCCAAGTTCTACCCTAGTCGTTGACAGTTGGGATCGGAGGTTTTAATTCGGGGGGACCAACTCGTTATGAACTGGGCGGTTTGCACACCGTGCGGCGTTAGCCAATCGTAATTGGGGGTCTGAAATGTACGTTTCCTAAGCAGCGGAGGGGTGGTTGTTGACCTGATGTCAGCGTCCTTTGAAACGATCCGTTGGTCACCCGATCCCGTGTGATATTTACAGGCAAGGGGCACTTTGGTCCGCAACAAATTCGAACTGAATTACCGCTTACATTATAGGTAGAGGTAGTAAAAGTGACTTTGGAAACCAGACTGGAGGATGGAGAAATCTGGCCAAATCTGGTAGTCAGGGTGCGAGGTCGACTCCACTACTCTATGTCTGCAGGTCAGTTATCCTGGGAATCGTCCTTCGGGCGCTCCTGGACGGGTTGCGCAAGGTGCGGCGTCAGTCAAACGATTGTGCATTCCGACTGATAACTGGGGGAGTCTGAAAACGGCTTCGTTTCCTATAGAGTGGGGGCGGTTCTTAACCTTATGGCAACCGCTCTTGAAATGACCGATCGGCTACCCGATACCGCCGGAGCAGTCAAGCAAAAAACGATACGGTCTGCGATAGATTCGGTAGACACCGAATCACCGCTACATAAGGGAGAGGACCGCGCAAGCGACCTTGAACCTGTAACCAGTCGGGAGGCCGGAGAAATCTGGCCGAAACTGGAAGTAAGGGCGCGAGGTCTGCCCGCTGGTTGCACACCCGGTGTCTGGCGGTAAGGCGTTGGCTTCTTATGGGCGAGCGGCGTAACTAGACAGTAGACTGTTTCATTCCAGTCTTTTACGCTCACTTAACAGAAAACTTTCTAAGGTGGCTTCGCCCGTTGTAGTTGACACCTCCACCAAGATGGTGGACTGTATTTGTATCCAACTACGTTTATCCCAGGTTGCAAGCACGATCACCATCAATATACTTTCTTGGAGTAACAGGTTCGCCCGTTGTAGTAGACAATACTCCACTGTTCTGATCGGTTGTAAACCGAAGATAATACTTGATCTATACCTGTGATCTGGGGTTTCCGAGGGAGTTTTGAAGACATTCAAGACCGCTAGGTTATGGGCCGACCGAGCGTTCTTCGTCACGATGAAATCATACGTCAACTCATTGTATTCACGTCTTTTGGAGTATGGTGACGGCGGGCCATCTTCCCAAGCCTCAATGGATGCGACAAGGCAGATAAAGGCGGACGGTCCTTTCTTAATACTGACCCACAAGGGCACTTGCGGTCGCACGTATATGAACTGGCCTTTAGAATTGAGGAAATAAGGCTCTATGATGCTGGCGCCGTCGTGATTCCTCGGAGTTACCGGATGATAATTAGTGCTGAATGCCTGGTTTTCCAAGGGCCAATCTTGTTTTTCCTGTACGGGCCCTCCATACCAGTTCTTATCATCTGCCAAAAATAAGGATACAGTAAATTTCTAAATGGACAATTTTTTGTAGTCGAAGGTGATGTACACTATGATCAAAAAGTTTCAGGAATTTGTATTTTAAATGATGCGCGCTTTACCGATACAATTTTTTTTTTCTTCACATTGGTAGACCTTTCCCCGATACTTCTGTCAAACTGTATCATTAGTATCATAAATAGATTTTTGCCATCTGTTTACATCAGTCCAGTTATTGCACTTCGTCGCATTTAACAATGGAAACAAAGAGTTTGTTTGAAGTTATGTTTTCAACAAAATTTCTAGAGACGATGCATTGAAAATACTACAATAAACCTACGGAGACTCTGCTCTCTCAAAAACACGAGCATATGAGTGGTATTCGGCATTCAAAAAGCATAGACGAAATAAAAGAAAAATGCCACGAAGGGATTTTGCAGCGACGATTTTATTTTTAATTTTGTCATTTTAATATTTTTTTTAAATAGCATTGAATACTTTTAACATAAATCCTACCTATCAGTACCCAAATTGATTTCTTTTTGTTTTTTCTTTAAATTATATTGAAATGATGCGCAAATAAAATATTTTTCTGATACGTCTGCCTAGGCCTGTACAGGCTTAGGCCTAGTTTGACAGCTTTGAAGTAGTGGTTAAGATGCTGCAGTATGCTTAAATTTTGTAATACTGCGGGAATGTGAATCTCGTGCTTTACTTTAAATAAATAAAATAAAAAAATTAAAAAATTGAAAGCCATCCCTACATTGGCCTATGAAAAGTCTATTGATGAAAGGGTTAAGCGTTGGCATATGTGCATCGCTTCAGATGGATAGTATTTTGAAGGCGATTAAATAAATGTACCCGATAATTAACAAAAATAAATAAAATACAAACGGAGCTGCAATGGAAATTACTGACTGGAGTCAGACCCATCATAATACACATAATTACACTTCTGGGGGGTGAGCTGTGGATTCCGGACTAACGACTGGATGTGGTAGGTTTAGGACAGCTGTCTTGCCACATGTGAGCATTTACCTTACCACCCATTAACTCCCCCATTCGAAGCCATAGAATTTGATATGCGGAAATAGCAGTTTTGGATATTTTTTCTAGGAAGGAGTTGATTATTTTCCTGGAGAGACCAATATCTTCAACAAGGTGAAACAGAGATTTGGCTGGCAGGCCACGAGCGCCAACTTTCACCGCGTGAAGGTGAACAGTGAAGCCGTTCCGGGTGACGGCATTTGAAACAGAGATCATGGCATTTATTTAATTTGTACTCGAGGTCTTTTGGGATGATTCCCATTTTACAATAAGGGCTATCTTCAAAGATAGAGAGTAAAGAGTTTTATCTGGACGGAGGGCTGTGCAACCGAGACTTTCAAGGAATTTATACTGCTTAAAGACCGAATCGACCTCCAGAATCCAATCTGAAGCTTTCTTGATTATTGAGAAAGTTTTTGTAGTTAAATATTTTTTGCCTTTAGAGCCATCCAGCACAAACTGTTTTGGGGGTTTGAAGAGCTATGTCGAACCCTTGTTGGCACGAGCCGCTGATAGGCTAATTACCTCGCGAATAACAGCAAGGACTTGTCAATAATAACAGCAAGGTATTGTCAGACCCTTGTTAGCACGAACCACTAAGAGGCTAATTACCTCGCAAATATCAGCAAGTACTTTGTCGTGGCGTAAAGTCTACCGTCCTTGATCTGAGGCCACCTTGCAGCCAGCTAGAATACGTCTAGCTGTGCAAGGGGTATTACTACAAAGGGGACATGAACTATACTCAGAAAAGCTTCAGCGAGCGAGGCTACTAGGGTCTGGAAGTGTATGCTGAAAGGTTTCCAAATAAAAACGCACAGACGCATGTCTGGCGTCCAGTCATAGAGCTGTTTTATTAACTCATTCCTAGAACTTTTTATCATAGTGTGTATAAGACATACTTAAAAGAAAACAGTCCTGCAGAATTTGATCCTTTGGCGCTTTCCAGCTCAATGTGAGGTTGAGATAGTCTTTTTTATAATCGTAGGCACACGAGTAATTCAGGGTGATGTTACTTTGCGGGAACAGAAGGAAACTTCGATCATCTGTATAGATTACCTCGGATTCAACAATGCCGCTGACTGTTGTGCCAATGTGACCAAGCTCCTCAGTCCCAAATCCCACATCATCTGCAAACGAAAAAGTTTTTGGGAAAATAAGCATGGTTAAAAATGCACAAATCCGCATTTGATTTAACCGCTGACATCATATAATAATACCACCGATCGGTGGTTTTTCTGTTGTGACTGTAGGATGTTTAAACCCTTATGGGTCCATACCTCGTTACTAATTTGTTGTACTGAGGATAATCCTATGCCTGCACGCGGTACTACAGGCGTGACATGTGCTGGGGCGAAACGCGGTGTCGGTAATAGTGAAATACAGTATGTTCTTTGGTTGACGATTGAATTAGGACTGTGGAGCCGACAAGGCGCTCACAAGTCTAGTGTTTACATCGATGTAAATCTGAAATCTGACTCGGCATTTCTATGCAGTGGCAAAATTCTACGGCGGAAAGTTTGAATTGTTGTCTGTTATCTGTTGTCTCTACATGACAATTCATGGGCGTCCAATCTCCGCATTTATGGAATTATGCAATTATATGCGGTAAAAGTCGCCTTGATTGAATAAGCTAGGTACCATTATTTATTAGTATGCGTGGACTAACACTACCTACAAACAAATTCTTTAGTGTTGAAAACATGCCGTCGTGAGTTTCATTGCCATTGCTGGTTTTCTAAGGATTAAAACTAGAAGCATTTTACCCGGCGCAGCCCGGGTAGAATTTAGTTAAGTAAACAACTCAGTTTCTTAGTGAGAATAGAAAATATTATCCATGCTAAGAAATATATATATATATATACATATATATATATATATATATATATATATATATATATATATATATATATATATATATATATATATATATATATATATATATATATATATATATATATATATATATATATATATATATATATATATATATATATATATATATATATATATATATATATATATATATATATATATATATATATATATATATAGACAATATGCTAAGAAATACTTATATCCATGCATGTAAATAATACCCATGTATAAGAATTTTTATAGCGATTGGCTGAATGGTATAGAAGTTGATGTGCTGCAGCGCCATCTAGGTGCCGAGTTACAACAAATTGGATAGTGCCAAAATTTTATCCATACTCAAATGTATAGTTATGTATATCAATTTTCATGGCGATCGGTTGAACGGTATAGATGTTTATATGCTGCAGCGCCATCTAGTGGCGAGTTACAATAAATTGGATGATGCGAAATATTATCCGGGCTCAAATACCTTTGTATACCAGTTTCCATGGTAATTGTTTGAACGGTATAGAAGGTGATGTGCTGCAGCAATATCTAGGTGCCGAGTTACAACAAATTGGATACGCGAAAATATTATCCATTCTCAAATACCTATGTATACCAATTTTCATGGCGATCGGTTGAACGGTATAGAAGTTGATGTGCTGCAGCGCCATCTAGTGGCGAGTTATATCAAAGTGGATAGCATAAAAACCTTCTCCATGAAAATTACATATATGTGCCAACTTTCATGGTGATCGGTCAAACGGTGTTGATGTCTATTAAGCTCAAACAGATAAACCAAAATACACGTATATACGACTATATATGGATAAGCAAGTCATCCTAAAAAGCTATTCTTCAAAAATTTAGCATGCCAAATTTGCCTATGGCCCTATGTAAATCAAAATGGACCATAGACACATTTGCCATGCTAATTTTTTCAAGAATCACCCCCTCTGCTGACAAATCCTTGGAATACTAGCAAATGTGATCAAGTCCTAAATTTTAATACATAAATCAATCTAACATGACCAAAAAATCCACAAAAATCCTAAATTTAAAAAATCCTATTCTGATTTTAAAAAATCCTATTCTGATTTTAAAAAATTCTGAATTTAAAAAAATGAAATTCAATTAAAAAAGCTATTCTTGTACAAGAGAAATGCTTGAAGTCCTGAAAAGTAGACATTCAGGATTTAACCCGTTGAGTATGAGTCAACCAAATCTGGTCGCGAAACAATTATCCGTTGAGTACGAGTCAACCAAATCTGGTCGCGCGTTTTTTCACTTCTTTGACGTTCTCATATTTATTCATAATTATCTAATTGTTTTACAAAATGATATTTCAATAGTCTATATTCGAAATTTCAATGCAATCATTGTGCAGTTGTTCTTTTTTGATTGGTGTAGTAGTTTCGTAGTTATAGTACTTTAAGGTCGATGTCGCCGAAAATCCTGCAAAAGAGACAGATGCATCCATGAAAATACCCATTTACTCCAAGGGTTAAAAACCATGTAAAATGAAATCAAATGTATCATTTAGGGCGACAATAAAAATAATGCAAAAAATACAGGTCTAGAAATACCCCTAAAAAGGTTTGTGCATTTTTTCTGTAAATTACAGAAAATAAATAATATTTTTAATTAATTTTAATCATATATAATTAAAACAAGATAAAAACTGTTTTTTAGCAATAGCAAACCAAGAAGTAATGCAAGTCAGGGATACAGTTGATTTTGCTTAGTTCTAACAATTTCTTTTACATTCGGTGCAGTTTCGGCCAATGCACATTGTAAGTTGTGCTCTAAGTGCAATTGGCTCAGTAAAATTTTATTACCTAAAATTTTCTAATTCACTAACTAATCGTTAATGATTAGTGATTAGGTAGGTAGTTAGATCTGATAGATGATTTTGTTAATATTTTTTTTTTGTCTGACTGAACGATAATCCAATTCTTGTCTTTATCTTTACCTCTCAGAAAATCCCATTTTACCCTTTGAGGGTAATTAATCCCAGGTTGGGAATCACTGGTCTGGTTGGTTGTGCGATTTTGCCTCAACTTGGGTATATTCGCTTTAATATATGGATAGAGCTATATTTCTCATTATTAATATTTGTTTGTAACTATTATGTATCAATATGTAACTATTATTAACAATCTGCATATCCAGTTCATTTCTTTGTACTTTGTAAATTATCGATATTTAGATCGTCTAAACTTCGACATTTCCCTTAAAAAAACGTCTTTTGTTAGACCTATTTTCCTGACAATCCCTAACAGTTTTCTTCTAATAAAATCAATAATATAGTGTGATATTAACACAGTGATATTAAGTATAATTCAACTATAATTTAAAAAATAGAATTAAATCTAAATTAAAAATAGGAAATAATAATGTTTGATTCATTCATTTCCAGAATACGCCTTTTAAAGTGTTTATATATTGCGATTTGCGCATCTCAAATTCTATGGCTTCGAAGGGGGAGTGAATGGGTGGCAAGGTGAACGCTCACATGTGGCAAGACAGCTGTCCTAAACCTACCACAGCCGGTTCGTAAGTCCGGAATCCACTGCTCACCCCCCAGAAGTGTAAAAAAAATAGTATTATGATGGGCCCGACTCCGGTCGGTGAATTCCATGGCAGCTCCGTTTGTATTTATTATTATATCAACGTCAATAAAAGAAGTCCTTACAGAAGATTTCTCGTCTTAGTTAACGACGTTCTGATGGCACCGACATATTGGCATAGTGGTTAGGTCCCCTGATCTTACATTGTAAGGTTCCGGGTTCAATTCCCGGCTGGGTCACCATTTTCCGTTGGGATAAAATTAAAGGAATTGCATTTACTTTCTGTTGATCGAATGCAATAACAAGACACACACTTACACATGTTACACTCACACATGCATATAACCACTTCATATTAGAGTTAGTTGGAAGAGATTGTCGTATAACAATTAACCCGCCCATTGTAAAATTTCACAATAAGACAAACAAATAAACAAACTGTCGTGAAGTATTTTGGCAATTTTGCAGAAACGGCAATGGACGGACGGTCAATGAGTATTCAATAAAAAATGTACCTAATATTTCGTTTAGAATAGTTCCGTTTTTAGATATAACTGCTATTCACATTTGGAGTACAAAAAAAATATATATAAGAAATATCGACAGAGGAACATCGATGCTGCCAAAACATCGATAAGGTACTATCGATAAGCATCGAACACCGATCTCTATCCATCGATGTTTTCGTTATATTAACATCGACTTCCATCCCTACTTCACTCGTTGGGCCGGTCGCCGCAGTGATCGGCGCTAGCGCTACCTGTACAAAGTTTTGCGAACAAATCCCTATTGAACTTGGTTACTTTTCCAGCATACTCATTAAATTCTTCATAAAATAAATACCTGCGTCCATATTTAAAAAGTATCCATGTGCCACGCCAATTACATTTGTCAATTCGAACATGAAACTTTCTCCGCGTTCATCCTGGCGTGCCAGGGAGGCACATGCAAAAAGTAATATTACCACTATAAAGAAAAACGTACATATTATGTCTCATAACCTAAGTAACATAGACACCGACTACTGACAATGTAGACATTCATCTATGAACGCTTACGTTTCACCATTTCCCATACGTTTGGAATATATTAAACGGTACCTACAATTGTTTACAAAAAATTGTAAGCTTTTGGAGAACCGAATTTTATGGTTTTGCAATAATTGGAAGTTGTAAATTTTTAGTTTTTAACCTTTCGGAGGCCAACAGTGCCTATAGGCATTTTGCGTCGTTTGACAAGAGACACGCGTAACCGTTTTGGCCGGCCCCCTTATATCTATACTAATATTATAAAAAAGTAATGTTTGTAAGTTTGTATGTAGGGGGTAATCTCCGAAACTACTCATCCGATTGCAAAAATTCTTTCACTAATGGAAAGCTCCATTATCAACGAGTACTATAGGCTATATTTTATTGCTATAAATATTGGTTTTCAATACGAAATCACGATATTTATAAATCAAGTCGGAGAAAAATCAGCTGGTGAGTTGTTTTATCAGCAAGCGCTGACAAAACGGTTTGATATATGTTAAAACAATATATGACAAAAATATCAGCCTCAAAGAGATCTATAAAAAAGTTGGTGACAGCATATATCTAACTTTTATATTTAAGCTATAATAACAGCTTTTACGTCTCAAAAAAAATAGGAAAAATAATAAGGTAGAGTTTGTTGAAGACATTAGCAATAAAATAAGAATCCTTATCAAAATAAACTAATCCATTATCACAAGTGTTAAATAGAGATAAAATTAGCCATTTACTGTAAGTTTTTAGGTGGTATGGTTATAGAGATATCTTGAAATTAGTGACGCTTGCAAGCACCTCGAAATACTTAGATCAGCACACAGCGGAAGGCGGCGCGAGTGGAGAGGAACAAGACGTCTTGCACGATATATTTAAAGGTAGCATCTAAAAAGGCAAATAAATGCCACCCTACTTAAATTAACAAATCGATTCAAAACTTAACGCGAAGCGAAAGATATAATGACTAACAAGATTACATTGCCAACAAGATACATGACAACAATAACAACAAGATATATGGCTAACAAGATTAATTACTAGGTAACAAGAGGGAATTCATGAAAAAACGATATTATTAGTATTTATTTACAAGATTGACCAACAAGTTGCGGTGCAGTTTTTTGCACGCGAAGGCTGGCTTTCGACCGGTTAAAGTACATTTTTCATGGATTTTTTAAAAATTACCGTTTTCAGCATTGAAAATGTAACACTTCCAAACATTGCAAGGTCACGAAGTTAGCTTCGCAGAAAGCTAATTTTGTGTACATCATTTTAGTAAGCAAATGGTATCTATAAGTTCAATATTTAGAAACGTATGGGGATTGAAACAATGCGATGAACCACGTTTAAATCATATTTAAACTCTAAACGGACATACCAAGCAAAGACGAAACAAAACAAATAAATTTTAATGAAATACTCACCTACACTTGGCACCATATTCCAGTCGGTTAGTTCTCTCCAACAGTATGTTAAAAGTTCTGACCTCACTTGGAGTAAAATGATAGATAAATTTACCTATTACATGTAATAAAACTGAAAGAAGAGGGGTCATACAAGTTATAAAAGTAATAGTAACACTGAACCATTTTCCATTTTTTTTTCTCTGTTCGTGGCTGAATGAAATTTGGTAAAGATAACACAAACCTACATGGGACTTGCCGGAATGAAAAAAAGTTTTAGTGAAACTAGTTCGAACGTTATGAGATACAACACTGGTGCGGGGAGAAATTTTGGCTTACACATACGTGGTACATTAAAAAAATGTTTGAACTGACTATCTACAAAGCCAGTGGTCGGTAAACTTATTCGCCAAAGAGTCAAATATGTACATTACAATGATTTTAAGAAAATGAGAATAAAATCTGTTTTTTTAATTTAGTAAACCTTTTATTATAATTTTAGACCTTCCTTAAATTACGGGTACACTGAATAAAACTTGATTTCATAATTAATTAAGATTTTATTTATTGATAAAACATAATAGGAAAATAAGGTATCCATAAATTTGATTCATGTCAATGACTGACAAAAACTTAACCCTTCAGGCCTCGGCCCCTCAGCAGATTGACAAGTTGATGTCCCAAAAAAATTCAGTAAAAATTAGTAAAAAAAATGAAATATGACACTGTCTCACCAAAACATTAATTACTGCCAAACCACTGTACCCATAATTAAAATAAAACATATTAACATAATAAAACATAATAAACTAAAACAAATTAAATTTAAATAAAATTAAAACGGGGCCGTGACGCTGAATCGTGTTTTGGCCGATATCGGCCAATCGGGGCTCTAGGGGTTAATGCGAACAATGTCCTTACATCCCTTGGAAAGTTTGAGTTTGTCAGGTTTGTATGTTTTTGTTTTTAATTTTACGCTCGATTCCAGGTTCTCATCCATAAGACGATTTCTCACCTCCCAGAAGCGTAATAATAGTATTATGATGGACCTCCGGTCCGTGAATTCCGTGGCAGCTTCAATTGTATTTTATTTATTTTGTAATAGCTCGTGTAATTAGTAAATTGTCACAAAATACCCAAAATAAGTGTTATTATAGGGGTGTTTTGATTGAAGAGACATAATAAAATTGGCCGTATAATCAGGAACATTCAGCAATATAACTTGCTTGTTTTTCCAAGATGCTTCCATGCCGAGTAGATGAATTGATCATTCAAACAATTTTTCGATTTTAACTCATGTTTCTGGGTTTGCAACTGATAAGACTTTGTCACTACCATTTAATCGGGAAATCTGTTGGGTGCTTTCGGCCAATCAGCTATCGGCGCGCTACCCCCGCGCCCCACTCGTCACCATAGAAGGGCTTTCCTTGTGTGCGTGACCTATACTCCTGCTTTTTAAGAGTTTGCTACAGAGATGGTGCATCTGCTAAAATCAGCCATCGGCTCAGACATTTTTGCGCAGCTGCGTTTTATATTTTTGGTTATTTTATTTTTCATCATTCAAGAATAAGAGCTGATGGAGCAATGCTTTGATATTTATGAAATTAGTAGGCATGTCTATTTTGGCCATATTTGTGTGCTGCTAGAATCGAACACAAGGGATATGAAATTGTAGGATCAAAGCATTCCTCAGAAAACTCTTACTTTATATACCTCCTCAATATCATAGGCGGACATTTGCTACTCAGCTCAAAATTAAGTTAGAAGTTCTAACTTTTTTTCCTCCTTGAAATGGTGGGGTCTATTCATTTCAAAACCGGACAGCAATATAACTTTTTCCTTTCAAAAGAACGTGGCAAATGTCCGCCTTTCACACTTAGGTACTCTAATATAATATTTAAAAAATATTCAATTAGAAGGGTAAATTTTGAATGTTTTAGTATTCCCGGAGACTTTTCTGAAATTATTTTAGTGATAAAATTGCACTATGTTTGCATTAAATTTGTAATTTAATTGTAATGTAATGGTAATTGTATTGTTATGTAATTGTAATTTTTGCATAAAATTGCAGTGTTAGCAAATATGTAGAATAGTTTGTAACTATAATAGATCATGGTAACATTGTTATAAACTAATTTAATTTAAAACTAATGAAGACAAATTTTCTATTTCAGAGTTTTGACATCTGAAAGCGCACTCTTAAGTTAATTACCTGGGAAATTAGATTCACTTCTTCAGATTAAATCAATCAATAATTATATTTCAATTTACTCACTGGGTATATGTAACTGTCAATTACACAATGCGTATTACAGCTGTTATTAAATCAATGAATTTTATGTCATAGAACCGACATTGTTTTGATTACCTTTGAAATGTGGTTATTTTTTTAAAAATGGAATGATTATATATTTATTAGATTTTTTATTATTAATATTCGATACATTTAATGCTATCTACAGACTGACCAACTTTTCAGCAGGACTGTTCGTTCAAACATAATAAAATATTTTTCTAATATAATAAGGTTCGGCATTATTTTATTTTATTCTGGAACCAAACAGAACTACATACAATACAATAAAAACTTATTTAAAAGTTACAAAATTGAGAATGGGGGAAGTCGAGATTGGAAATGAGGCGAAAGGAGGAGATAAAATAGATAAAAAATTATTATGTATGTATATAAATATATTTATATTTAATTTTAGGAATGATATGTAGGTAATATAATAAATATACTTAAGATAAATTATGTCCATGAACCAAATGTCAATGTCCATGAACCAATGAAATATAATATGTACAAATGTTTTGTGATCATCTATCTAGACTCTAGAATCTAGTTGTAATATTGATTATACAGCATATTAGATTGATCAACTTCGTACCACAATTTAGATGGAACTTGTAGATGGCACACATAGTAAAAAATATATTAATCTACTATTATTATGTTCAATATGTTGACAACGGTGTAGATGCGCAGCACTGTAGATGGCGCTCTAAACACGACTATACTCTATAAAGTAATAATAATATAAATAACAAAGCAATTTTTAAATCATTGCTCTAAAATTTTCATATTATTTACATACAGATGTCAAGGTTTTATTTGGTAAAGAGGGTTCTATATATAATAATTACCCACTTTAAGGTTAGATAGACTAATAGATGGCATTCTATCTCTGTATTATCATTGATTATAATGGTACTATTTCTGTGATGTAATCAGCATATATAAAAAAATGTGATTGATGGCACTAATAATTGAATGCTATCATTGTTATCGTTGGTTAAATTATTGAGTTTTATAATCAAGTTTATAAAAATACATTCAATATCAATATTATTAAAGATGGCCAAATAAATTGCTATTAGTTTGGCCGTCAATGCTATCAGCGGCACCTGTATTTTGCTGGCGCATAAGGGTTGCCAAATCGTTCTATAGAGTTGTGCAATATAATACCATATATAATCAATGGTTGTAATAATAATATCACATTGATATCAATAACAAGTCGTAATTTATGAAAATCCAAAAATATTTATTTGATAATTCGTAACACAGTTTCATTTTGTGATTCAATTTCGTGTACCTTTTCGTTGATGGGGCCCACCTTTATTTTTTCTTTCGCGGAGGATACAAATCTGGAAATAGTAAAAAACATCTTTTTCAAGGGACGATTTCCATTTCTACTCTTTCAATCTCATTTTTACTAAAAATATTGTTAACACAGAAAATATGCATTCTAAAGTTCTGAAAAAAAATGAGCGAATTCATTAAGTGTGGCTTTATGATTGAAAAAGTCATTATCATGATAAAACTATTAAATAAAATACAAAATAGGTAAATTCACAAAGTGATCGGGGAATTTAAAATTTGGCTGATGTATAAAAGCTTTAGCAAAAATAATTGGAATTATGCAGTTTATTTATGGAGGCGCGTAAAGATTTTTACAGATTCTGAATCAGTGTCGTGCATATAGTCAGTGATGTTAAAACATATATATAAAAGGGTAATTTAAAAAATTGGGAAAAAATATTCATTTTATTGTAGGTACCCCTAATTATATTTTCTTATTAAAGTTTATTTAGGTTTATTTAGGCGAACAATGGCTATATAAGTTTTAATTAGAAAATATAATTAGGGCCACCTACAATAAAAATAAAGTCTTTCCATAATTGTTAAATGACCCTTTTATTTCTGAACTTTCATTAATGTCCGATATCTTTATTACAGGGATTTTGGAATAGACACTTAACCCTTCAGGCCTCGGCCCCTCAGCCGATTGACAAGTTGATGTCCCGAAAAGTTTTAGTAAAAATTAGTAAAAAAATTGAATTATGACACTGTCTCACCAAAACTGCTGCCAAACCACTGTACCCATAATTAAAATAAAACATATTAACATTAAAAAAACATAATAAAATAAAACAGATTAAACTAAAATAAAATTAAAACGCGGCTGTCACGCTAAATCGTGTTGTGGCCGATATCGGCCAATTGGGGCTCTAGGGGTTAAACAAATTTTCATTTCGGGGAAGTGCTCAAATGTGCTTAAAAACAGGGTTTTTTAAATAAGCTTTTATATCATCAGTACAATAAAAAGTGGTTGCCAAAATACTTTTGAGCGGTACTATATGTCTATAAATAGTTGTCCGTTTGATAATGTAGATTATTTAGTCTGTAAAGTTGTTTAAAAATAAAAAAACAAAATGAAATGACATGAACAAAAAAATGCAAGCAGATAGGTGTAATTGTTCATTCTTAGCAGACCGACAAACAATTATACAATGTACTATAATATTTTCCTCTAGGTTTAATTGTAAGACAAATAATTGAAATATTCGCAAAAAAATGATCTTACTCATTTGTCCAGTATCAACTGCATTGAGTGCTAATAAATCCTCCTTCAGTCTCTGAAGGTCGGTTTGGCTTTCCTGGAGTACTGTACGTTCGCTGCTTAATATCCTCTCCAGGCTATAAAAAACAATTTAAAAAATTCTTTAAGGCTCAACTAGAGCTGTCAACTACAATGGGCGAACGTCACCTCAGGAAGTTTTTGCCATCTCCCGTGCGGTGAACGCAGAAGACTTAGGACAAAACAGTCCACCGTCAAGCTCCACCACATGCCCGTAAGAGGCCAACGCCTTATCCGCGAGATAGCCAGGTATGTTACCCAGCGGGCTTATACTCACGCCCTTACTTCCAGTTGCGACCAGATTACTCCAGTCTCTCGACTGGTTACGAGTTTGAGGTCGCTTGCGCGGTCCTCTCCCTTACGAAGCGGTGAAATGGTGTAAACCGAATCTATCGCGGACCACGGCATCCTTTGCCGGGCTGTTCACCCGGGGTCGGGTAGCCGAGAGTCGTTTCAAGAGCAGTAGCCGTAAAGTCAGCAACCCCCCCTGCTCTATAGGAAACAGTACTGCTTCCAGACTCCCCCGACTGTTAGTCAGAATGCACAATCGATTGGCTTACACCACACGGTGCGCAGACCGTCCAGGAGCGCCAGAAGATTGACTCCTAGGGGAAACTAGCCCCAAGGCCAGAGTCCTACCCGGGCTCGCACTTCATGCGTGGAGGCCGCCGGATGGGTGTTGACCCATGAGTGTGACCAACCCTGAACAAATGGGTCTTCATGGCCAACTCAGTAAGGGTCCATAGCTCTTTAAGGCTCAGTGACAGGCAAAAGACACTTCCGGTTAGGGTGATATTAACATTCTTACAAATGAGTACTTCAAAATCAAAGGCAGACATTTGAAATTGAGTTAGAAGTGAATTCCAATAAAACTGTTCATGCTCTTTTAAATGGCGAGGTCCATTCCTTTCAAAATCGGACACCAATACGACTTTTTCCACACTGAAAGTCAGTATTGGTTTCAAAAATGCACTCCTACCCAGAAGTTTGGTTTCAAACTCTGTATTTTTAGATTTGCCTGGATGGACATCGGGATTTTAAAAATATAATTTCACTTATTCATTAAAAGAAAGTGATATTGGTTACCTCACCTAAAATATTAAATGCGCACTTCACAAAAAAAACAGATTTTTCTCTAATTCAAGTAAATGACAGATGCCCGCCTTTGAACAAGGTTTGGGAAGGGGTTACCAAGAGGACCCTCACTTCTGATTGGAAAAAACTTTGGCAAGAGAGCGTTGTCGAATGTGATTTTGAGGGGTTTCAAAGAGTACCAGTGGAGTCTACAGTCAACGATATTAAGTCTTTGGCCAATATCATGGGACTCGAAGTGGATAGGAACGACTTTGATGAGCTTGTGGAAGAGCACAGTCAAGAGCTGACCACTGAAGAGCTTATGGAGTTTCATCGAGTTTCACAGCAAGAAGTTATGGAGAGTTTGTTAGTGAAGAAGGAATTAGCAGAGCAGCAATCTTCCGGCGCAATAAGAGAAATGCTGAAAGCATGGGAAACTGTTGCATTGAGAAACATTGAGAAGCATTACTCTAATAAGGAGGTGGCTATGCGTGCTACACATTTATTCAATGATAATGCTGTGTCAAGTTTTAATCAAATTTTGGAAGCGTTGGCAGAAACAAATGTCTTTAGACAGCTTTCTAGTAAAAGACAATTAATTATCTGTCATAAACTCATAAATAAAAAACTAGTTATTGCAATTGTTTATTGTTTTTTTTTTTTTTTTATGGAAATTGTATTCCAGGTTGTAAAGCTCCCTAACAATTTATATGTAATTTTATTTGAATGAATGTTAAATTGAGTATTTTTGGCATGGAATGCATTATCGGATTTTACATTAATTTATATGGGAAAAATTGTTTTGATTAAGAACAAATTATGCTCGTTATGAGAGGTTCCACTGTAATTGAGCTCACTCACCCGGTCTTCTCAATCGGCTGCATATCCTCTGGAACGTGTTGCTGCGATTGTCTGTTGTACTGTAATTTACAAATATGAATCTCGTGCATCGCTTTACTCCACTGGTCTTTGAAAAATTTCTTTGCCTGCTCGGCCGACTCTAATTTCTCTTCCATCGATCGCTGCAATAATAATTACAATTAAAGAAATACACAGCATTAACCCTTAACCCGTTGAGTATGAGTCAACCAAATCTGGTCGCGAAACAATTATCCGTTGAGTACGAGTCGACCAAATCTGGTCGCGCGTTTTTTTCACTTCTTTGACGTTCTCATATTTATTCATAATTATCTAATGGTTTTACAAAATGATATTTCAATATTCTATATTCGAAATTTCAATGCAATCATTGTGCAGTTGTTCTTTTTATGATTGGTGTAGTAGTTTCGTAGTTATAGTACTTTAAGTCGAGCGCCGTCGATGTCGCCGAAAATCCTGCAAAAGAGACAGATGCATCCATGAAAATACCCATTTACTCCAAGGGTTAAATACATAGTGTTGTCTACATACATTTTCACTTAATTTTATTCAAAAACCTTAGTGTGTCTATTTCCGAGCGCAGGTTGATAACCATAGACAATAAATCATGTGTGAAAGAAAAAAAATTACATTACCTTTGGCGGGTAAGTTATATCGCTCTTTGAATGTGGTGGGTGATGAAGTTTAATGTGTTACTTGAAGAGATAGTTTCTATTGTCGAGTTCCCTATAAAGGAGTGATTTATATAATTCTTAAAAAAATACTTCTCATCTATTGTCAGGTAAGCTATCAATGTTTGATATTGTATTTGAAAATGATATTAGATACAAGTTAGATTTTTGGAATAGCTAGATGGAGAAATAGAAACAGGTTTTCTATTTCTTTTATTATAAGTGGTCAGTTCCAGAAACTTTCAGTATGTCCCACTTCTAGGCCATGATGAAAAAAGGTGCAGTTTTAAAAACAGATGCAAACTTCCAGGTTGTAAGGGATTTTCACAGACTGAGTGCATCAAATGCAAGGTTGCTTTATGTCACAACAAAAATCGCAATTGCTTTGCTGTATTTCATTCATAATGATATGGAAATTCCTATACTAATGAAGATACCCTACATACAATATAACTATTTGTTTACGTCTACAGTAATTTGAGTAATAAATGCACATTGTTGCTGAAAGTTTACGTCTACATACAAGTTACAAGTCTACATACGTTTTTTCAAAATAGATATCCCTACAAGCACAAAAGCCATATAACAAGTGCCGAATATAGCTTTAAGCTGATTAAAAGTCATGTAAAGGCGTTCAAATTAACTCTCAGTTATGTAAAGATGTCATTTAAAGTCCAGAGAAAAATCTTACAAGTATTGCTGGGTTAATGCTGGACGAATATTTGTGAGGAAAAACCAAGGTGATAAGGCAATTCTAATTAAAAATAATTCCACTTTTTTATCTCTATAAAACATGTACTATATTCTGGGATTTTTCTTAACGATGAATATTTTAATGATTCTCTGAATATTTTTATGATTCTCTTAAGTTTTTACGGATCTTATATTAATAATGTATTATATTATAATATTCATATATTATTTTTACATTTTTACGATTTTGATAAAATTTATGCCGTATACATTTTTAGCTATCTATTATTTTATCTTATTTTTGATAATTTTAATAATGTATGTGATGACGAATCAATATTTAAAATATCTATTAGCATTTATTTATTTTTAGCAATGCGCCTAAGTTTTATGTCCTTAAGACTCATAATATTATTCAATCAATATATCTTTCATTTTGCCATTAATGTAATGATTTTTACCACAACGCATAACAATGGATCATGACATGAACTTTATTAGTAATATTGATAATGATAGGCATAATACTGCGGATATAAATATATGCAGGAGCATCCTTTCAGAAAAAAAGGCCATAAAATTCTTAGCTATGAATATTAGAAGTTTGAACAAAAATTACGATAGTCTAGTAATCTTCTTGCAACATCTCAATGTAGACATTGATGTAATTATACTCACTGAAACTTGGAATGGTAAATTTTACAGGGAGAAGCATATTCCAGGCTATGAATCTTTTCATACCAACTTTAATCATACTCAAAATGATGGCATTGTTTTATTTATCAAAGAAAGCTTCAGCTTCTTATCGGTACAAGAAATAGCTTTCCCTGAAGCAAATTGCTTGCAAATAAACATAGATGAAGCCACAAGTCTACTTGCTATTTATCGAAGCCCATCTATAAATAATATCAACTTCTTCCTAGAAAGCCTTAATACACTTTTATGCGCTAATAGAAATTCTCAAAATCTGTATCTATGCGGTGACTTGAATATCTCTATAGCAGGAACTCTGCATCCACAATCTGAGGAATATCTAAACGTCCTAATGCTACATGGTCTCCGACCAGAGATAATTCATCCAACGCGCGAATATAACAATAGCAGCAGTTGCATAGATCACGTCATGGTTCGAACCAAAAACCTAATCTCGACCATTGTATACAAAAATTCAATTACAGATCACTATACAATCTTCTTTAAGTTGGCCGCTAAGGGAAGTAATAACGTTGTACATCCAAACAAGCAAATAAAGAAAATAATTAATTATGATAAAATAGTTTACGAATTCAGCCAATATGATTGGAATCAGTTATATCAGATTAGGGATGCTATCGACGCCTATAACTTATTTTTTTCCATCTTGAGTAACATTATACAGAAACATACAACATCGAAAACTGTAATTATAAAACATAAAAATAAAAAAATTACACCGTGGATTACTGATGGACTCCTCATTTGTATTCACAGGCGTGATAAAATGCACGCAGCGTTAAGAAAAACACCGGACAATGCAATGCTGAGGCAGAAATACACTCGTTATCGAAATTTATGTAATAAAATTATTAAATTGACTAAGCAGCAATACTTTAAAAAACAAATAACTGACTCAGCCGGGGACCCACGAAAAATCTGGATAAATATAAAAGAAGCGGCGAATTATAAAAATAGAAAGGATGTAAATTTAAATAGTATTAAAATTGACAATCAAATTATTACAATGAAAGATAATCCTGAAAAGTTACTAAATTGTACAAATAGTCACTTTTGTAATGTTGGCTCCAAATTAGCAGAAAAGTTTCGTGGGATAAATAGTTCTGTAATTACTGACCTAAGTAAATCTGATACGTTACCTGTGTCCATGTACCTAACGCCTACAAATAGAGACGAAGTTAAGAAAGTAATAGGCAGCCTTAAAAATAGGTCAGCGGTGGGGGATGATGGGGTCGGGACATGCGTATTTAAACTAGCTGAAACCTATCTCAGCCAGCCTATTGCTTTTATCATTAATATGAGTTTTAAAAGCGGAATTTTTCCTGACAAATTAAAAATCGCCAAAGTAATTCCAATAAATAAAGGGGGAGATAAGCAGGACCTCAATAACTATCGACCTATCTCCATTTTAAACACGATCTCCAAAATCTTCGAGAAAGTTGCAAAGGCGAGACTCTATAAATTTTTAATTGAAAATAAAATACTCTCAGACAATCAGTTCGGTTTTAGGGAAGGTTTAGGGACAACAGACGCTATAGCAGCCTTAACTGAATTTATAGTCAAAACGGTGGATAAAGGAGACAAGTGTCTAGGAGTTTTCCTTGACCTTGCAAAGGCGTTTGACTCCGTTCCTCATAATATATTATTATGCAAACTGAGCAGTGTAGGAATTAACTATACAAGTCTTAAATGGTTTGATAGTTACCTATCCAACAGGGTACAAAGTGTCACCATCCAGGGCCTCCAGAGTAAAAGCCAGCATCTCACGTATGGTGTGCCACAGGGTAGCGTTTTGGGACCCATTTTATTCCTCGTCTACATAAATGACCTATGTCAGTTACCAGTAGGTAAAATCATCACATATGCCGATGACACTGTTATACTATTCAAGGGTTCAAACTGGGATTACACATTTGAGAAAGCAAACGAGGGCATGGAAATTGTTAAAAATTGGCTAGGAAACTTTATGTTGACGCTTAATGTTGGCAAAACCAAATACATGCCATTTAGTATAACAACCAGAGGTCAACCCACTACTAATAAAACTATTGTAATACACGAGTGCGATAGCGTAGAGTCTTGTAACTGTCAGCCTATACAAAGAGAAATATCTTGGAAATATCTAGGCATCACTCTAGATTGCTTTCTCCGTTGGGATTCTCATATACATAACGTGGCTACGAAGGTGCGAATCCTTGGATATGTTTTCAAAGAACTGAGGAATATTCTGGATTCCAAAACGCTAAAAACTGTTTATTATGCTTTATGTGAATCGCTTATTACTTACGGCATAATTGGATGGGGTGGATGTGGTAAAACCCTGCTAGAGCCATTGCAAGTTGCGCAGAAATTTATATTAAAAATTATTCTACGTAGACCATATCGCCATCCCACAAATGAACTTTATAAGGAAGCTAAAGTTCTTGACTGTAGGCAACTTTTTCTAAAAACTTCCCTCTTAAGGCTATTTTTGGACAGTAACTCAAATTTAGGAATAATTCAGAACCGGCGACCAACGAGACAAGTTTTAGAAAATAGCTCAATAATACCCAGAAGGAAAACATCATTTGGACAAAGACATTTTCAAATTTCAAATTATTTATTGAGTTAAAATTATGGGTACATTCAATATACAAAAGTCTTAACCTAACTAGGCTGCCGCCTGTTCCAAGGTAGACAATTAACATTACTTTTTTTACAATTAATTTTTTACAATTAACATTACTCTTTCATTGCGCCGAGATTTTACAATCTGATCAATATGGAAATAAAAATGAACTTGACATTTAGGGAATTCAAAAATAAACTAAAGAAATGGTTATCGAATCATGACAGACTAACCATACATCAAATGTTAGAAATAATAGTATAATAAAACTTAGGTGCACAAATTATTAACATATTTTTAAACATATATGTTAAGTATATTTTAACATTGAACTAACTACCAAAAATTATTTGACTCTGACAATGAAGTATACTTTTTAGACTAGGTAATTTTATATTAATAAATATTAATGACCGTTTCTTCCTTTTCTCACATATAACTTTATTTATTTTATTTAATCGAATTTTATATGATATTTGTTGCCGATTAAATAATGGAATTGCATTTTATTTATTATATTATCTTTTAATATTTTTTTATTATTATTATTTTTTTATTTTATTCTGAAGACTTCAATTTAGTGTCATTAGCTTTTTACTAAAACTTGTATTTTTGTAAGCAACCAAGCAATCAAGCAAACTTGATTGTAATATTGGAGTCCTGTCCACCCTAGAACGGGCTAGTCCCAGTTGGGTGACAGAAACAAATAAGCAAAAGGTTAAGGTTTTGCCATTCGGTTCCTGTTATTTTTATAAGCTAATCAATGTTTCATGGTAATTAATTCTTAAATAAATAAAATAAATAAATAAAGTAATTTGCCTTATATTACCTTTTAGTCATATAATTTTGTTGTATAAAGGTTTAATCAGCTTTTCTTATATAACGAGCGAGTAATGGCTTCTCGACATTGCTCTGTAAGCGCCTATTCAGCTATGTTATACAGCGTTTAAGATGTATAAGCCTTTTACTCGAGAAAGGGTGGTATAATCGCTATAAAGCATACTAATTTATAACTAACAGCTGTATAGTAGTTGAATAAATAACCCTTTATAAAACAAACAAAACAAAAGCTACTACATTACCCTTACTTCACCAAAGGCATTGGTTACAAGACCCACCCTTATAGTTATAAGCAAGCGGGCATTTTTACTCGAATCTTTATACAATTTTTGTATTATATTTTTAAAGGCATTTTAAGTCATAAAATACTCGTATCATAGGAAAATCTTATTTCAACGTGTGTGAACAATACCCAGCAAAAGTTTTCTTTTACTAAAATGAATTTACGAAAAAAGTTTAAACCATAATTATGAATTAAAATTCAGTTAAAATATTAATATTTTAAAGGAGCGTAAAAATTATATTAGACGTGTTTCTTAATATTGTCAATGAAATGATGTCCGCAAAACGATTTGGTGTATTAAACTACAATACAATCATTTTACAGTCAATAACATACAATATATTAGTAGCCATTAGGAATTCTATGGTTGTGACGGCAATTGATTATGCAGCTTCCTTTTGCTACCATTCTATATCATTTTAAGGCATTAAGTTGTAATAAAGTTGAAAATAAATACCCGACTATAAGTTGTAATAAAGTATTAATTGGAGACACTTTTACAGCCGCTGGCTATATAAGGGTGCCACAGCAAGCGCTATAAGTGCTTTATAAGCGCTTATTTAACTTTCTTATACCACCAAAGGTAGCCGTTATGACCGCTATTCAGCCACTATTCAGCTAAAAGCCGTATAAAATGTGCCTAATCTGGTGGTATAGACGTTATATAAACGTTTATATAACTGCTATATTACCAGTTCTTGTGACTGAAAGCTGTAGCGATAACGTTGGTGTGATCTTTATATAGCCAATTTGTGCTACTTGGGTATACCCGAATAAAGTGCACAATTCAATCAGTCAGTGAAATAAAGTGAAGAGTCAGGACACGATTCTCAATTTAGGAATTTAATATATGTGCCGACGATCAAGACAGAGACACCGACTCGCTATAATGGCATATTAGCAATACTTGTTCACTAACATTTTCATGGGACCTTTGAGATTTTAATTAACAGATTTCATTTTAATACTTAGATCTATTTTATAGACTATAGACATTTTAATACTTACTAACTCCTGTAATAAATCGGTAGCTTGATCTTTGTTCAATCCACTTTTTTTAGCCTTATCCATATCTTGCATGATTCTTAGTAGCTTTTCCTAGAAGCAGAACATTGAGAGTCACTGATTTGAAATATTCAAAGAGGAATCACAGATTTAAAAATATTCAAGCACAAAAATAAAAGATATGTTGAAGTACAGTTAAAATAATCAGAATCCGTCAGTTTGTCATTAAAATGGGTGTTCCGGACTATCGGGCATTTTTTTATAGGGATAATTTGTACATCAAACTAAACAAGAAGTGTTTTTTTTTTACATTCTGAATTTTTTGATCAGAAAAGATTATTCTACACGAAAAACTAAGTTGAAAACTATACACAACTTTTTTGATTTAGGCGATGGTTACTGAGACAAGAGCATTTTTAGTTAAACTGCAGGATATTCAATATTCTTCTTTTCAGTAATAAGGGCCCGAATTTAAAAGAGTTGTAGATGATTTTCAAGGTAGTTTTTCAAGTGGAATAATCATTGTTGCTAAACATTGTTTTTTAATATTGAAGAAACAACCACTTATTTAGGTCAGTCTGATGTACAGAATCACCCTTTGAAAAAAAAAAACAACCATACCGAAGAACCTGCATGTTCTTAGGTTTTGTCCTTTCATTGAAAAATAAATAAACAATGCATTTTAAAATCACCGCCATGTGTTGTATCTGATTGGAACTACTTTAAAACGACAAACTATGAAAATAAAAACAGGTTATACAGGATGGCGCAGGGAAATGGGAAATTTGTAAAGCCGGAAGTGATTGAATCCAGAAAGTAGTTGTTGTGACCGTTTGCCATTTAGTAATTACGGAGCGTTGGAGCGGTGTGGAACGTGCTATCGCTGTGAGAACATTTTACAAGCAAGGTGGATAGTGTGACTGCTGCTGCGCAAAGGGTATGTCGACAGCATTACTGGCACAGATGTCACGGATGAGTACCATCTGCTCGTGCGATTATAATTTCGAAGAAACTGGTCCAGCCTTGAAAAAGGAACCTCCAGCTGGTGTACGAACAATACGCGCCCCAGAGAACATTGCAGCTGCTCAAATATATATCGAGAGGAGCCCTCAGTTTGACAATATGGATCTGCGCTAGAGATTGGGCGACGGAAAGACAAAGAATACTGCACGAATAAAAGCTAATAAAAACATAATGCACGAATTAACGACAACATAAATGGCATACTGTATACATGCACTAAGGGGAGCGCTAATGGGCCCTGTGCATTTGGGCCATTATGACCTATGTGTTAGGGTTGGCCCAACTCTCAGGTCAGCACCCATTCGTAGCCTCCACGTGGAAGTGCGGGACTGGGTAGTACTCTGTGCCTGCGGGCCAGTTCTCCTGGGAATCGTCCATCAGGCGCCCCTGAACGGGTTGCGCATTGACTGTGCATTTCGACAGATAACCAAGGAAGACTGGAAACGGCTTTGTTTCCTATAGAGCGGGGGCGGAAATGGAAATGACCAATCGGCCACCCAATCCTGAGTGAAAGACGAGCAAGGGACGCTATGGTCTGTGATTATTCAAACTGAATCGCCGCTTACATTAGGTAGACGACCGCGCAAGCGATCTCGAACCTGTAACCAGTCATGAGGCCGGAGAAATCTGGCCATAACTGGTAGCGAGGGTGTTTGGTCTGCCCGCTGGTTTAACTACCCGGTGCCGGGCGGTAAGGGTTGGTCTCTCAAGGACTAGTTGGCAGAGCTAGATAGTGGATTGTCATTGTCTAAGTCTTATACGCTCATCCCACGGCTGAAAGAACGATCACATATCGTTATACCAGCCTGGGGTGATGGGTCCGCCCGTTGTAGTTGACACCGCCTAACTTAATATATGCACTTTTGTCAATAAAAGATGTTTTTGCTGTGTTTATTTGTGCAAATTACGTTACTTCAACATTTCCCATTTCCCTGCGCAACACTGTATAAATCTAATAATATTGCAGTTTTAGATTTTTTTCTAGGAAGGAGTTGATTATTTTTCTGGAGAGAGCAAGATCTTTAAAGAGTTTTAAGAGAGATTTGGCAGGCAAGCCATGAGCACCAACTTCTACCAAGTGGAGGTGAACAGTGAAGCCGTTCCGGGAGATCATAGTATTTATTTAATTTGTACTCGTGGTCTTGTGGGATATTTGATTTCCATGGAATAGTTAATTCTACATTAAAAGCCATCTTTCGAGTTAAGGAGTAAAGAGTTATATCTGGATAGAGCGCTGTGCATCCGAGACTTTCAGGGAATCGATACTGCTTAGAGACAGAATCGACCTCCAGAAACTAATCTGAAGCTTTCTCGATTATTGAGAAAATGTCAAACGGATTGACAACAATAATTGACCACACCACCCTTGCTCCAGTTGTCACTGCAGAAATGTTTAGAGTCTTAAAGTGATAGTCAGTTTTCCATAAATATTATTTTACCTTCAAATCGGCATTCTCTCTTTTCAATTTCTTTGTAAGTTCTGCTTGATCTAAACATCTGCTCTCAGAAGCCTTTAAGTTACAGATATATTCTTCCTCCAGCTGTTTTGATGCCTGTCGTAAATCTTGGTATTTATTATTGTACAGAACTTCCAATTCCATTTTCGCTTTCGCTAACTAAAAAGGAAAGAAAATAAGTATGCAATAAATGAAGATGTCTGTCTGTTGAAAAAAAAAGGAAATATTTATGAAAATACCAATTAAAACCAAAGTTCATTTTGGATATTTGGAAGTTTGACTACTAATAAGCCTACTAATAACTAAAATTTCACAATGTTATTTCAGCTCAACAATGCAACTGTGTACTCAATTTCGTGTCTCAAGTTTAATATTTCTAGATTGAAATATGACTGGTCCCTGGTAGACCGATTTCAACCACAATCTTTTCAACTCTAGCCATGACCAACTGATGGCTGCGTGCCAAATTTCAGCTCAATCGGATTAAGCATTTGGGCGCTATAGTGGAGGAATACACACACACAGAATGACAGATACACAGATAATAATCAGATGACAGATACACAGATATTCATAATACTTTCCCTTCTCGTCGATTGGTGGGCCGGAAAAGTAAAACGCAAGTTAGGTTGTCTCGGTCTCATATACTTTGAAGAACTATGGAAAACATCTCCCAACAAACTCTCGAGTGGATTTCCTGTGGCAGGAGACAGAAAATCCGAGATAAACCTGCGGAAAACCCATTGCGAGAAAAAATAAGGCGAAAGAAAGACCAAAATGAAAGACTAGAATGGATGGAGAGGCTTCACCCCATATCAGAGTGAGTGTGTCTTTACTTTCCAGTTTCCAGAGCATATCTTCGTGACAACTCGCAATAAAAATTATTGCTTTCTCCACAATGTGACATATTCCAACTTACCGTCTTTTGACGTTCGTTACTGTCGATTCCTTTGATAGCCAGTTCCTCCTTCACGGCTGTCAACTCCTGAACCAACTGCTGACACTGTTCAACTTCATTTTTCAGTTTATCCTCAAGTTCGGTTCGTTTCCTAGTCCATTCATCCAAAAGGAGCTCTAGGCGTCTATCTTCCTTGCTTTTTAACTTAGAAGAAAAAAAAAAGAAAAAATATATACGGAGTCTCACAATCCACAACATACCAGACAGTAGCTTCTCATAGAACAAAATTGAAAACAAAGCGAATATGTCACGAGTCTTAAGGGGCTTGGATATCGCCGAGTCCCGCTGCAGATGTCCCGCTACTCGGCCCACGCAGATATCCACACGTTCGAAAAGGTCGCCAGCCTTTACCTGAGCGTAATGCTAACCATAGGCGTTCGTCGGGACGTACACCACTGCTCACATTCCTCGCACCCTCTTCCCGCAATGCCCTGTAGCTCGAGAGTAAAGCTACTGGTTGGTATACTGTGCTTAGGCCTTCAGGCCTCAGCCCCTCAGCCGATTGACAAGTTGATGTCCCAAAAATTTTTAGTAAAAATTTGTAAAAAAATTGAATTACGACACTGTCGCACCAACACATTAATTACTGCCAAGCCACTCTACCCATAATTAAAATAAAACATATTAACATAATAAAACATAATAAAATAAAACAAATTACATTAAAATAAAATTAAAACGGGGCCGTCATGCTGAATCGTGTTGTGGCCGATATCGGCCAATTGGGGCTCTAGAGGTTAAGCCGAACGGTGTCGAAAACGAGCATCCCGGGACGGTTGCTAAAAAAGCCAGATAGATGCGTCAACCGTATTATAAGAAACTACCTTCTACCCTTCAGATTAAGGAAGATTAACAAGGCTGTCTTCAGGTTAGTTTTTCAGTATAATTCAGCAAAAAATGAGAAAAAAAAGTGTTTTTGCCAAATGTTTGTAAAAAGGTAGTAATTTTGAAGGGTTTCCAATTTGAGTAACTTTGAGATTAACGAAAGATTAGTAATTTTATATATGTGGGTCATTTTGAAACGTTTCCGGCCTCATTAACATAAGGTAACTGTAGAAAAAAAAATCTTTCACCATCCGATAGATGGCCTTGACCTATGTAAACTGTAAAAGTTCAAGTCATTCTGATCATTATTTTGTTTCTGGCACTTTTCGAAAGTTGTAAGATGACATTATGTGTAAACAAAAGAGAAAATTGAGTATTGTGCAGTGATAAAATTCCTTCATTTGAAAGGGAAAAAGATTCAGGAAATAAAATATAAGTTTACGTTTGTATACGGTAAAGCCTCCCCTTCTTTAACAACTTTTAAACATTGGGTGACGAGTACAAACGTAGACGTACAAGCATTTTAGAGTTCGGGGCGCTTGAAAACCGCTACAACTGACGAAATGGTCGATTTAGTGCATCAAACTGTCATGGAACATCATCGATTGGTTGTTAAGGATATTGCTGAGACTTGTGGTATATCATCTGAATGGGTGCACAAGATTTTACATTAAGATTCGGATATGAAATTATGCGCGCGCTGGGTACCACGCTTGTTGACGATCGACCAAAAGCGAATAAGGACGGACATGTTGCACGAGTTTGAATTGCTTCCGCATCCACTCTCTTCGGCAGATCGAGCACCCAGCGACTTTTTCCTGTTTCCTAATTTGGAAAAAATATTACTCGGAAAAACTATAAACCAGTATTTTACAGGTTTAGACAATCAATTTTCTTAAAAAAAAAAAATCTGACGGTTTTAAAGGATGGGAGAAACTTTGGACCACATCTATCGAGTTGCAAGGAGACTACGCCAAGAAATACATTTTGTTTTGCTTGTAAATATGTGTTTTTCTTAAAAAGGCCAGAAACTTTTCAAATGTCCCTCGTATCTATAACAATTATTATGATCCTCACATGAAAAGCCGATAAAGAATTTCTGACGATAGCTGCTGTTAAGGCTACTCATGATGGCTTTTGCTAGAAAACCCTGTGGCTTTTTTCTGTAATCTTACATTGAAATAGCATTTCATTAACATAACAAATGCACTTGGAAATCTTACTGGGGCCTTAGACTTAAATTTGCACAGCGGAAGATATGAGTATCTTTTACAAAGTTTCAGCAATTATACCTGCGCCTTAAAAAGTTCCTGTTGTTTCTTCTTCCATTCGTCCAGCTCTGCTACCACCTTATGCATTAGTTGCTGTTCCTGCTTCGGATCTAATTTTGGAGAGTCGTGAATTGCTAAAAGATTAAAATAAATTAAATAAAAGCCTGGCTCCATGTGAACTTGCAAAACAATGCCATTGATTATATATGGTATTAGATTACTTAACTCCACAGTACGATTTGGCAGCCCTCCTGAAAGGGCGAAATGCAGGTGGCACTGATAGCATTGACGGCCAAACTATTCTATTGATAATGAACACTGATAATGTTGATAATTAATGTTGTTTTTTTTTTGTTTAATGTTTTTTTTAATAACGGACTGATTGATTATAAAAACTCAGTAATGTAACCGATGATATCAATAACAACATTTAATTATTAGCCAATCTATTGCATTTGTATATCGGCTGATTACATCACAGAAATAATACTGAGAGATAGAATGCCATCTATTAGTATATCTGAACATTAAAGTGGCCAATTATTACGTATTAAAACCGTATTGAGTATGAAGTTAAAAATTGACATCTTTACGTAAATAATATTAAAATAATAATATAGTAATATTATTTGATCTTCACTTTTAAATTCAAATACAGAAATACTGATAATATTAGAGTTCAAAAACCTTAAAATAATAACTTACTCAAATCAATAGTTTTATCTGTTGTGGTCTGTGTGCATTTTGACTCGCTCTTCGTGGGTTGAATTCCCTGCGAGTTGGACACTTGTCTCCCAGCATTTTTAACACTAAAAGAAAAATACAAACTGTAGTTTAAGACGTAGGCAATGAGCTAGAGTTCATTTGTAAGACAGTTCTAATGAAATCTTCCTATTGATAATCAAAACAAATTGTCAAAAGAAATTTTCGAACCACTTCAACTGTGCTGGTTTTTGGTGTCTATTTTATTTTGGCATTTTAGCATTACTATAAATCTTCATAATTACTATCTATTGACTATCACAGTACTTGTAGGTAGCTGTACTTACATGTAAAGGCTTACGGGGAAGAACAATAAAAGTCGTTTTTTTTTTAAATTTACTAACTTAAAATAGAACTTTTTAGGCAGAAATTGTTTGATAAGAAAATGCTATATAGTTTGTCTGTAAACCAAACATAGTTGAAGTTCTATAAAAAAAACATTTTACATAAATTTATACCCCATAAAAAAGTATCTCATCTTAAAAAGTCAAATTGACTGATCATTATTCCCCTTAACCCTTCATATGTATCCTGAACGTTTAGTTTTTATTTTATTTTATTAATAACTTATATTTCATGTATATTTCAATATTATAATTAATAATAACGTAGCTCTGTTAACAGTAGACTTCCTGTCGAAAACAAAAATATCAAAATGACAATCGAAAACAGATTAAAAAAAATAAAAACCTTACACATGCACTGTTTTTGATGAATGGGGATCTATAATACCATTTGCCTTCTGCTAGAGGCGTAGGTTGATTTGGACCAAAAAAGAGTAAAGTGAGCGACACACCGCACATGGCTTATCACTTTTTGGACAGTACGCCACTCTATTCACACCTCCTTGGGCCAAATCACTGCTAGAGCCACATCCAAAAATTTTGGCCACACATCCCCATCAAAAAACGTTCATGCCAAATTCAAAGAACGCATTACGTCATGACTGCATAACAAACAAATTGACGAAATGCCGAACAGTCAAGTTAAAACAGGACCTTCCCGCGCATGGTCAATTATAGGCATTGAAAATAATTATTGATTATTTACATTAATAAATATTATTACTACTTATAATAATGTATTCCCTATAATTGATGATAATTAATATTTTTTATGGTTCAAAATTATATAATTCTGTCGGTCCACATCCAAAGTTGTATAATCTATGAAAACTTCGGAACACATTGGGCCCGATTGCAATTCTTCGTTCGTTCAGGCCAGTCGGAATTAGTTCATGCCAACGAGAAAGGGCAATACGCTAGACCGGAATATAAAATGAAAGGCTGCCTTAAAACAAAATGTTTTTAAAATAATTCAGATAGTTTTATGTTCGGCAGGTAGTTTTTGTGTGGGAAAAGACAAGATCGTTCATTTTACACTCCGATTTTACGCACTGCTCTGTCTCGTTCGCATGAACTATTTTCCAATTTTAGTTCATGGAGAAAAGCAAACATGCCTATTATGTATGTTAGCTTAACCCTTTAATTTGTGAAGTAAAAACCCGTACCGTTTCGAATGTGAAACCGTCGAGCGTGAAATCGGCGTGAATCGACGGCCTTGAGAAAAACGTCCATAACTTATAAACCACTATACGGATCATAAAAAGAAGAACTGTAAAATGTCCGCATTGAATATGAATTTTTTTAACTGCCCATTAGACATTTTGCTGTAGGTAGGCGATCGTCCCGAGCGGGACGTTACACATTGGAGGGGAACGGAAATAACAATTATATTAAGTATCTACTATAAAAAGATAGTTGTCTAATAATTTATTAGTATAATAAATAAATAAATACAAACGGAGCTGCCATGGAATTCACCGACCGGAGTCGGGCCCATCATAATACTATTTTTTTTTCCGGACTTACGAACCGGCTGTGGTAGGTTTAGGACAGCTGTCTTGCCACATGTGAGCGTTCACCTTACCACCCATTAACTCCCCCTTCGAAGCCATAGAATTTGAGATGCGCAAATAGCAGTTTTAGATATTTTTTCTAAGAAAGAGTTTATTATTTTTTCTGGAAAGGCCAAGATCTTTAAAGAGGTGAAATAGAGATTTAGCTGGCAGGCTAAATATGTAAATTTGACACATCGTAGAGCGATAAAACTGTCAATTGGATACGAAATTGTATTATGTTAATTACGTACTCTATGGAAATTTTCTGCCTGGGTGATTTCTTATTAATGTTCTCTTCCAAATTTGTTACTTCAACCCTATGTGGTGAATCTCCCTTCAGTATAATATCTGGATCTGGCGATTTTAATCTTTGTTCGTATTCGTTGTTACTCGCTGTCGCAATCAATTTCAGTTTCTCGGGACTTTTGGGGTCGTTGGGTTTTAATAGCGTGGGAATATCCTGCAAAGAAATATAAATTTAAATTACTGCTTTCAGGTGCCTATGAGGGGTGACTGAAATAGATGGAAATGAGACCAGTTACGATAACTCCGCTACATGTGAGCCTACCTGATTCTCCAGCCACATCCCACCGGATGCTGTAAGATACACAAGGGTTCAGCCCTATCTATAAGTATTGTTCAGCAATTCTCTATATTCTTATGGGAAATTCAAGGCCTGCACAAATGACATATGCACTTGCTTGGTACTTTTTTGATTCTCAGCTTGATACTCATATGCGTTGCAACAGTCTCCGTTGCGGATATTCCCTAATAGTCGAAGATCCCGCTGTAATTCCTTCCGCTGCACAATGGTATATGGTTCTTCTTGTTCTAGTAGCTATCATATCGGCTATTACAACTTTATTGGCCAACACTCGAAACGAGGATATGGTAGATTTCTGAATCCAGTCCTGTAAAATACGGAGCCAAGATGTTCTTCTTTGTCCTGGGCTTCAGCGTCTGGCTATTTTGCATTGAAGTATTTGCATAATGTTTATATCTTTCAGGATGGCGCATGTCATGAGCAAAGTATCTGAGTTGCGGATTACTAGTTGTTTCTCGTACCTTATAGAGTATACGGCACAAGAGTGTTGTCAACTACAACAGCGAACCCGTCACCCCAGAAAGGTATAACGATATGTAATCTACCGAAATACCCGCAGATTGCAGAATACCCAAAACGATAAACTACATACGCTGTGTAAGTACAAACTATATATTCCTAAGAATGCTCAACTTTGTTAGCAGTGTTTGAAGGGAAAATACGGGGATATGTTGCTTGAACTCTGTATTGTGTCTCATAATTTCATTGCCGCTCTGTTTACTGATGTACGTAATATGCTTAGGTCGGCTGTCCAACACGGTGTGCCCAGTGACCGTACAGGATGGCGGTGTCGACTACAACGGGCGAACCCGTCACCCAGGCTGGTATAACGATATAGATCATTCTTTCAGCCGTGGGATGAGTGTAGAAGACTTGGGGACAAGACAATCTACTGTCTAGTTCACCAGCAACCCGTTAGAGTCCAACGCCTTACGGCGAGGCACCGGGAAAAGTAAACAGTGGGCAGCCTGACCCCCTAACTACCAGTTTTGGCAAGATATTTCCGTCTGGAATTAATCTTCAGGATACCTCCGTCCTCCTGACTGGTTACAGGTCCAAAGTCGCAACCTCTACCTGTTGTATTATAGCGGTAATTCAGTTTGAATTTATCGCGGACCTGGGCGTTCTTTGCCCGTAATGCCACACAGGATCGAGTGGCCCAAGGTCATTTCAAGAGTGCATGACAACAGGCCAACATCCACCCCCGCTGCTTAGAAAAAAGTGTATTTCCATAGTCTCCAGACCCCTTCAGCAATTAGTCAGAATGCACAACCAATTGGCTTCGCCGACCAGTGCGCAAACCGACCAGAAGCGCCGGGATGCAATCCCGCCGGGAGAAACCGGTCCCCCAGCTCTGAGGCCTGAGACATGGGAGTCTTACCCGGGGTAAACTTCCACTCGAGGAGGCTTCTGAATAGGAGCTGAATCATGAGGTGGCCCAAACTGCATGAAACCGTTCCCCACCTATCGTACATCATAATATACTTAACCCTTGGAGTAAATGGGTATTTTCATGGATGCATCTGTCTCTTTTGCAGGATTTTCGGCGACATCGACCTTAAAGTACTATAACTACGAAACTACTACACCAATCATAAAAAGAACAACTGCACAATGATTAAATTGAAATGTCAAATATAGAATATTGAAATATCATTTTGTAAAACAATTAGATACATAATTATGAATAAATATGAGAATGTCAAAGAAGTGAAAAAAACGCGCGACCAGATTTGGTCGACTCGTACTCAACGGATAATTGTTTCGCAACCAGATTTGGTTGACTCATACTCAACGGGTTAATATACATCTTTTATGAATCTTCGCTGGAAATAACATATTTTAAATAAAAGATTGGCATTGGGGTTTTCGTGTAATTAGCCATATTTAAGGAAGATTCTGAATTTCAAAACTCCGAAACGGCTCATAATTAAGGTAAGTTCTAGTAGTCATAAATATTGTAGATAAATAGGTCTTTGCAATGGTAAATAAGTTATTGTTATTGGAGAGATGGGTCCAGCATGTTTGCCCATTATCCACACATGTTTGCCCATTGTCCTTTGTTATAAATAAAACATTATTTTGAAGAATACACCCCCTGGCACCCCTTCGCGGACTACTGTGGACCGCAGACCCTATTTTAGGAACATACAGAACTTGATGCTCTATTATTTATGCTATTACAAAATCACCGAACATTTCAAACAGTGCGTACGAAAAAAAATCATACTGACGACGGTCCAAGAAGGATGCTTGAACAATTTTCGGGCATTTCTTCATTAATTTCAATCGAATGATGCATGATAAAAAAAAATAAAAATAAACCTACGCTGACATTCAAGGAGATATCATCTTCCTTCAAGGTAACTTGAATATCAGTGAATGGCTTCCGTCCTTTTGAGGATGGTATTTCTCCGGAGCCGGACCGTACTAAAAAACACCTTTGTGAATGTGAAAAGGTTGTACCACAGTCATTATTTTTTTTGTGATCTCCGAACGGTATTATAGCGCGGAGATCCACTTTGGTCACACCTGAAATGAGAAAAGTGTTCAGTTGGAACTATAGATAAACTTTATCGAGGAGTCCACCTTTGAAAGTATTGGCATTGATTATATAGTATATTAGATTGCTCAATATCATACTACAATTTGGCAACCAGGATTTTACTATGGAACGCAAAGTGTAGATGGAAGTCATAGTTCCAAAATTTTGTTAATCTTCTATTATTACGTTGAATATGGTGACTTTAGTGGTATAACAGTATAGCGGCGCACTGTAGATGACGCTCTAAACATGCCTATATGGTATAAAATAATAATATAATAATTAAACAAAGTTTTAAATCGTAGCTCTTATTATTTTGATATTATTTACATAAAGATCCCAACTTTAATTTGGTATACAGGTTTCACTATGTAATAATTATGCACTTTAATATTCAGATAGGACTGATAAATGGCATTCTATCTCTTCGTATAATTTCTGCGATGTAATCAGCCTATATAAAAAACAGGATAGATGGCACTAATCCCGGTCGGCCCGGTGGCATATAAGTGGCTAGGTCGCCTGATCTTACATTGTAAGGTCCCGGGTTTGATTCTCGGCTGGGTCACGGAATTGCATTTTCAATTCTGTCGATGGAATGCAATAACAAGACACATACTTACACACATATTACACGCACACATACATATAACACGTTATAGTAGGGTTGGTTATAAGAGATTGTCATATGACAATAAACCCGCCCATTGTGACATTTTCACAATAAAGAGTATAAACAAACAAACAAACAAACTAATAATTGAATATTATTATTGTTAACATCAGTCAAATTATTAAGTTTTCATAATCAATCAGTCCTTTATAAAAAAACGTTCATTATTATTGTTATGTTAAATGGCCAAATAAATTGCTATTAGTGTGGCCGTCAATGCTATCAGTGCCACCTGTATTTTGTTATTTTAGAAGGGTTGCCAAATCGTACTATGAAGTTAAGCGATCTTACACCATATAATCAATGATATTGGTCTAGTATGTTCATAGTACAGTTTTGTTAAAATCTCGTAAAGACGTTCATCATAAACGTCACTACTGCACCGATAGTAAATAGGTATAGAATTTCTTAACTTCAGTTTTTTTCTGGAACTGACAAAGTATCAGCTGTCAAAAACCACAATGCGATTGATCAGCCCCTTACTGGTTATTGGCAGCCACGAGTTTACCATGAAAAACGGTGAATAGACAAGCTCTCATAGTTTCAAACGATGACTTTGCGCGCTTTAATGTTTAGTAAACCAATAGATAGCATTCAAAATATACCAACTCACAACTCACACACACTACTCTCGCAATATAACGCTCCATGAGGATTCCCATATTTTGGGAAACGGCTGCTCCGACCCGATCAGGTGGTTTCGTCAAGGAGCGATACATCGGGAGTATCATACAATGAAGGTAGGCAACGCGATGCGGAATCAGCTGATGCTAGATAGTTTCTTTATTGCGGTATCGTCGGTGTCTTTTGCACAATGTCAGCAGATATTTTGGTCAGGTGATATTTCAGTGCTTTCAGCCAAACCTTTCATTCCCCGCTCGACACTAAACGAGTGCTCTCTTTATCATGGTCGACCTGTACTTTTAGGAGGGCGTACACATCTCTAATAAAATGAGTTTATTGATTTATTCATTTACTCACCTAACAATTGAGTATCTTGAGACAGCTTTAAAGTGATGTAAGAAGAGCACGCAAAATATTTAATCAGGTTAAGAAGACTTGAATTAAGCTTCAAGCTAACATGTTGATTAAATTGTAAATTAACAATGTTGCGGTCATTGTCTGTCTTGACTGATGATAAGGTATATCTGAAATAAAATTTCCACTTTCACTTCAACCACTTGCTCTAGGGTACATACTGCAAACATATTGTGGCAAATTGGGCATTCCGAGAAAGGAACATGAGGTAGAAGAAGATATATACAATTGTTACTCACCTATCAATCCTAACATTGTTGGAGAATATGGTATAATTAATATGAAATTGTGAATTCGTAAGATCAGTTGATCCGTTTAGTAGTAGCTGTGAAAATAGAAACGTTACTATAGTAAATTTATTATTATAAAATGGCTAAAATAATTGTCACCAATAGCATACATAAAAATATTACAAAATAATAAACCTTCGTCAAAGTATGTCAACTTGTTGGGAAACTATAGATGTTAAAACTTACAAATTCCTAGGTTTTTGAATTGAGGAATATGAGAATTTTTAATGACACTTTTGACATGTGTCCTCCTGTTCAACTTGCTAATTAGGAGTAGATTAGAAAAAAAAGAATGGTTATAGGAGGCCGACGCTGAAAGTTTCAAGAATGAATAAGGAAATTTATATGGAATGGCCAAAGATTAATTTATCATTTCTCAAAATATTCTCCAAGAGTGTTATAACACTTTACATACGTATAAACCAATTCTGATAATATTTATTCCACTCCTCCGTAGTGACCTCGGAAACATGTTTTTCATATTCTTCGGCAGCCTCTTCTTTTTTTTTTTTTTTCCTTGTAGATTATGCAATTGGTTTTAAACTTTTAGCAGATTTTTTGTGCGGATATTGAGTGCTGAGGTCAATTCTTCCAGCGAAGAATCTTTATTTAGTAAGGTCCCATATGTGGTCGCATTTGAGCCTTTTCATGATCATTGGTTCACTTAGGGCTTTGGCGAAGGTGTTGTTATGTGACGTTATTCGGTATTTGTATGACTGTATCCTGTGTTCTATTTCCTCTTTTACAGTTCTGATTTGTAGATGCTCATGGATTTCTGAGGTCTTTATAAACCAAGGAGCATTTGATATTATTCTGAGAACTTTATTTTGAAATCACTGGAGAATTTCCACATTTGAATTCCTCGCAGCGCCCCAGAGCTCGACTCCGTATGTCCAGACAGGCTTTAATACTGCTTTGTAGATGAGTACTTTTGTTTTGGCAGCCTCTTCTGGCGATGAAAATCATTGACCGCATAATTGCTTCTTAATTTTTGGGAACAAGAGGAAGTCGCAAGGTGCCAAATCGGGACTGTATGGAGGATGGATCATGAGTTCAAAGTTTTTCACCTTCAAAAATTAAAAAAGTTAAGTGACTTTCTTATGTTTGCTAGTACATCGTTCCAAATCATTGCCGCGTGAACACTGAAAGAGTAGCTCAAAAAGTCGGTATGATACAGTGTAATTTTTAATAAATTATAAGGATGGGAGCGTACAGCCGTGCACATTTAGAGGTTCGAAAAACACGTACAAATAGGATGGTGGTGGGAAGGAGAGGACACGAAACAGAAGAGCGAGAATTTGGACATTTCTTCTTTGGCGTATTTGCAGTCACATTAGCCGTACCCTATATTCGGACTTGTGACCATACTTCCGCCGATCGAAAATGAACCGAATGCATACAGTCTTCAAACGTTCCAGTTATACAATACAATTTATTCAACTCCAGTAGGTAGGCATTCCTAAACTTGGATGCATCATTGTGTCTAACATTCTTAGTGATTAGTCCCAGAAAATTAACTATCGGGATAGTTGTGACTATATATATTAATTGAAGTAATTTATAATCTTTTTGAAATACTTGACAATTAGAAAATAATGTAGTAATGAAAATTTCTGATTAAATTAAAAGCACAATGTCTATAATCATAATTATCAAAGTAATAATGTGATAGTAATGAAAATAGATAATCGTATACTAAAAATGACAACATTTAAATTAATTGTCAAATCCAGCAATATAGCCTTCGTTGATAAAAATAAATATTACGCCCTTTGGCAAATGTCAACTATGAGGAATTTTTCTTTATTGTACATTGTAATACTCTTGGAATATGGATTCAGCATTATCCAAATGTCTTAAGCCATATACTGGATTCTGAACTAAGCTATTGACTACAAATTTTTTGAATAAATTATCTCTAAGAGTTCTGATATGCGCTGGGACCTTATTATAAAACCTTACTAAGCGAGTGCCGATTAAGATGTAAGTCAAATTTGGTTGAGCAGTTCTTATACATAAGTCGAGTTAAGCCAGTGATGCATAGTCGAGAATACGTAGGTCGAGCGACAGTTTTTTTTTGATTTTCCATAGGTTTGATGGGAAGATATCGTTTAGAAGACTATTTCCATCATAAAAGGCTCACGTACGTTTTAATAACATCATTTAACAATGTTTCATGGTGTAGATGGTTCGTACTCTGAAGGCGTGATATTCGGCTGAACCAGAATTTGATATTTGGACAATGAACTTGACACAGCTACAAAGTAACAGTAATGGAATTTCTTAGCAATTAAGGAAGTTTGTGATAATATTATAGCGCTTTAAAAAAGTAGTAAGTATTAACAAAAAAGGTTATATATAAAATAGTCTCGAAAAATGAACAATTTAGAATGTTATCTGTAAATAAATAATTAAAACATCTTACCAAATCAAGATTCTCCACAGTTTCAATGAAAATATTCAAAGAAAATAACAAGTTAGAATCATCGTTGCTTCCTATTTGGATGACTCCGTCATTGTAGGAGAGTTTCGGCGTCAGCGGAGAAGGTAAAGGAGCATGTTTGAAACAGCTCTCCTCTGAAAATGTTAGAGAAAATGAAATTTAGTTTGTCTCAATATAGAAAATTGAAGTTTGAAGTCAAGTACTGCTGTTAAAAAATAGTGCAACTGACATTTTTGTGTGAGCGTTACTTCCAGAGATATATTAGGGAAAAAGGACGTAAATGAAAATGATTTCATACATTTACTAAGATTAAGAGACACATTTTACATTTCCTAAGATAAAATGAGTTAATTCCTCAATTTGGTTTAATTTCTGTATTCTGTAGTCTATATTACACATAATAAATAAGATAAAAAGGAATTTAGCGGGAGATGTTTGTAACACCCTATGTTTTGGGGATGTCGCAACCGCCATTGTCCAGGGTAGACTGGACAACGTCTACCCTGGACAACGACGACATCGCCTTCTCTTGCAATATCGCTAAAACTTTGAGTGTTACAAACTTCATGCGTTAAATTCATTTTTATCTTATTTATAATGTCAAACAACCGCGATAGTCTTCGATTTCATATATTACACATTTTGTAAATGAACAAATACTCCTTTATGGAATACTCTTCATGTTGAATATGATTCATTGTAGCATTGTAGCTATGTTCAATGTATGTAACCGATTACTTAAGCGTTTTCTACTTAGTATTTAGTTTGGGGAGGGTGGTGCCGCAGTATGCGCGGAGGACTGTTTCATCAGTTGCACTTGAGGTATATAGAGTAATTGACAAATTATGTCTTTTCAATGAATTGTCGTAGCTGGCTGATCCACTTTTGTAGGATAAATGCACTGTGGCGATCCGCCGCACATGCCAACATCTCAGCCCGTAAGGTTCTGATGTGGCGATGGCGTGCGCGAGGCGCCATAGTGCAAAGTATGCGCGAGTTAGCTTGTCGCACAGCCTCACACTTTGCTCTTTTTTGCCGTACCAGTACAGTGCGGTAAAAAAGATTATACGATTAGCTCCAAAACGAAAAATGGGACCAGAATCAGGGTATATACGCTCGAAAGCTGCCAATGGACAATATAAAACGCTGGGATTGCACTCCACAATCTTTCAAGCAGAAATAGGGGAAACATTATGATAATAGGTACGTTGCAAGGCGTGTGAGTTGCAGTTGAGAGGCAACCTGCTATGACTGTAGAAAGGAGGAGGAAATGGCGCAGTTTTCTTATCTGTGCGCAAGCATAGACATGATCATAGGAAATTACACAGTGGATGATAATTAAGAACCAGACATCCTGGATCCTGCCTATGATATCCGGAGTAAGCTGTAAGGTGAGGTTATTGAGGGGACATGCACAAAGGCGCCACATGGCAGACCAAGTGTAAATACCGGGTAGTTGGGCATTGCGCTACCTGTTTATGTCAGAATAAGATAAATTGTTTTCATTCTTTATGTAAAGTTTGTAAGTTTTTCTATTCTTAATGCATGTATTTGTGTTTAATGCTTATTTAAACATGTTGTGTATGTACTTGTATGAATTGTATTATTTTTTATATTTATGTTAATATTGCATATCAAGGGATTGGTATAAACTGTTATGTAGAGTTGCTTATGAAATAAATAAATAAAGTAACTGATCAACCAACCCAAGCAAAAACGTTTGAAATATCCTCAATCTATAGGGTGAATTTTAATTATTCGGAATCTTTGGAGGGGGTGAATCAGTACCAGCAAATAAGAACTTTTGATAAAAAATTGTGGGAAAACAAAAAAAAAATCTTTATTTTATTGTCTTTTTCTGAAATTTAAAAAAAAAAATTTTTTTTTGAAAGCGCTGAGTACAATGTGTTATTTAGCAGTAGGTAAGATATCGCTAAAATTGTTGATTGCGATATTTTACTTACCTACAGATTGCGCAGCGCGCTTAAATGCTCGTCAAACTTTTATTCAACAGTCAAATTCTTCAAAATTGCAAATTAAAAATAAAACAAATAACATTTCTCTTTCAAAAAAAAAATGTTTTTTTTTTGTTTTTTATCCAAATTTTTAAATCAAAAGTTGCTTACCTGCTCCTACTGATTCACACCCTTGATGGATGCCGGTTAATTAAAACTCATCCTGTATATATGAGGTGAGACCTCTTATGTGCCTAAAATTCGATTTTGCATTTTTTATTGTTATTGGTGTAAAAATCCCGCTCCGGATCGTTCTGTCAATTTCCCGAGGGTTCAAGTTGCTTAGTTTTCTTGTAATTCTCATTGCAGTGGCATCTCGTAGGGATGAATTGATGATTTTATCCGGCTATACCTCTTATGGGCTTAGCAGTAATTCCTCGCAAACAACTTAACTCTTCGACAGTTTTAATTGTTAGCCATTAACACAAATAAAAAAAAATGTGAATGGAGTTAGTTAGTTCTTCAACACACTGAAAAGTTTGCTTGTTGGTCTGTACGAGGTATCACATATAGAGCGATAATACGCAATATACAAGAAATAGAGCGGCTTGTAATGAATTCGCTCTATGTTAAAAACTTCGTTGACTTACGGTTTACTAAAGGTATCCATTCTGAAGGTTCATTAAGGTGTAATTTTGGAACATCTATAGATATCGAAGAGGCACTGTTGACTGGATTATTTACTGATCTGGCGTGTTCTTTCAAATTCGATGGTTCCGAGAGCTGAAATTTTGAAAGGGAAAAAACGTGATTGGTCTATGAGCGACATGGATGATCGTTTAACCTAACCTTGTAGAGGTGGCGAATTCATATGCATAGATATGCACATTTCATTAAAATCAGTCCACCATGGATTTGTGTTAATTGTTACGCTAGTACCATTAAGGCCTTGTATAACGTCAACGCATGTATTTTAAACAATATAACTATCTCTTTCACACACATAGGCTACACTGAAATAAAGAGTGGTGCAGCTGTTGCCCACCACAGAGTGCTAATGATGTTGCTTCCGACTCGCTCACACCCAAGTATGTGGACATTTCGTTTATTATTCATGTCAGCTCTCCCTTACTTGGATAATTATAAATGTAAATTAGAAGCATACAGAAGTGACGAGGATTGAAAGAAACCGAAAAAACAAAACAAATTGGGATGACTATGTGATCTTTTTCTATGAATACATTTTTTAGATATTATGTTTCTGTCAGGGCAAACCTCGGAAATATAGTAATTCATATTATTTTTTTAACAGTTGATAAATCTGAGACTAATATTTGAAATATTAGTTTGAAGTATGCGCAGCTGACTCTATATAAATGGTTTTCTCCAAAAACCCACAAGCGACCTCACAGAATCACTCAATAATGTCGAAAGAAACACCATAAAATGTTTTAAAACACCTAATGATGACAGAGGAATAATGACGGGAGTTTTAGAGTGCGGCAAGCTAGTAAGGAGTTTGTCGATAATTGCTACTGTAATTAACCTTTTGAAAGCCAGCCTTCGCACTAAAATGGCGCCGTACTTTTTTTGGTCGATTTTGTATATAAATAATAACAAAATTGTTTTTTTAATTCTCTCTTATTAAGGGTCGTCCATTAATCACGTGAGGCAAGAAAAAAAACATGTAATATAACAAGGGGAGGAGGAAGGGTGGAGTAAAATATCATGTGTATAATTTTTTTAAGAATGATCGTCAGCAGCTTGTGGGAAGGACGTGCCAATGGTGTGGATTGTACTTCTGTACACAGAAGAATGTTAGTTGGGTTATTGTGTCATGATAATGCCAACGACAAAGCTGAGTGGCTCGATAATGCCGACGTTAATCTTCAACAAAGCAGTGCCAACAGCTGACTTGCCAGATGCTTATCGACTTGTTATTGTTGAAGAAAGTCTCGCTAATCCATGCTCCGAGGACAATCTCCATTAAATATATTCATGCACCAGTACAATTATGTGTTTTTCATATGATTACACCTTTCCTTTATTATTTTAATGCCAGTCAAAAACAACCTGCAACCTTAATGTCTGTCTACATTTTAATCTCGGTGCCTTTGGGTGGGGGGGGGGGGGGGTGGGAAGGGTAGTCTTAAACTTCACCACATATCACCAGGGGGGAGGGGACAAGAAATTAGTCATATATATTATATATTTATATAATATACATGGAGGCGAGCCAAAACAGCTCCGTGTGGATCTGTCCACCCCTGCAAAAGGCCAATCGGCCTTTTTGACGCCCCAGCGGTTAAAGCCCTGGCCTGCCGGACTGCAGGTAATCATATTAGTTTTTTTTTGTGGTGAATGAAACCGTACCATTAAAGTCATCTCCTTTGGATCTTCCAAAGAAAGGCTGAGTCGCAACTGCGGATTGGCAAATCTGTCAAGTCGAGATACCCCGAGTAATTTATGCCATGTCGGTGTGGCCTGAAATATAAAAATTTGTATTCAAAATAAAATGAATCACACAATACGAGGTCTGTTAAGAAAATAATCGAACTTTTTGAAATAGGCGTCAACGGAGTTATTTAGTGATATGCGATTGGCAGCACTGCCTTGCGCATAACCTCCTTTGTAGCCACATGTTCAATTCTTCAATTCAATTCTTTATTGAGAAATCACACAGTATTACAGTAATAATATTTTTTTTAATGTATGCAGATTTACAACAAATAAAACCGGTTACGGATTTCAATAAAATTACATAAATTACGTTTTTTTTAACTACTTAATAAAACTAATGTACATTCAATTTATTTTTTTTCAATTTTAGAAGTACATGTTCTTGGATTGTTGATATATCTAGACTGTTTAGTTTCGGGATATTGTTATTTGAGTGAAAAGTGTTTTGGTTAAGCAAATAAAGCATTTTATTATTATTTTTTATTATGTCTTTCTGGCAATTTTTGAAATAAGGGATTTTCTAGAGCAACGATGCATCGCAAAATTATTGCGTCAAGGTGAAACTGTGAAACCAGTGTAATAGTTATCGAGGCATTGGAATTTGGATATATCAAGGCATTTTGCAATGTTTACGTGAAAAAATCTGTAGAAAGACACCCTGAGTTGTGACGAGACAACTCATGGTTCTTGCTCCATGAACATGAAAAAAACATGAAAAACATGTTGTTTTGTCCTTCTAAACCAGCCCCCCCTTAATCGTCTCAGGGGTGCTTAAAATAGATATTTCCACCTTCATCTCGAAAAAAAAAATCGCGCATTCACAATACTTTCCCTTGTTGTTGGATGGTGGGCAGGCAAAGAAAAAATAATAGCTTACAGGTTTTGTAGTTGCAGTCGTATGGCAAGGCAAGCTCAATATTAAGTATCCAATGCGATCTCTTCTTTCCTTTACCCCTATAGAAAATACTTCTACTTTGACCGGAACATTGCGAACTCTGTAAATTCAATCAATTAATTATCTATTATACAATGGTGGCCTGACCTCACGAGATTTCGCTATCACCTTCTACTTTCATAAATAAAATACCTACAGCTATGCACGTATTGCGACCAAAGCGGCAATGCTCTCAAGGTATGTCCTCACTCGTGCACTTTCGACTTCATCTTGCATCTTCACTTTCAACTTCATCTTGCGTCTAGTGTATGCATTATTGAATGCCTTAAGACCATAGTCATACTAGAATAGACCGCGGGAGTACGAAGGTGGACTGTGAGTAAATGCGATAGCGAAATAGAAAGAGATAGCTGCATATGGGCCCCCTCTATCCTTGTCCCCTCTATCTAATCGCGCATGCGCATTTATCATTTTTTAGTGGAGTATAATAATTTGAAATTCTTTAATTTCGAATTATTGTACATACAATTTAACATTGAAATTCAGCTAAAACAACAACTTGAGAATACAACAAACGCTCAAACTCACATAGCAGACATATTATGACATCGAAGCGTGGCACTCAGTATATATTTACATGTGTCCCGCGCATGCGGGGGCACATATGCAGCTTCTTTTTCTATTCCTCTATTGATTTCTCAGGCTGGTCGTGGGGTCTATTCTAGTATGTCTGTGCTTAACCCCTCAGGCCTCGATTGGCCGATATCGGCCACAACACATTTAATTTGTTTTATTTTATTATATTTTATTATGTTAATATGTTTCATTTTAATTATGGGTACAATGGTTTGGCAGTAATTAATGTTTTGATGAGACGGTGTCAAAATTCAATTTTTTTACTAATTTTTACAAAAAAAATTGGGACAGCAACTTGTCAATCGGCTGAGGGGCCGAGGCCTGAAGGGTTAAGACGCATGTATTCAATTTTGTCTATTCAACTGCAATCACTGACTGTTTCCGGTGGATATTACGATTGACAAGTGTGAACTTGTAGCAATCAGTGCGCCATATTTATTGTTAAAAAGTGCAAGAAAAAAACGTGAACAGCGGCGATCGATCTTGATGAAAATTATTTGAAGGAACATTTATTTTAATATTGAAAGATTTGGAGATAAACTATGACATCCTTTTCAAAAACTCCACAGAAATATCAAAAGCAAATTTCTACAAGCTTTTAAAAATAGCAGAACCAACAAATGCCATTATTTTATTATTGTTCTTATTATTATTTATTCTGGACAGGCAGCTTTGCTGATACGTCCAGATCAGATCTTGTAAAGCTAAACAATATTAACAATATAATATAAACAATATTAACAAGTTTTTAGGTACAAATCGAGAAAATGCATAAAGTAACGCACACGTATCCACCGGGTGCCGGATCCGAGTGCGCTGTCGTTCAATTAGTTTAGACGCATGCGCTTTTGCTTGCGCTATAGTATTACACGTCAGAGGAAAACGCAAGATGAAATAAAAAGGGCACGAGTGGGGACATACCTTTAGAGTGCCTAAAATTGACCTATTGAATTTTAACAACTAGATATCGGACCGATATCGGCCACAACACGATTCAGCGTGACGGCCCATCTTAATTTTATTTTAATTTAATTTGTTTTATTTTATTATGTTTTATTATGTTAATATGTTTTATTTTAATTATGGGTACAGTGTTTTGGCGGTAAATAATGTTTTGGTGAGACAGTGTCATAATTCAATTTTTTTTATAATTTTTACAAAAATTTTTTGGGATATCAGCTCGTCAATCGGCTGAGGGGCCGAGGCCTGAAGAAATAAGGCACTACCAGTTAATACATCCAGGCCCGCCGCATCGGTTTTTGGATGACCAGCTTGATGCTTAACTCTTTCACCTACAACCTTGTGGTGTTTATCTCGTGCCTGGCCCGTGATACAACAGTCGAGCCTAAACTGACTATTACGGGCCTAGCTCGTGGTACGTCAACCGGGGCAAATGAAAGACAGATTTGCTGATTCGTGGAATGACTTGAAAGCTCGGCAGTTTTGTTTACATTTTGGTACAATGCTGTCGCATTTTATATGGTAGGCCAAGAGATTAACCGCTCTACATTTGGGTTATTATTCAAAAAGTAGGTAAAAAATCCTTGTTTTTTTTCCATTAGATTTCTTAATAACAATACTTTTTCAATAACAATACTTGAGTATATTGCAATAACAATACTTAACAATTCTCATAACAATAGATTTCTCAATAACAAGACCATTTTTGATCCCTTTTTTGTATCCTTTGCAAATTTGGGCGATAATATAGCGGACGTATCACGTACCTACGTTCATATGGGTAGGGCGGTTAAGCAAGTTCTATAATGACCAGTCACTCTCTCTCTTGTAAAGTAATCGCTAAGTCGAATACCTATACATTTCATCCAATTTCTGAATATAGGTAATGTTAATTGATCAATCATTGTCTGTTGGAAAGTGAACTTAAATATTCACTAGCCCTTCGAGATGATCCGGGAAAGAGTTGATAATCCCAGCATGCTAGCAAAAGTTTATCTCTTTATTCCGGGTAATTATAATAGAGCTCGGTCTTTTTGCGAAACAATCCTCGCGAACAAACTTAAGTCCGTGGGGTCTAACAAACCTAAGTCAGACAAAGCGCTGCACAGACATTCGCTAATAGTACGGACAATGACTGTGAAACATCTGCGCAGATATATAGACTTTTGTCTGAGCAGCGATACTGCACAGACAATAGTCTGTGTCACGCTTGTGTGTGTGGACCCGCTTAACCGGTCGAAATCCAGCATTTGCGCGCAAAAAACTGCGCTGCAACTTTTTGGTCAATATTGTAATAAATACTAACAATATCGTTTTTTTCATAAATTCCCTATTATTACCTAATAATTAATGTTGTTAGTCATGTATATTATATATTTATATAATATATATGGGGGCCGGCCGAAACAGTTACGAGCGGATCTGTCAAACGATGCAAAATGCCTATAGGCACTGATCATCCTATAGGCATTGTTGGCGTCCGACGGGTTAAAGGAGGCAGAACTAGTGGTTATACATTGTTAGGTTCCCGGTTGGGTGGCCACTTGTTGATATAAGGAGACCAAGACAAATCGTTAATATAAGAATGAGTATGCTATACTGTAATTATATTATATTACCTAATGAATGGAGACCGAATTAATTGATTCACAGTTTACGAAGTTAACATTTTAATTAACTGTTCGTCCCCAGCACAACATACAGGCACTTAAAATAAAACGTAAAAATATAAACGCTTTAAATGCCAAGATTTTTTTTACATATTAAAAACAATACTCACTTTGCTAGCAGTTTTTTCTCAAGTTCCCAAATTAATTCACAATCTAATTCCGGATTACTGCATGCCTTCACCGGATCCGTCTCCAATTTTTGGGAGTACAGTGAAGCGCTTATTACGAATGGCGTTTTTACGAAAGAAAAGCCCGTTCCTAAAGATAAACAGAAATATTACACACTTTCATTTACAAAACAAAAATTGAAGTCGGAAATTATCACCTTCTTTCAATTTTAAAACAATTTGGACGTCTCGCTTCCCGTCGACCTCGACCATTTTTTGACAACAAACATTCATTCGACTGTTGACATTAGTCGTTGCCCTGGCAACGGCCAGCGTTTGACACTATTGTATCGGAAATAATAAAAAAAATACTGATTTGATAATAAACGATATCCTAAAATCCAGTCAATTAATTATAATAAAGCGTAATTATACGACAATTTGATATAATAAGCGAGTGATTTCAAAAGGAATTCATTTGTTTTATATCAGTAATTTGAATTTCGCTCCATTTTTGACTGAGAAAATTCAGTTCGTTCCGCTTTTTGAACATCCTGTCTGCGGCGCATGCGTAAATTAGACATGAATCACCGTCAGGGTGGAAGTTCCAAGGTTTTGCGTGCCTTTCAGTGAGTAGAATAATAAAAAATAAAAATTTTGCGTTGATCTAAATTAGGCAACTTTAATGCTTAATGAAATAATAAACTCCATTTTTTAATAAATTTGTCTTTTAACGAGAAAGAAATATTATTTTGGTTTAAAGGAATACAAAACCTTTACAAATGGCTGAATGTCTATGCCGATGTTTTCACAGTTCATGTGATAAAATTTTCTTGGAAGTTTATATTTTGCGGTTGTAGTTATAAAAGTACGGATTTTTAATCGTTTAATAGTGTTTCGTCGGGTGGGGTTTATTTTGGTGTTTTTATTTTAATTTATCACTTCTGTTAAATGCATGTTGCAAATACAGTCGCTTGACTACAAATTATCAGTTCTGTGGTATTAGTGGTCTGTGGTCGTCCCAAAAGAAGGGTTTTGGCCCGTGCGGTAATGGCGAATAATCTTTCGGGCGGACGTGTGTAATTTCGTTATCGCCGTGTATTGAATTATAGCGGAGAATCGGCGAGGAGCGGTGTGAATTAGTTGGCTTTTCGGTCGTTTGGTTTCGTTGTGTCATTCGGCGCCAGTCGATCGCTGTCGGCGACTATGAGTGACCTGCTGATTCGTTCGCACGTTTCATATTTTAACTTTGTACAGTTAGAGTACGATATATTCTCGAGCGGCGGGTCGCTCAATTGTATAATCGGATGCGCGCGTCCTTAGCGTCCGTCGGAGGAAGGTTTGTCCGCTTTTTGTCTACCCGGTGCATTAACATTTAATTGTAACCTGTGCCACCTTTCAACATTCCATTATTCACGCCTCCCGGGGCTTCGCTATTGGCGTGAAACCTTCCGCGGTGTGTACGCGATAATCGGATTATTCGCCTTTTTATCATTTTTAATTAGCGCGGCCGTGTACATCTTCAATTTTGACAAGCGAATGTTTTCGCTCGTTTTGTGTCATCATCGTAGGGTGTCGTCTCCTCGTCTGTCTTTAAACAACCATCATAAACAGGCTTTTCTATCTTGTGTAAAACACGAAACTATATTGTCTAACAATGGGTATAGCTCACTATTGAGTGATATTGCATTCAATGCTTAGCTTCCCCATTCTTTTTGTCACAATCCAAACAGAATCTGACTAATTTGAGCTTCCAACGATTGTGTTTGCAGAGCAACTTTTTGTAAATAAATAAAAGTCATGCGGTAACAAATATTAAAAGAGCGGCATGGAGAGACTGTTATACAATTCCCAAACATGGTATTAAGGTAAAAGTAACGGCTCGATCCGATATTTGGGCGGTGTGTTAACAATAAGATGGTGGTGTGAAGTGGCGTGAAGTGGTGTGATGTGTCGGGCGGGAGGCAGCCTCTACAGTGGGGCGTCGTGAAGTGAGGCTAGGCGCGAGGGGCTGGCTGCCTCCACATTGCGAGTGTATATTATGAACAAACGTGAGAACAACAGAGACCGCCACAGCGAAGATAAACGCCCAATCGGGTAAGTTCCCATATTTATACGACGAATCCATACTCTGCGGGTGTAGCATGGTGCTATATATTCACATATAAGTAAGGTATAGATGATGATTGATTTAACCCTTAGAAAGCTAGCCATGGGATTTAAACTCACGACGGCATGTTTTCAGCCCTCGAAAATTTCTTTGTAGGGGGGTGCTATTGCACGCTTACTAATGTATAATGGTGGCTTATTCAATGAAGGTGAGTTTTTTTGCATATAATTACATAATTGCAAAAATACGGAGATCGGCCATCTTCAAGTTGTCGCAACGGAAAACCTCCGATCGGTGGTATTAGCATTCCAGTGGTTAAATTATAATTTTGTTACGGTATCTAGTATCTGTGGTCCCTACTTATATGTTTCTAACGGTTCCATGCAGCTTGGGTAGCGTTGACCTAACTCTGTCTCATGGTTTAACTCCTATTCGGTAGCCTCCTTGTAGAGGGGCTTAACCTGTCAGTGCTGCTGGTAGCTTCTGCCACGGCTGTAATCCTGCAGTCGGAGATGGTTGAGATCAGAAGATCACGGATTCGGGGGAATACCTCGGACGGAACTGGGTGGTTGGTGCAGTGTCTAGACCTGCTGACCATCTGGCAAATAACCAGTGGGGTCTAGAGCAGTGCAGGACTTACGTATAAGTTACACAAGCTATGGCTTAGGGCCCCTATTATCATCAGAGTGTTTTACAGCCCAAAGGGGCTCCGAAAAGTGCAAAGGGGGGGCCCCGACATTTCAACATCCTAAGGGTGCCTACATGGGTTAATCCGGCACTGGTCTAGAAATGTATGTTTCGTATGACGGTTCTCGACCTAACATCATCTATCGTCAACGGTAAGGTTGGTGTCTTACAGGCGCGTTGGCGAAACTAGATGGTGCACTGGGTTGTCCCTAAGTCTCTGCGTAGTCACTTCACGGCTATAATAATGATTATATATCGTTATACCTTCCTGGGGTGTCTGGTTCGCCCGTTCCAGTTGGCAGCTCCAAAGGTCCCTATTGTATACTCCGCTATGTACAAAAGTACAAATATTCAGGAGCGTTGTAAGGAAAAATGTGCCCAAATTGTAATAGGCAAAACTTATCTTTTTTTACTACACTGTTGTAGTTAGTAATTAAAGCTAAGCTGTATTATCTACTTCGTTTTTGTATTGTACTTACATAGGTACTTTACAAACCTTTTTGTTAGATTAAAAAATTGTTTAAAGATTAAATCAAATGCATCAGGTCTTGCAACGGCAAACATAACATAAATATACAACACAGCTAAATACGGACCTTCTAGGTCTAGTAGGTTGTGCGATTTCTTTATGTATGCTAGCATAATTATATGGATAGAGCTATATTTTTCAACTACCTACCATTAACGTTTGTTTGTAACAATTTTGTATGTACAACAATATGTATGCCCAGGTCTTTTCTCTATACATTACCTAATAAATAAATATACTTAGTGCAATATACAAGAAGTTTGGTATGCGCTATCTGCAACATAGAATAGTTTTTGTTGGTATGTACCATTAACGTTTACTGAAACTACAATTCAGTTATTACTATAGTATCGTTGTGTGCGATCCCGGTGATTTCATCAAGCCTAGATCTAGCTCGCGAGTGAATATCCCAGCTTCTGTCCCTTCGTTCATGTCTTGGAGCCATCCGTATATATGGTTACCTTCCCTGCTGTGCTTTTGAGATTCCTCTTCGTGCTCGGGACACAGTTTTTCTCTTCCTTCGGGTAGTATGTTGTACTTTTTCCTGAATGTGTACCCAGGTGGTATTTATTTCTGTTATCATCCTTAGTAGAGGCAGGAGAGTGTTGTCAAATACAGCGACCGAACCCGTCACTACAGACATGTATAAAGATATTGATCTTTTAACCTGGGATGAAATGTAGAGACTTGGTGACTAAGACAGTCCACTATCTAGTACGCCAACTAGTCCGTGATAGTCCAACGCCTTGTGAGGCACCGAGTAGTTGTAGCTCGCACCCTCACTACCAAATTTGGCAGGAGTTTCCCATCCTCCCGTTTGGTTCCGGGTTCAACCTCGCTTCCGCGGCCTCTACCTGTTGTTTGTTCAGCAGTAATTCGGTTTGAATTTATGGCGGACCATGGTGTCTTTTGACCGTCATACCACTCGGGATCGAGTGGCCAATTGGTCTTATAAATAGGTTTAAAAACGAATTTACCGCAGGAATTTCTCAGCACCCGACGTTACGGTGATGTTGCAAACGCCGTTGTGCAGGGTCCGCCCTGGACAACGGCGGTTGCAACATCGCCCTGCAAAATTCACATGGTAAATTCGTTTTTAAACCTTTTTATAATGATAATGTCAAACAACCGCAATAGTCTTTGATTTCAGGCCAATTGGTCATTTCAGAAGTGGTTGACAACAGGTCAGCATCTACCCCAGCTGCTTAGAAAACAGTATATTTTTCCCAAAATCTTTCAGCTATTCACTGGAGTGCAAGTCGATTAGCTGACGCTGCTTGTTGCGCAGACCGCCCAGTAGCGCCCGAAGGTCGTCCCCCAGGGGAAACTGATCCACTGTGCATGCAATGAGAGGCAGGGGAGGCAGAGTCCTTACCGGGGCAGACCCTCTTTGAGAAGGCTACTATATAGGAGCTGAATCATGAGTGAAGTCTACCCCAAAGAACGAAGTGAGTCTTAACGGCCCAACTGCACGAGAACCATTACCTACCCCTTAGTAAAGGCAGATCCAGTCCATGTGTGTTGTAGAATAGTGTTTGGTTATTTGACCATACTTTTTTCATAGGCCTTACCTGGTGCATTCGTATTGACGTGATCAGGTTGGCCGGGGATATTACATCAGATTTTTGACTTACTAGGCTGTACTAACGGGTTATTTTTGGGTAAAGAGACTGCCGCCATATCATTTCTCGCGTGACTGAAAAAAGCAGGGAACAAAGGATATACACTGTATATCATTGATATTATCAAACAGTATTTATTATTAGCGTTGTTTTCACCATTTCGGGTTTTCACAAACCGTTTAATGTGACAATTTTTCCGGAATTGCATAAATTATTGCAAAATCTGCACATAAAATATCCACAGCTATCAAAATGTATCTGGTAGATCTCCTATATTTATTATTATTTATTCTGGTCAGGCAGCTTTGCTGATACATCCAGATCAGATCTTGTAAAGCTAGTCATAAAAAATATTAATAAGTTTATAGGTACAAATTGTCCGTTTTTAAATTGTTTGATAGTGCTTGCACTAATCACTTCAAATTGTAGTTTATTCTAGACGTCTAACACTCTATTTTACAGAACGTTCTTAAGAGGATAAGATTTAAATTTTGCGCGCTTGAGTTTTTTGCTGTGACCTCGAAGATTTGTGTCGATGTTGATTTTGTAAGTATTAATTTGGCCCAGGTACATCGTAGTAATTGTGAGAATTTTATGTCTCAATTAGGCCCCCTTTTTGTCTTTGTTTAAGAGTAGTGAGTCCGAGTAATTCTAAGCGATCTTCATAAATCCTATTCTTCAGACCCACTGGCATTTTGGTTGCCCTTTGCTGCCCATCCTTTTTTAGGACATCTACATCTTTGCATAAATATGACTTATGTATAGTACTGTATAAGTACTGATAGCCATACTCACGAATAGGTCTCACATATCTACAAAGGTCATGGGCGGCGCACACTCGCTCGCTTCAACCGCCGATTCCTCGGCGGCCGCACGCTTACTGTAGAAGCAATAGCTAAAAGAGCTAACTCTACTCTCTATCTGACAAGAAAGGCTTCTGTCAATAGAGGTGTTAATAAAGATCTAAAAACCTCTATTAACAGATGTTAAAAAAACTTTCTTATTAGATAGAGAGTAGAGTTAACCCTTATAGCTATTACAACTACAGTAAGCACGTAACCTCCGAGGAATCGGCGGTTGGGGAAGCGGTTGGCAGGTGTGCGATGCCCCTCGACCGCAGTTCATACCCTGCACTGTCCCAAGTATTAGTGTTGCCTTTTTTGTAGTACTTGGACAGTGCGGGGTATGAAGCAGGGTCGGGGGTGACGCACACCCGCCCGCTTCCCCAGCCGCCGATTCCTCGGAGGCCGTGCGCTTACTGTATGTGTTTTTCCCATTTGAGATCATCACTAATCTTATTAGCTGCATTATTTTCTCTGCATTTGATAGTCTTGTGCAGTTGAGCATATTATATCTCTTTCATATTTTAATTATACTATGTGGCCGAGCTCACTGTGCAGACATTTGCCAGAATTATAGTGATCCTATTTTATAAAAAAATCCCCATTTTTATAGGGGCCATTCGTCAGGTTACTAGATTTTTGTAAGTTATTTAAACAAAAACTAAATGTATACTGTATCATTATCAAGTGCCATGTCCTGACTGCAATCACCACCATGGCCTCCATGCATGAAGTGCGAGACTGGGTAGGACTCTGGCCTTATGGTAAGTTTCTCCTGGAAATCAACCTTCTGGCGCTCCTGGATGGTATGCGCACCGTGCGGCATAAGCCAATCGATTGCGCACTCTGACTAACAGTCGGGGGAGTCTGGAAGCAGTACTGTTTCCTATAGAGCGGAGGTGGTTGCGGACCTTACGGCGACTGCTCTTGAAACGACCATCGGCTACCCGATTATGGGTGAACAGCCAGGCAAAGGATGCCGTGGTCCGCGATAGATTCGGTATACACCGTTTCACCGCTTCGTAAGGGAGAGGACCGCGCAAGCGACCTCGAACTCGTTACCAATCGAGAGACTGGAGTAATCTGGTCGAAATTGAAAGGAAGGGCGTGAGTGTAAGCCCGCTGGGTAACACTCCTGGCTATCTCGCGGTTAAGGCGTTGGCCTCTTACGGGCTTGTGGCGGAGCTAGACGGTGGACTGTTTTGTCCAAGTCTTCTGCGCTCACTCCAGGGAGATAAAACGAATAATCATTAAAACTTCCTGAGGTGACGGGCTCGCCCGCCGTAGTCGACAACCCTAGTGCAATCACCACCTCCCTGGCCTAAAAGATCATACTTAAGGTGTTTGAAGTCATAGCCACACAGCTTGACTAGGAAACTTAGTATGGTGGTTTATTTTGCCTTTCACACCGCTGTTGAAACGCCACAACAGTGATTCCACCGCACCGTTCCACGTCCAATCTAGACTCTTGTAGAGGATCTTGTTATTTAGTCAGCATCCCCCGCTTATAGATGGTATTGAGAAGCCAGCTGCTATTTCCCAATTTAATCCAATAAGACAGCGTTTCCAAAAAAATACCCAGTCGCAGCATTGTCTCCTTGTTGTTTAAACCAATCATACTTATAAATGATTAAATGGTGTGGCGCATCATTGCCGCTTCAGCTCTTATCAAGGAACATTTGCTAGAATTGGAGGCTAATATGAAAATATTTTCCTCCAATCATCAGCAGCCAAACGTGGATAAGGAACCCATTTTCAGTCTATATTGAATCCGAGACAAATTTATCGGATTCAAATATCGACTCGTTAATTGTGACACAGCACGCAAAAACATATTCAAGTCGATATCAGTGATAGATTTTTGGATATGTGTGAATCTTGGTTTATAACACTTGTGTTTATGAAAAATAAATATAGAAACCGATTGGATATTGAACCAGATCTATGAATATAGTTAACGTCTGTTCTGGCAAAATTCGAATTCCAAGTTAAAAATAAACAGCTTCATATTTCTCTCTAATATTAGTCATATAATTACAATGTCACTTATATTGTTAAAATTTAACACTTCAATTATATTATTTACTTCTATGTGGCCATTAAATGTGTTTAATTTTGCCTATTTAAACACCAGAATAGTAAAAAAAAATGTGAGTCACGAAGGGGAAGCATAAAAATTACCGGGCTATAGTAAAAATAATTTGGGAGACGCTGCTCTAAGAGACATATCCCATGGTCATGGGTAGCTCCTACTTTTTAGGCCATTGGCTCCCTGAAGGATGCCAGGTTTTTAACCGCCTGATGTTCAGTATTAAGTCGTTTTCAGTATAATATACTGATTAAAATTTAGACCAAGGGACTGAAATTTTGGTTCGAAATAAGCGAGAATTCAATATAAGCGGGTTTGTTATATGCGGGAAAATTAGCACTATCAGCATAGGAAAATTAAAGGGACCGCAAAAAATGTTCGATATAAGCGGGAATGCGTTATATTCGGGTTCGATATAAGCTAGTTTTACTGTAGTTATATTACTTGAATAGTTATATTACGACATCACATTGATTTTTCTTGGTCAGTATATATGCGTAAATGATTGAATCGAATGTATTGGGTTTTTACTTACGAAGTTGCTGTTTTATAAAGGAAATTTAAGGCCAAAAGCTTTGTAAGAAAAATATATATTTAATTAATAGAAATATTGACCCCTATTATCTACACAGATTTGCAGTTTTAATGGAAGTTGCTTTATTTCTCTGCTGTAAATAAAACTCGTGGACAGGAACCAATGAATGCTTTGAAGGCGTTTTTCACCGACTCTTCAAAGTTGATTTTTTTCCTTGTAAAGAGTTATCTAAATTCTGAAAAAGAAATAAACTCTATTGGAGCAAGGTCTGGCAAGTACGATGGGTGACCAAGAGTCTCCAGCCGCAACTCCTACAACTTTGCGACTGTTTGCAGTGAAATCTGTGGTTATACGTTGTCATGCAGAAGCAGAGGCGATGAGCGATTGACCAGGCTCGGTTATTTAATCACGAGCTTTTCCATCATTGTTTGCAGTTCTTAACAATACACATTTACGGTAACTGTATAGCCAGACTGCAAGAAGCTGTAATAGGAAACCCCCGGGCACAGGATCTCATATTTGAAAATTCCATGGTTACACAAATGAAAATATTTGAGCAAAAACATCACGGTAGGACAAATAAACAAGCAATTCTTAAAAAAGAATAACATGGCCTTGAATAAAAAAATATTTGAATTTGAAATTCCAACTCAAACCCAAGTTATCCAAGTCCAAAGTGGCCAGTATGAAAAAACAGCATTTACGTAGGTAAGGACCCCAATTTTTAATGCGTTGCATTCTCATTATCCACACTCGTCGCTGACTCCTTTTCAATCAGGTCAAACTCTTTCCCGAAGCGATATCACACTTAAAATCCTTTCATAAGTACTTGGCTACTTGCCGGGAAAGTCTTGGGGTGACACAAACGATTTTTATATTATTTTTTGCACAGACAACCATTTCTACAACAGATAACTTTAGGCACAAATGTACTCCATTGAATATTACACATTGCAGCCATCATTAATTAATATGTTATCTTATCAAAATTAACCTCACGTCAAATATGAGCATGAGATAATGCAGGACATCGCATTTATTTGTCACAATTAAACTGCTCAGGGCCACTGCAGGTCAATTATTAATCATATTAGATATTACACTGATACCGAAGAGTTTCCTGATCTCATAATCATCACTTATATGTTCTTTCCTATGTAGTTCTTTTCAACTGCATCAATCAACAGCTCGATGTCAATATTTGTATTTGCCCGCAAACCCACCAAATTTTAGCAGCCATCTAATTGATAACTGTACGATTTTAGAGAACATATGTATGGTGAGTTCTAAGCATTATAATAATCTGAGATCAATAAACCCATCGAAACAGTGACAGTTTCAATCTAATACTTAATGGCATCATGGATGGTATACGCATGAAGTGTTACGGGGAAAAACTATTAATGTCATATTTTTGTGAAAATGAGATACTAATTCCATCTTGTGGCTTGTTCCTAAACGAATTGAAGCATACATTTTTCGAAAGAAAGTTCATATTCTGCCCTTAGTTTAGTTTAGTTTATCAGGGCTCTTTCCCGCACTTGGCCTCTTGATTGGGCCGTTGTGCGTGGTTCATGTTTCTATTTATGTTACTCCAGCCAACCCAGGCTGTCCCAGAAGGTTAGCAGTCTGTTTGGGTTGCTACAGGCCTCCGGGACAGATGCTGGAGATTGTAGTATTTTTGCTCGTTGCTCTGCCACGCTTCTGCATTCCATGAGCACATACTGTGGCGTTTCTTCTTCCTCCATGCATCCTCTGCATAGAGGGCTGTCTGTCACACATATGGTAAACAAGTGTTTGTTTCTGCCCTTAACCCTTAGAATTTCAGCCATGGAAATTAAACTCACGACGGCATGTCTACAACCCTAGAGAAGTGGGTTGTAGTGCATGCATACTAATATATAATGGTGGCTTATTCAATGAAGACAGCTTTTACCGCATATAATTGCATAAATACAGAGATCAGCCGCCTGCGAATTGACACAACAGAAAAACCACCTAACGGTGGGATTGGCATTTTAGTGGTTAAATGAAAGGAGAAGGAAACAAGTGACGGGAAAGAATGAGCAAGGTTCATGTGGTGATGGTGGACCTTGATCCTTTCCCGCCAGGTCCAGAGGTAGGGTACCTCAATGACCCTCCGGTTGATGCTGAGGAGGAACTGTGATGGGAAATACTGATCAAGGCCAATGACTTCCACGTTTTTGCTTTTTATCAGGTATAATTTGAGTTAAAAAAAATTTTTTTTAGAAACAAGAGTGTTCTCATTATTATATTATTCTTATATTATAGTTTTCGTCTTTCTGAGTTGTAATTTAGGTAAAATGAATTATTTTGCTAGAAACTCAAATATATTTGGTTTACAAAGTATATTTCTTTCGCACTCAAACTATTGCTACATATTTGCTAAAATGTCATTTTTTAAGTTATATTTTAAAAATAGAATTAGGTACCAAAAATGTTAACCCCTCCTGTCGCGAAGTAAAAACTCACCTATCACTTTTGCGCGCGACATATTCGGCAAAAAATCGACGCGAGTCAACGGCCTTGAGAAAAACGATCATAACTTATAAACCACTAAACGGATTAAAAAAAGATAAAGAGAAAAATGATCGCATTGAAATTTGACATTTAAAACATTATAACCTTATCTCGTAAAACAATTAAGATAATAATGAATAAATATTACAAAATTGGCAAACTGAAAAAACTCGCCTATAAAATCATTTCGATTTTTTTGTCACAAAATACGTAAAATATGCAAAAATTGTAAATACAGTTATGTTCTTTATTAACCCCTCTCCTCGCGGAATAAAATTCAGCCGTCCCATTCGCGCGCGACCTTTTCGCGCGCAAAATCGACGACCTTGATAAAAACGACCATAACTTGTAAACCACTATACCGATCATAAAAAGAAGAACTGTAAAATGATCGCATTGAAATTTGACATATAAAACATTATAACCTTATCTCGTAAATCAATTAAGATAATAATGGCGACAAATTACAAATTTGGCGAAGTGAAAAAACTCGCCTATTTATCATTTCGATGTTTTTATCACAAAATACGAAAGTCTATGCGGAAATTGTATTTACAGTTATGTTCTTTATTAAATGCTTTACCAAAACCATTATTTTGTTTTACTTCTTTGCATACAAAAATATTTAGTTTTTCAGTCATAATAACCAAGAAAAATTTGATGTCTCCTCGTAAAAAAATTTTTTTTTAATTTTGTATTTCTGACTACTTAGGGACTTTATTTATATGAAATTCTTTCATAATAACTTTTCCACTACACTACACTTCTTATAAAATCATACCAGTTCTTTCAGCTTTGTCTGATATTACAGAAAAATCCAAACTTTTGCGAGTCGGTGACGAAAATTTGGCATTAACTTTGACAGGTCATAATACAAAAGTGGATAAAGTTTTTCAAATATATTGTGTTATTATGTGCTTATTATATGTCTAATAACTAATTATTATACTCTAAAGAGTCACATTTCATAGAAAAACTATAGGAAATCACACTCAAAATATGGTAATTCTTCTATACTAATTACGTAAACAATAGGCGCACCCCGCGATTTCGCGAATATCGATAAAATTAGGCAGCGCGCCTGTCTATGCAATATCGCCGCGGTGCAATCTCATTTGTTTAGGCAAATTCGGAGTGTGATTTTCTAGTTTCTTCTATGAAATGTGACTGGAGTATAATAATTAGTTATTGGACATCTAATAAGCGTCAAGTTTTCAATACATTCGAAAAAATTCTAACCACTTTTGTATGCCTTTGCAATTATTATGAAATCAGACTATCGCGGTTGCTTCACATTATAGCTTTATAAACGAATTTACCGCGTGAAGTGTGTAGCACCCGACGTTTCGGCGACGTTGCCCAGGGTAGACTGGACAGCGGCGGCTGCAACGTCGCCGAAACGTTGGTGTCCAAACTTTACGTGGTAAATTCGTTTTTTAACCACATTTGTATCATGCCTTTGCAATTATTATGAAAAAGATTATCGCGATTGTTTGACATTATAAATAGCTTTATAAACGAATTTACCGCGTGAAATTTGTGGCACCCGACGTTTCGGCGACGTTGCAGCCGCCGTTGTCCAGGGTAGACTGGACAGCGGCCGCTGCAACATCGCCGAAACGTCGGGTGCTACAAACATCACGCGGTAAATTCGTTTATAAAGCTATTTATAATGTCAAACAAACGCGTTAAGTTTTTGATTTCATAATAATGGCAAAGGCATTATACAAAGTGGTTAAAAAACGAATTTACCGCGTGAAGTTTGTAGCACCCGACGTTTCGGCGACGTTGCAGCAGCCGTTGTCCCGAGTAGACTGGACAGCGGCCGCTGCAACATCGCCGAAACGTCGGGTGCTACAAACTTCACGCGGTATATTCGTTTTTTAACAACTTTTGTATAATAATTATTATTTTCTAGAAGAAAACTCAAGAAACCATTTTTTTTTTATTTCAAAGTTCAAAGTTCAAAGTTTATTTATTCCAAAAAACCCGGTAAGGGTATAGAACTTACAATTAATAAATACATTTTTTATAATATTCATATTTTAAACATGTCATATATCTGGCAAAAATAAAATTAAATCAAGTTAGAAATCTGAAAGTCAATAAACTATACAAAATCAACCATTACATTGTCTAAATATTAAAAATATCATTTAGAAATATCAAAAATAGAATAAATTTCCAGTACAAAATTTTACAGTAACAGTCATTTGATAAAAATAAAACAAACATGTCATAAAAATAAACAAAACAATTGTACCGACTAAAATAAAAACTTTCATCAGTTGGTATATTAGGTATACAATTATTCGTTTCTTTATATACAAAAGAAACATAGAAAAATATAAGAGATTGGATTTTATCATTTATTTTTTATGCGACTTATGCTTTAATTTTTTTTTATTGGTACTAAATATCCAGTACAAAATAGTACATGCACGTTTAAAAATTGCCACATTTGATAAAAATTTATAATGTATCACAAAAAAAAGTGCATAACACACATCACGTTACATCGTTGAAATATAATGATACATATAATCGAGTAATGGAGTTTCATCAAAATTCCTTGTAATTCAACAAAATTTCGAGTGAAACGTCGTTATTCTATATGAAACAGTAATAACAAAACGCCGCCCGTCGCTCTCCGCCGCGCGCCGCGCGCCGGCTACTCGCCCCGCCGCCGCTAGAGGTCGTCTGAAAATTAAAACAATATTATTACTTCTCACATCCTGTCTAAATTTCAATTCAATTTCAAAAACCTAATTCTGTTGTAGTGATCGAAAATTCCCCGACCACAAATTTCCGTTTCTTTATTCCATCATAACTTCTAAACGCTTAAGACCAATTTAAAAATCTGCGGTATTACTAGAATCGTTATGTCATCCCGAGTGTCATAGGGTACCTCAATCTAAAAATATTAAGTAAGTAGTTGTCTAAATGTCCAAATATCAATAGGTTAAAATAAATACATCGACGGTGGAAAGGAAAAATTTACTAAAGGACAATTTGGGCGATATTGAGTTATATATATCACTAGAATCATAAAAAAATCCTGCGTCGATTAGTCCCACTCTCAAACTGCGGGGGTAGTTTTTGTTGTCGCTTGGTATTTTATATTTTGTTGATTATTTACAGTTTTCGGCAACCAAGCGACAAAAAATTTGGTCAGTTCTTTAAAATGATCAAAAAAGTCACCTGTCGGTTGACTGGAAGATATTGAGTTGGTTGACTGGAAGATATTGGGTTGGTTGACTGGAAGATATTGTGTTGGTTGACTGGAAGATATTGTAATGTAGCAATAAGTCCGCCATTGTACCTTTTTTTTATTGTGCAATAAAGAGATTTTCATTAATTCATTTATTCATCTTAGCAATCTTTATGTTAGTTTAGATTTGAAGAATACATTATATTACATTTTCGTCGTGTACAATTGACGGCTAAAAACCGCTGCTCTTGGACGTGTCAAAATAATTGTTCACCTGCGATGCGAGTTTACCTACAATTGATCTTTTGGCCCGAGCTAAACGAAAGCGTTCGCTACCGGAATGCTGCATAGTTGGACGGTGTCGACTACAACGGGCGAACCCGTCACCCCAGGCTGGTATAACGATATGTGATCGTTCTTTCAGCTGCGGGATGAGCGTAGAAGACGTACCGGGCAGTTGACTCAGCGGGCAGACCAAGCGCCTCCGCTATCAGTTACTGCCAAATTTTTTCCTGGTATCAAACTATCTCCTGGTATCGGGTAGCCGAATGATCAAATAGAGTCGTCAACTACAACAGGCGAGCCCGTCACCTCAGGAAGTTTTAACGTATAGTCATTCTATCTCCCGTGAAGTGAGCGCAGAAGACTCGGACAAAACAGTCCACCGTCGTCGTCCGATCGGGTAGCCGATGGTCGTTTCAAGAGCAGTCGCCGTAAGGTCAAAATAAAATTCAAAATTAAATTAATAAGTACTGACCTTATGAAGCTCGGCGACGAAAGCGAGACGGGGGCCGCATAGACGTGGAACGGCAAGCGCGCAACATATCTGAAAAATAAAACAAAATAGTACTTAGGAGGATCGTTGATAATCTGACCAACCTTAGAAGAATAGTCCGGTCTCTCCGCTGTTGACCGTTGAGGGAGTTAATGGGCCCTAGCTGAGGTGGCCACGAAGACCCATTCTGTTCAGGGTTGGTCACACTCACGGGTCGACACCTATCCGACGGGGCCTCCACCGACTTAGGTTGGTGCGCGAGGACGGCTCCGCAAATAGATTATGAATGCGAGCACGATGCTATGTATATATATGTGTAGGTATGTATATATATATATTTATGTATGTGTGTATGTATGCGTATGTATATATTCTTATGTATTATGCAATGCAACTTAAGTTCATAATATCAAAAGAGTCAGCTCGTCGATACAATTAAACAAAAATCAGCATCCCTAGATACGGGTCTCTGACCTAGTTAGGAATGCGGTTAAACATTTTCACCATAGGATGTGCTCAATCTCTCCCAACTCAACCATATTATGTAAATGGTGTTTATATGACGTATTATATGGTAAATTAATAAAATAAAATAAAATAACTGAATAGGTGTTGAATCGTGTTGAACCAATCAGAGTTTACCTACAATTGATCTTTTGGCCCGAGCTAAACGAAAGCGTTCGCTACCGGAAAGCTGCATAGTTGGACGGTGTCGACTACAACGGGCGAACCCGTCACCCCAGGCTGGTATAACGATATGTGATCGTTCTTTCAGCTGCGGGATGAGCGTAGAAGACGTACCGGGCAGTTGACTCAGCGGGCAGACCAAGCGCCTCCGCTATCAGTTACTGCCAAATTTTTTCCTGGTATCAAACTATCTCCTGGTATCGGGTAGCCGAATGATCAAATAGAGTCGTCAACTACAACAGGCGAGCCCGTCACCTCAGGAAGTTTTAACGTATAGTCATTCTATCTCCCGTGAAGTGAGCGCAGAAGACTCGGACAAAACAGTCCACCGTCGTCGTCCGATCGGGTAGCCGATGGTCGTTTCAAGAGCAGTCGCCGTAAGGTCAAAATAAAATTCAAAATTAAATTAATAAGTACTGACCTTATGAAGCTCGGCGACGAAAGCGAGACGGGGCCGCATAGACGTGGAACGGCAAGCGCGCAACATATCTGAAAAATAATACAAGATCGTTGATAATCTGACCAACCTTAGAAGAATAGTCCGGTCTCTCCGCTGTTGACCGTTGAGGGAGTTAATGGGCCCTAGCTGAGGTGGCCACGAAGACCCATTCTGTTCAGGGTTGGTCACACTCACGGGTCGACACCTATCCGACGGGGCCTCCACCGACTTAGGTTGGTGCGTCAGTTTCCCATAGGAATCAAAATCAGACTGTGCACTCTGACTAACAACTTGGGTTGTCGACTACAACGGGCGAACCCGTCACCCCAGGCTGGTATAACGATCTTACACCGCATGGTGAGACACAGCCTAGATTTCCTCAGTAAATAAGCCCAAATTGAAAAAAAGTTGTATGTTATTTTAAGCTGCATTTTAGTTTCTCTATAAAATCCGATATTCAAATAACCAAATTTCTCAAAAATAAAAATATCGAAAATAAATTTTTTTTTCCGTATTTTTGTTGTTGTTTTGTATCGATAGAAATGCAAGCCTTCTCTATACACATTGAGAAATTTCGGCTTTTGCCGCCAAACTATGAACTCTGAAAACGTGGTCAGTTTGTAAACGACGTGTAAATATCAAAATACATCTAATTCCTTGAGTATATACCTCCTACATTGAATAATAACGATTTTATAAGCGAAATAAACCGAAATAAACACTACACTCCCGAGATTTCGTTCGTTTCGAAAAAAATGTTGATCGCGACCGCCATTGACGTGTTACGACATTTCACAAATTTACTAAAAACTACGTGAAAAAAAGGAAATGGCCTTCTCCAGTCGGTAATTATCATTCCTAGACAATTTTAGAATGCATATAACTCACTTTTACGGGTAAAATCCAACTAAAAACACTTACAATTGTAATTTCAGTTACGAGCCGCGCGGCGTTCGTTCGACCGAAATGTCGCACTGCCGAAGCGGAATTTTCCACGAGTTGGCACAGTTGCCATGTGTCGTACAGATTTTATCGCATGTTACTATCGTATACAGTAATGGTAACGAATCATTGGCTATTTTCTGGCATCAAACGATAAAATATAGAAGCGCGTTCTATTTATTAATGGATTTTTTCCCAAACAGCGACTGTGGCCTCCATCATGATGTGGTTATTGGGACGCCTCACATTTCAACGTATTAAATTTTATATCCCTAATGGGACGCCTCACATTTGACGGGTTAAATGCTTTACCACAACGATATTTTTTTTTAACTTATTTGCATACAAATATATTTATTTATTCAGCCAAGAAAAATTTTATGTATTCTCGTAAAAAAAAAAATTTTAATTTTCAATTTGTGACTACTTATGGTATTTTTTTATATGAAATTCTTTCAAAATAACTTTATTACTACATCACACTTCTTAGAAATCACACCAGAACTTTGAGCTTTGTCTGATATTATAGAAAAATCTAAAGTTTTGAGAGTTTCCGCGTCCGAACTTAATAATAAACTTTGAATGCTCATAATATAAAATTCGTTAGATTTTTTCAATTATATTGTCTTATCATAGACTTATTATATGTCTAATAACTAATTACTATACTCCAAAGAGTCACATTTCATCGAAAAACTATGGAAAATCGCACTTTATTCTCTCATAGTAATTATCAAAACAAGTTTCTTTGCGCGATTCATATTACAAAACAAGATATAATGTTGAAAATACGCCTAATTATGTGATAACTTAGGATGTAAATGAAGCAATACTTATTTTGTTAGTAAATTAAAGCGACATTACGTCATATTTCGCAATATATCGGGATATTTCATAAACATTACAAAATAATAACAACCATTTTTTCGCGAGCCGTTTGTTGTCGCCGAAGTGTTTTCTTTAAAAATTCGTGAAAAACAGCAAATGGACTATCTCAAATGAGTAATCCTCATTCCGAAACTACTTAAAATGCATATTACTCACTGTTCTCCAGTAAATAACACTTAAAAACTGCACACACACACTTTTTATCACCAATTTCGCGGAGCCGTACGCGGCCGTGCGAATGCCGACGGGAGACTAGGCGTTTGACGGCTATGCTCACTTTTTAAATCGTTGTTCGATATTGCCACACGGAAATCTTGAATTAAAGATATTTTGGCCATATCGTTGCGCCCTCAGAAAGCATATAGTACGACGTTTCGAATCGTAAATTGTATTTTTCGCAGCGGCGAGCGCTTGGTCCGGTAGCGGATGTTACGGAGTTTAGGCGGCCGACATAAATGTCCCGAATCGGATGTTACGGATAGAGCGGGTTAAAGACTTGAAATTGATCAGTTTTCCCGTGATCCTTCATATGAAATTTGCAAAATTTGAGCGACCAACCGCAGAAGCAGGGTCATCTGACCTTGTAAAACGTACAGTAGAACCCCGGTTAACCAAACTCGGGTTAACCAAAACCTGGGTTATCCAAAACGGCTCTGAAAAAATCAGTTTTCTCAGAACTCAAAAATTTTCTATTATTAGCTTCAACGATCAAAGAAGAAATACAAAAACACACTTGCCATTCCGATACATCATTCTTCAGTTTATACACTCTTTTATGGTCCATTCTGCTCATTTATGGAATCAGCTCCCTCACTATTAGACATGCATATTCGTTGCACACTTTCAAAAAGTTGCTGAAGAAACATTTATTTTTACACAGCCACTAACCAAATACATCACCTTGTCTTCTCCTCATCTTTATCCTTCCCTGGGCAACCTTTTTGTGCATAAATTGTCTTTTTCTATAAAACCAGTGTAATATTCATTAAGTAATGTTTTTATAGCACCATAAAGTTATTATATTCTAATTTCTATACTAGTTAGATTATAATAGTTATTGTAACTATTTCTCTGCTTTGCAATTGTATTACCCAGATAGTAGTGCTTTGCAATTGTATTACCTTCGTTCCTTCAGGGTTTAGAGGTTGAGGACTTGAAGGCTTTCCTTATAGCTATTTTTTATATCGATAAAGCAGTTTAGTAGAGCGCCGCCATATGAATAAATAAACGGAACAGAGACAATGCTTCTAAAGTGCGTACAATTGTTTAACCTATTTTGATAGGGCACAGAAGGATACAATTAAATAAATTAAACGTTTATTAACTTTTTGTTATATACTTACCTACGATAGAATAGTTTTTACAAGTTACTTACTCTACTTTTTTTTTGTAATTTTAACGAGATAAATAGTTAAGTACCTATCCTGTACAATTTACTGAAAAAACTCTATTTATACAATTTACGATCTACCAAAACGTTTTTTGAGCCTCCGGGTCACAGTATACCAACCAGTAGCTTTATTCTCGAACTACAGAGCAATGCGGGAAGAGGGTGCGAGGAATGTAGGCAGAGGGGTACGTCCCGACGAACGCGAATGTTTAGCATTACGGTCAGGTAAAGGCTAGCGACATTTTCGAGCGTTCGGATATCAGCATAGGCCGAGTAGCAGAACATCTGGCGACCATATCCGAGCCCTTACGACTCGTGACGTATTCGCTTTGATTTCAATTTTGTTCAGGAGTATACTGTGACGGGGTTGAGTTTTCTTTCTATGTTGAAGTATACTAAATATATCATTCTACACATTAAAAATAATAAACGATATTATAATCAAGTTAGGTACTATATTTATCTAGTGAAGTCTTTGGGGTAATGAAAAATAATACATTTATATTTATTTTATTGTTGTTTATACACACAGTACAGTAAACCATATTTACAGTTTTTTATATTAAAACACTAATTGAATCAATCGTAAGGCGAAAATAAACAATACGCAAAATGTGTACCTACGCCGCATGCCCTGAGTTTTGAGTACTGGCGAAGCCGATATAAACCAGTTTCTCTCCGTACGTACGAAGCTGCCAGTGATCACGCACACAAGCGTCTCAAGCTTGTAGTAGTGTACATATCATAGCGCGGTTGTGTGAAGCTTTGTCTCTGTTCCGTTTATTTACTCATGTGGCGCCGCTGTACTCTCCCCAGCATGTCCACATCCTAAGCAAAGTGTGGGCACCATACCTGGTCACCATGTTCTAGTTAAGGGCGGACAAGTTTTTGTAATTTTTTTACTTCAGGTCAGAAGCTGTCATGCTATGAAAAGCTTTTTTATAGTGTGTACTAGATAATTTGCCTATCTTAACAATGCGGGTCTTCCACTGTAGGTCGCATGAATGACAGTAATTTATAGGTTCTAATTTACTACTTTTATCTAAACACACTCCAACAAATAATCAGTTTTAGGGTTAGTACGTCCAACGTGAAGAATCGTACACTTCTCCTTATTTTAGGAAATAAGACGTTTCTGTGTCCATTCTGAAATACTCTGGGTATCGCTCAGAAGTTTGCTTCTGGCCATTGCTCAGAAGTTTGCTGGCAAAGAATTTGGTATCATCCGCATAGTAGCTCGGCGTGAAATTAATTGCTAACCGGAGATCTGGGTTGTACAGTATAAAAAGGACGGGTTCAAAGACAGAACTTTGTGGCATTCAACTGAGGACACGTTGTTCGTGGAACTTCTGGTCACTCAGAAAAGCTTCTATCCAAGCTAATTGTACTGAATCTATTAACTACCATTTCATGCTTATCGATTTTGCAACCAGATCACCTGGGAGACCAGTCGCAGGATCCACTTCTCTCTTCTCAGCCAAAGTTGGGCATGTACATACATATTACATGATCAGCGGATGCATATTTTATTCCATAACCCCTGCAAACGGGGTTGTCGACTATTCCTAATGGTGCATGTATTTGTTAAGTCGGCAGTGCCCAGTTAGCAGGCCCATTGTTTTCCTCATGTTATCCCTGGAAAGTCTCAGGCAGTAACTTGTTAATCTTAATCTTAGTGCGGGTTCCTAAATGGGCCCTTTTTGCTTGCTTCGAGTTAGTTCAACTACAACTGTGCTTTATCCACTCCTCGGTCCTGTTACACAAGGTGGTCCTCTTGTACCCCTCTGCCAGTGCCAAAGTGGGCTCCAACCCGATTGGTGGATGTAACGATCCCCTGCCTTGCAAGTCTATCTGCTTCTTCATTAACTCTCTGCTGTGTCCCTTCACCAATGTGAGATGTTCTGTTTTCATGTGATATCTGCAAGCTCCCTGTGATATTTTTTAATTAATTTAAATGTCTGCCTGTAGCTCTTCAGTGCTAAAAGCACCGATCTGATCTCTGTATATACACCGAGATTCTGCGAAGAGTGCCTTACATTTGGGAAATTATTCCCAAAGTAAAAGTTATACCCAAATAGAGGCGTAAAAGCAGAATGATTTTTTAAGAATTTTATTACGGGAAATTATAATACCTAAAAATAATCTTTAACTTTTCTTGGATTAGGCCTTCGTTACTGATGAAAAGCATTGTTTATTCGTGCAGAATATTCTCCTTTAATTAAAATTATTTTAACATCCGAAAACATTAAAAAAAAAACAGAAGAAAAAAACTCTTCATGATTAAGTTTTAACAAATCATTTCCTAAATTAGGTCATTCTTTCCAGAAACACGTTGTATGTCCAGAGAAGAGTAGAAACACAGTTTGGCAAAAAGAGTAGAAAATAATTCAATGTGAAGGAAAATTATTTGACGCGGCAACACTTACCTTTTTGTCAGATGAGTTGTATGCATCTGGTTATGTTCATGAACGTGCATTCATTTTGTTATTTATTCTCGCTATTTGCGTTCTTTTGCGTTAAAAATAAGCAAAACTATTTGAAGCGGAGCTAGAGAAGTTATTTTCAATGCCATAATGTTCTTCTAGGTAAATTTTGAGGTTATGTTTTGTCTGACATTTTATATAATTTAACCACAAATTGTTGGTACCTACCTGTCCAAATCGTAGTTAATATTAATGATTATTTAACGAAGGCACCACTAACTTATTATCTTTTTCTTTCAATCTCACATTCATTCAAACGCCGATGTTACGTGATAGAATTAATAAACGAGCAGAAACACTAGTCCTTAGATATATCACACTAGTCCTTAATAAGCCTCTTAGAAGACGGTACTGAGACATGCCCCTAGATTATTTAGTTTTACTATTCTTACATTAATGTGTTGCAATATATTTTTTTTACCAAAGCGTAGGGTCTACTCTTTCTTTGCCAGACTCTATATATGTACGTTCTTTTCCTTCAATTTGTATTTTCCTCTTTGTACATTAGGCATGCTTCCGCTTGGCAAGTCGTAGAGTTGTGTCCCAGGGATCTTTTGATCTTTGGTGCGAGGGATTGTCTGTATACTTCAGCACCAGTCCCTTTGTTTGTCTTTGAACCATCCGTGTAAATAGTTACTTTATCGGATGCATTTGTAATTAACATGGTTTTCGCCTTCAGAACTTTAGTATAACTAATAAGGTAGCATTTTGTCTGATATATTTAAAGTAGTGGGGAGTCATTCCCACGCCTGCTGTAAAAAAATCCTGTGCTTTGAATTGTTCTACTTAGCAGGATCATTTAGCCTTATTCCTGATTTTAGAGGTAATGTTTTTTAGTATATTTAATCCCAAAAAGAATGGCATTTATGTAAATTCATCTATATTCGATGGACGATCCCTTTCTCAGATAAAACTCAGAATAGTATGCATTCTATACATTAAATAAAAATAAAATAGAAACGGAGCTGCCATGGAATTCACCGACCGGAATCGGGCCCATCATAATACTACTAATACGCTTCTGGGGGTAAGCAGTGGATTCCGGATTAACGAGCGTCTGTGGTAGGTTTAGGAGGGCTGTCTTGCCACATGTGAGCAAGTATCTTACCACCTATCACTGCCCCGTCGAAGACATAGAATTTGAGATGCGGATATCGCAGTTTTGGATAATTTTTCTGGAGAGACCAAGATCTTTAAAGAGGTGAAACAGAGATTTGGCTGGCAGGCCACGAACGCCAACTTCCACCGCGAGAAGGTGAACAGTGAAGTCGTTCCGGTGACAGCATTTGCGAGTCATGGTATTTATTTAATTTGTAGTCGTGGTCTATCGGGATATTTGAAACACATGGAACAGTTAATTATACAATAAGGGCCACCTTTCGAGATAGAGAGTAAAGAGTTATATCTGGACAGAGGGACGGAGGATCCGAGACTTTCAGGGAATTTATATTGCTTAGAGATCGAATCGACCTCCAGAATCCAATCTGAAACCTTATCGATTATTGAGAAAGGTTTTACGGTGAAATGTTTTTTACCTTTAGAGCCATCCCGCACAAACTATATTGGGGGTTTGGAGGTTAAGTGCCGGACCCTTGTTGGTACCAACCACTGAGAGACTAAGTGTGCAGCGGTATAATGGGTGGTAATGTTGTTGTTGCAGAGCGAGCGTCGGCGTCGGCGGCGCGGGGCGGTCGGCGGGCGGCGCGGCGAACGCGGTGAACGCGGCGGCGGCTGCGGGCGGCGCGGCGGGCGCGGCTGCCGCCGTCGCCATGCACTCCGCGCGCCACTCGGCGGGCTCCTCCTCGGGGGTGCTCATGGTGGGGCCCAACTTCCGCGTCGGCAAGAAGATCGGCTGCGGCAACTTCGGAGAGCTGCGCCTCGGTGAGTTAACCTCTTTTTTATAGGAGTATAGGAGACGATGTACGATTCGTCTATGGCAATAATCGGAATCGTAATCGGCGATTATTTTGCGAAGTTATCGGAATCGGAATCCTAATAGATAAATCAATAATCTTTGCATCCCTAGCAAAAACTATTCAATGCAAAATCTTACCTGACACCTGCACACTAATCATCTATCTCTATCTTACTTATTTGATATTTCTCTTTCATCCATATACTTATTTACCGCTTTAGCTTTCGGAATAAGATAAAGTACTCACTCTGTACTACGCAGCAATTTTAAGCCTATTTTGTCTATTTTGAACCAATTTTAAACCTATAAGCTATTTTAATTATTAGATATTGATAGAGGTTTTGTAGTTTGTGATATTTTGTGTAAAGTGTATCTATACAGGATAAATGTTTAATTAGTGACATCCTTAAAAGTGGGTGAATCAAAACGAGCATATAAGCAACTTTTGTTTAAAAAAATGGGAAGAATAAAAAAAAAAAATAATTTGAAAAATGTTTGAAAGATAGTATAAAAAAATATAATATTTATTCGTGATATTTTACATATTGCTAGATGGCGCAACGCGCTCAACGGTTCTCGAACTTTTATTTGACAGTCAAGTTTTTCAAATTTACCAAAAAAATACAAAAAATAAAAAAATATATAATAAAAAAAAAGTTGATTGTTTGCTTGTCGGCAAACATCTGATCCACCCACTTCAAGGATGCCACAAATTAAAAACTCACTAGTATACCTTGTATATAAATAATATAAACAACTGTATTGTTTAAATAAAACATTGTTTAAATAAATAATACAGCGAGAGAAGTCTAGGAGACAATGTGCAATTCGAATATGGCAATAATCGTAATCGCCGATTATTTTTCTAAATAATCGGAATCCTATTCGGTAAATCAATAATTTTTGCATCCCTAGAAAATATATTCTGTGTCAAAATGTGTTTGTATATTTTTATAATATTCATCCTTAGTTGTCTCCCTCTCAACTGGACCGAGACTAAACAACATACTGCACATTTTCCACTAATCGCCGGTTAGGTGTGTAAAGCAATGGAGGTTTTTTATGCAAAAAGATAACGATACACCAGGCCATTGCACGTTGTGGTGAAAGGAATTTATTCGCAGCTGTGTAAGTTGATTGTTGCAATACTAAATTTCTAGCTGGGTTCTGTTATACTATATACACTACTGGCCAAAGTATTGCAAGATTAAAAAATATTGGTTTTTGCCATTTACCATTTTAACATTTTTGGCCAGGAAACTCCCCGGATTTAAATTCTATTGAGAATTTACGGAGTATATTTGGTAGGAAAATATCCCAAAATCATCCCAGAACAAAACGAGAGCTTCAGAAAACAATAATTAAAGTTTGACATAATGAAATACCGAAATTTTGCGTGTTCACAATACTTTCCTGCCTCGTTGGTTGATTTGCCGGGAAAGTCAAATGACAGAAGCGCTATTGGGCGCCAGAAACAGTTTCCTTAAGCACTGTCTCACCTTAACAATTCATCATGCAAACGTATACGGAATTATTTCGGCATCGTCCATACGGCTCGTGTGAGGTTTCAAATATAAAACACTGCGCGCTGCGCGCATGTGTTATTAATGATCCAAAATGGCGACCCTTTCGAAAGCAAAAGAAAATTTAACAGCTTAAAGAAATATTATAAAATAGTCCAGTTATATTAGGGGTTTTACCTCGGAATGAGAGATAATAAGCTGGTAACTCGTATACACCTTCATTTTGGCGTTGTAAAAGTTGTCTCTAAAATCTCTTAAAATCCCGTGTCTGCGTCGTAAGTTATTCAAGGTCAAAGGTCACAAAAAACGATTTTTTACAATTATCTACGTTTCTATAGCTCCTCCAATTATGTTAACATCTATTATAAAAAATATAGAGCATAAAAATTGCGACAAATTTTGCATCAAATATTTTTTCATGCGCTCAACCGTTTTTGAGATAGAGGGCGGAGAGCGCAGCGCTCAGTCATATACACACTGTAATGCAAGGTCGACTGTGTGAACTTGCATTATATTATGTATGGCTGAGCGCTGCGCGCTTTCCGCCCTCTATCTAAAAAACGGTTGAACGTGTGAAAAAGTGTTTGAAACAAAATTTGTCGCAAATTGTTTGATCTACAGTTTTTATAATAGGTGTTAAAACCGCATTGGAGCTATAGAAACCTAGATAATCGCGAAAACCTGATTTTTGTGACCTTTGACCCTTTGGTATAATAGCACGATGCAAACACGAGATTTTATGAGACTTTTGAGACAACTTTTAGTGACCGCCTGAGTGTTTGACTGCGTGATGCCCACCTAGAAGATGGTGCTAATAGGCAACAAGGCGGGTTCCACAAGGCATATGCCTTGTGGATAAAAAAAAACGAGTTTTATATGTCTTCATAATAAGAAACTCATGTCTAGACACGATTAATTGTTTTAATGCACTGTTTGATATTCGCTATTCTGCGGTTTTCTTTAAATTGGTGTTTATTTTCTTCCCAGAGGATAAAAAAATCGGTACATCAAGGTTATTACCGCGTATTGTATTCCTAATATACAGGGTGAGTTTTAATTTACCGGCATCCTTCAAGTGGGTGAATCAGTACGAGCAACAAAGCAACTTTTAATAAAAAAAATGTTTGAAAAACCTTTTATTTTTATTTTTTATAAAAAATATTACAAAAAAACTGTTTAACGCGTTAAGCGCGGGCGCCATACAGCAGTAGGTAAAATATTGCGAATAAACAATATTCGCGAATTTTACCTACCGCTAGATGGCGAAGCGTTCTCAGCGCTTGTCAAACTTTTATTTAAAAGTCAAATTCTTAAATTTTAAAAAAAAATATAAATTATATTTATTTTGTTTTTTTCCCACAATTGTTTATCAAAAGTTGCTCATTTTCTTGTACTGATTCACCCTTTTCAATGATGCTGGTATATTGAAACTTACCCCGTAGATGTATATTTATATATATATGTATTTTATAAATATATATGTATATTTAGCATTGGATCTTATGGTCAGTTCAAGAAGATTAAAAAAAATACTTCGAGGATTTCGTTATTTTTATTTTATTTTATTTTATAGTAAACTTACAGATAGTAAATACTAGTATTTTTAAAACATATTCAAACGAAACAAATTTGCTATCCTATGAATAGTTTACATGACAAATTAACATAGAAATAACATGAACACATTGATAGTGGAAAAAAATAATAAAGCTAATAATAATATAAGGGTAAGAAAAGTAATAATAAAGTAAGTTGTTAATAAGGTTATTTGAATAAAGCAAAATAGAAGTATGAGTAATTGGATAATAATGGGCTCGATTGCGTTTCTTCGTGAACTAAAATCGGAAATTAGTCCGCGTGAACGAGACAGGGCAATACGCTAGAGCGGAGTGGGAGATGACCGGTTGTCACTTTTTCGCATTAAAACTGCCCGCCAAGGTCAAGTCTTACACTGCACGAAATATGCTCAAATTTATTCGGACGAGTATAAGTTCGACAGGTAGTATTTATCGACGATCGTTCGTTTCATATTCCGCTCTGACGTATTGCTCTGTCTCGTTCGCTTGGACTAATTTTAGTTTTAGTTCACTAAGAAACGCAATCGGGCCCAATGAGGTTATAATTAAGGTTCGTTAGTACTTAAATAAAACACAAAAAGAAGCGAAAAAACCCGTTTCAGACGAAACCGAGTCGTTTGTCGTCAACTATTTTTCTCTAGGACGAATAATTTCTGAGATCCAGATGCTAACGGACGGACTCGTGACATAAGATATAAAAAAAGTCTGAAAACACATTATTTATTCGACGAATTTTGCATGAGGCTGAGAAGATTTTGAATTTTCAGTAGATTTATACTATGTTTCGAGGTACCACGAACCCAAAACAGTGCAATATTGAGAAACCACGTGCCACTATTTTGTTTTTGGGTTTTTAGTGGCATTTATTCGACTATTCAGCAGAATGGTCAGACTAATCAGTCTTGTTTTTACGCAACGATGGTCACTTTCATGTAACTGAAAGATGAAATCGATATCGCTCAGCGACGAGCGCGTGATTGATAGCGTCCGTCTTATTGCGTGATACTGATACTGCCTACCCCGTCGGCTTCAGTCAGATAGCACACAAAAGCTCGAATTTCTATTTGTATTAACGTTTTTTTTCCTGTAGCAGGAGGTGCTAGACGTTTGAAGTAACTATTTATATGGCTTATAAACACCGGCGATGTTCTGATTCACTTGTTTTTCTGAAACTTTGGCGTTTTAGTAATGCGTATGCATTGACTACAATATAAGTCTGTTCACAATGGTCTGATTACTATGCATAAGAGCCGGATTTTGATTTAATTTTATCGGCCGATTCCAAAAAGAACCTTTGTTATTATTATTTGTTGTTTGGGGCTTTTCTAAGGTCTTTGTGAGTATTGTAATACTGCGACCATTGTTGATCTATTGTGTTCACCACCTACTATAGTTCTGCGCTAAGCCTCGTCTCATTTAAGAACCGCAACAGGCTTTTGGCGCCAGATTGTTTTACCTCTTCAGGTTGGGGGTAATGACCACCTAAGTGGATGTATCTTTTACGCATCAGCGGGCCACACTCGCACATGAGGTGCAGGGGACTTTCCTCTGCCCCTTGGTAGAACCTGCACATTTTTGTGTCTCGGAGCTTGAGGTTGTACATGTGTTTGTTGAGGTCACAATGCCCCGAGAGCGCCCTCTCCAGTATGCGTAGATTGTTCCCATTTAGCGATAAGGCCGTCTTAGGGTCGTAGGCCTTAATTAGCGCTTTGGATTGATTCAACCCTGGCGTGTTGTTCCAGTGGTTGACGGATTGTTCTAAACATATTTGTTTGAGTATTAGGTTTGCAAGGCTTTTTGGTACGCCACAGCAAGGTTCAGGTCCGTATAACGTTCCCTTTGCTCCCGTCTTTTAAAAAAGAACCTTTTATGAAGTGCCAAATAATCGGCGTTCAGAGACAGACAGCAGGTAACAATTGTCGGCGTGTTTATTGGTCTCACACTCCGTCCGCAAGGTCTCTCCTTCCAACGAGGGAATTTGTCAACAGAATCTCGCCCCATGCCATTCTTCGAAAAAAGTAAAACAGTTTTTCACACTGAACCAAATTACCGTACTTGAATAGCCCGGAAACTTCCCCGGAAAATGCACCTAGGTTACCATTTAACTATATAAAAAAATGTGGGTCGGCGCAGTAAATGATTACATATTTTTAAACTCTGAAACTGGCAATGTGTAATCCAAACGCATTTTTGTCTGCGGCCAAATCGGAATAACTTTCATATTTTTTGACTAGCTTTGTTATATTTCAAATAAATCAGTTAATACTGTTTTATTTTGATTTGTATAATTATGTCAAAATATTGTTTTCGTGTAATCGTATCCTAAAGCTCCATTCTGCAAATATGCCGCTTGCATATATGTCTGCTGAAAACCTCGCCCCCTGCAAACCTGACGCTGTCAAATGGATTTGTGCAAATCTATCAACTGCAAATCTAGCGCCCCCCAAATCTCTTCAGTTGGCGTGGGCGTATTGACGCAGGCATATCTATCTATTGGGATAGATGTTGTCATTGACAACCATTTTGTTTGTATTATAATTTATATGAGAATCGATTTTTCACACACCATTGAGCAAACCGATGTTGATCGTCTATAATAGACTAGACTGTGATTATGATTCACTTCGAATCGTTTTCCCGGATAGTGCTTTGGTGCTGACGTCAAAGGACGACATAAGTAAATGAGACAAAACGTAATAGTAGCCATTTTAGTATTTGTTTTGCTGCATCGCTAAAGCTACAGTACCGTGCGATTTCACTTGAACAGAGAGTATTTTTCTTCGAAAAGTGCTTAATTGGACATAAACATGCAAAAACAGTACTGGTATTTATATATTTTTAGTTTTAATATAGAATGTGTCCTCATTTTGCGTTGATAACACCTTTCACCCTTGTAGACATAGAATTTACCAGGTTTTGACAGCTTCCTTTCAGTTCATCATCGTGAAACCAGACTTGAATTACTACACTAATCATCTTGGTTTTCGTTGTAGGTACAATCCATCTTGGAGAGCCGTTTTTTGCAAATTTCCCAGAGGTTTTCGATCGCGTTGAGATCGGGGAAGTTTCCGTAAGCCATTAAGTACAGTAATTTGGTTCTGTATTAAAAAGTATTTCACTTTTTTCGAAGAATGGCATGGGGCGAGATCCTGTTTAAAAATACATCGGAAGGATAGACCTCGTGGAGCTCCCGTATCATATTATGGTTTGATAAAATGTCATTATATTGATCCGAATTCATCATGATGATAATGTGTTCCGAACACTTTGAGAAATTTTTGTTTCCGCCCTCCCCCACTCAACCTCTTTTGTGTTCGTGGTTATTCTATTTTTTTCACAAAAAACGACTACACCTGCAAGAAAACTGCCAAGAGCCAAAATGTTTTTCATTAAATTATCTACAAAGTGGTCTTTGAGCTTTTCACGTGATTTTTGCCCTCTGAGGGAGTTCTGTTTTTTACTTTGTTTACACAAAAATATGCACACAAGATTTATACAAAATAATAGAAAACTGATAAAGCGTGGCTTGATTGATTTGTGCGGTCTTTATGTCAAAAATTAGTACATATGTGTAATAAATGACAAAGTTGTTTGTATTGTATTGTTAGTTTCATAGAGAGAAAGGGAAATTCACGTTTTGGCCAATGTACATATGGAAGAATACTTCATGTAGAAATTTATGAATCTACATTGAAGCATATACATGAAAACTACATGCAATCCAAGTTTCACGTTTTCTGTCGAATGGGTGGGTCCTTAACATTTATTTTTTTGAGCTAACAAGCGAAAAAAATATATCGAAACAAAAATCGGTTGTATAACCCCAAGACTTTCCCGACAATTAGCCAAGGACGTCATGTCTCAATTTTAAAATCGAATTGCAGACGCGCGTCGCCGTTAAACATTTAAATTTCAAACGAGCGACACAACATAATGAAGATTTCAATCTCGAACGTGCGTCGCGCGATATCAAACGCGCGACCCTGCATTTTTAAATATTTGATTCTCTCATACATTTGTATAGCGGAATTTCAATAATATTTGTGCAGCTGATATATGAGATATTCTAACACATTATATGATTTCGGTCTAACAAGGCACCTGTGTACCAAATTTCAAGTCCCTAAGTTCAATATTTCGAGGATAATGTATGACTAGCGCCCCTGGTGGACCGATTTCAACCACAATCTTTTCAACTCATGCCATGACCAAATGATGCCTGCATACCAAAATTCAGCTTACTCGGATTAAGCGTCTGGGCGCTATCGTGGAGAAATACACACAGAGACAGATTTCAATCTGGAAATAGTCTTAATCGTCTCGGGGGGCTAAAATGAATATTTCCGTCTTCATCTCGCAAAAAAATGCGTGTTCACAATACTTTAAGTCCTGGTCCTTTGGTGTGCCGGAAACCACATTAGGAACACAAATGAGGGACTGGGGAATAATCTATCAACGTGTTTCTATTTCTGCATATATGAAGCATATAATTAAAAGCATGTACATGCCAAGTTTTACACTTTCTGCCGAATTGTACCATTACTTGTATTTTTTGAGCTAACACGCTCTGATATATCGAAAAAATAAATCCCGATTCGTGTCCGATCGCTTGTTTTAAATGTACAGACATATCTATTTTGACTTGCGGTTCCTCTCATTCGGTACTTCAAACGTTAAAAACCTTTTATATATCGATGCTATTCAAATCTCACGACAGCTCCACTACGTCGATATCGACAGATGCTTTCAGGAATCCATTTTATGGGCATATTTATAGCAGACACATTTAGGCGTTTTATTTCTCTTCTCCACGGCAGTATCTGGTTTCGCGTAACTAAAGTGCTTGCCAGCGGCAGCAGTGTTTTTATTTATTTTATAACGCTTATCTCAGATTTTAAATTTTGCACATTCACAATAAATGAAAATTATGCACCTATTTACCTAATTTACGTTATTATTTCAAATGGGAAAATAAAATATTTGGTTAATAAGAACATTTGACCGTACCATAAATAAACTACTTTTATTACTTACCCGTACCACCAACCGACAAGTTTTATTACCTGTGAACACGCAAAAATGCTTTGCCATTAACACTCTTATACCACCACTGCGTAAAGATAGTCATTCTGTGCTAGCGCTGCGATAGAGCATGTAGTATGCGCCTAGTAGCCGACGCGAGCAAACGTAGAATCTGTGCTTGACGGTAAAACCCTACAAAATTGACCCCGCCTATTTTTTCGCGTGTAGTATACGCCCATTTCGGATATTTTACTGAGGTATGTCGCCTTAAGACAGGGAATTCGCTCGTGCCATTATGTAGTGTCTTCAGAAAACTATCAAATGTTATAATATTATATATTTTTTATGTTTCTAGGTACATTTTCTTGCTTTGATAATTTAATACAATTGCTTTGATAAGAAGGGGGGGGGGGCGACGACGACGAACGACGGTATGCGCCTATTTTCCTTCAGTAAACTTCACATTCACTTCACATAAGGCCACATTGACCCCACATCTTCGGTAAAGTTCGTATTTTTACACAATTGTCCAACAAAAAAAGGAGTGTAATGTGTTCAGAGTTCATCTATGCACGTTTTCCGCTTCTTTATTCTACCATAACTTCTAAACGCTTAATCCGATTTAGAAGTGTGTGATATTGTTAGAATCGTTGTCACGCCGAGTCTCATAGGGTACATTAACTGTCCAAATAGTAAGTAATTGTCTAAATGTCCAAATGTCAATAAATTAATATAAACATATCGTGATTAGTGTTAAATGAAAGGTCTGATTGAGTACATTCCGGAAATATACATGTATATATATGAATCCTACTACTATATAAACGTGAAAGTTTGTAAGAATGTATGTATGGATGTTCGTTACTCTTTCACGCAAAAACTACCTAATGGATTTTGATGAAACTTTGCAATCTATGCTTACACATCAGAATAACACATAGGCTATAATTTATAAAGATATATAGTTTTCTATCATCATTATCACAATTTTACATCACCACGCGGGTGAACCGCGGGGCGCAGCTAGTAAGTACATAAACTAGAAATGTTTTATAAAAAACCGTAATAAAATCATTATAAATACAATAGTTTACTTTCCGTAACGACAGTCGTGTTTTTTATTCATTTTAATGTATTTACTTGTTTTTCAGTAAACTTTACATTCACTTCAAATGGGGCCACATTGACCCCACATCTCCGGTAAAGTTCGTATTTTTACATTCCTATTTACAGACCACTCTGAAGGCCGGCAACAATTCGTCAAATATGGTCGGTTTGCGTCCAAATTAGGCAACACTATTTGGAGTCAATCAAGGCTCAATCTTCGGGTCTTTGTTAATTTTATTCGTCAATAATCTGAGTAAAATAGTTACATCAGCTCTTTGTTTAATGTTTCCTGATGTAAAATTCATGTGATGACTCTTTTAGCGTGATAATAATTAGGGGGGAGCCTGATGTAAACGATCAAAAAAACATGTTTTCATATTTTTTTAACCTAAAGTTGAAATCTGATAGTGAATCTAGAAAGATTAAAATATTTTTTGTAATAGTGATAAAACTATTTTTGAGATATCGACTTGCAAATGTTTCTACCGCTGCAGAAATTACGGTATCTGCTTGCGCTGGTAATAGCGAGCGTAATTTTGCCTGAAACAAAAAAAAACTAGGTATTATTTTTTACATATCTATTTGGAAGATGAACTAAAAAATATACCTAAAAGTAAAAAAAAAAGGATTTAAAGAAATAAAATTCAAAGCTATATGAAGCATAATTTTGTGGCCTGGTTGTGAGAACACGAAAAAGATTTTTTATACAATTATGCCGGATTTTAAAAACCCGGTCCTTAAGCTATCATTTCGCCAAAACGAAATTGATAAATATTTCCATATTAATTGTAAATTTAAATTTCCATAATAATTGTAAATATTTATATAGCAGATAAATATTTCCATATTAATTGTAAATTATCTTTATTCTGTTACTGTTTTCCAAAAAAATAAAAACGATCGAAACTTGACAGTTTTTGAAAAACCTAGAGATGATTCTCAATATTAAAAAATACTATTTACACCAGCGTATGGTCTATTTTCATAGTACCAAGACAGTTTTTGGAACTTCCATACAAAAAATATAAGAAAAAAATGTTTGAAATTACGTAATTTCCAGAAATGTTATGGCCAAATATTATTTTTTTTCTATTTGTTAAAAATGCTTTTGAGTAATATAAAAAATAACACAGTAATCTTAGTTATTTTATTATTGTAATCTAATTTTTACTTTATAAAAAAACTATTTGATAATTTATTATATTATAATTGAAAAGCCAAATCGACTATATTAGACGACGCGCGAAGCCCAAATCGTCATTCCGACGCGCGAAGCCCAATTTGCCACTGCCAACGGTGGGACGTATTCGCTTGTCGCCGCGGTATACCTTTACCTCTTTATGTATATATCGAAAGCGCGCGGGCGCGTGGCATTGCAAAAATACCAAAATTTTTAGTCGCTTCAACTCGGACTAACTAGTAAAAGAATATATATAAAAACATATTTTTCTTTTCTTTATACTTTATATATAAGAGAATTTAATAATCTTTCAACTTCATTTTGGAGCAACTCAATCCGTCAAATAGTTTTTTTTATGACCGTCGCAAAACAGAAAAATATGGTTTTGAAAAAAAACGCGTTTACAATTTTCTTTAAAGATAAGCAGTGAGTTGTTTACACTTACAACAATCTGAGACTATCAGCTATTCCAGAGGTAAATGATTCGTGAATAAATTTCAACCTTAGGTTTAAAAAAATAACATGAAAAACATTTTATTTTGGCCGTCTAAACCAGGCTTTCCCCTCTTATCGCAGTTTATGCATGGAGCCAAACTCGAAACCTGCATTTTAATTACAATAAATATTCAGCGTAGGAAGAACACAAGGTCATCTGCACATCCGATGTACGATTACTCAGTCGTTGCGTGTGTGTTACCTACAGTTACTGAAATCGAAGATCTGGGAGTTTTTTCTATCCTCAGTTCAACTTCAGAGAGCCACACGCCTACTATCCGACTAATGTAAACTTCTTGGGTTTGTGACGCGACAATCCGAGCACTTCAATAACATTATTTGTATTTTAAGCCACTAGAGCTGTCAACTACAACGGACGAACCCGTCACCTCAGGCTGTTATAACGATATAGATCGTTCTTTCAGCCTTAAGGTGATAACACAGTGACTCGGGGACGACGCAGTCCACAGTCTAGCTTCGCCAACATGCCCGTAAGAAGCCGACGCCTTACCGCGAGGCACTGGAATGTAAATTCAGCGGAACAACCTCAGGTCCTCACTTCCAGATTTGGCCAGATTTCTCCGTCCTCCGGTCTGGTCACGGGTTCGAGGTCCATGCGCGGCCTCTTTCTGACGTAAGCGGTTATTCAGTTTGAAAATTTTGCGGACCGCGACTGCCTTTGCCCGCCATGGTCAATCGGGATCGGGTGGCCCACGGATCGATTCAAGGTTAGAAGACGACAGGTCGACAATGACCCTCCGCTGTCATAGAAAACTTACGTCTCCAGACCCCTCTGGTTATTTGCCAGCTGGGCATTCAACACCTAGCAAACTGGATAGTGCACCAGCCCAGTTTCGCCCGAGGGTTCCCCCGAATCCGCGATCTTCTGATCCCAACCGCCTCCGACTGCAGGATTACAGCCGCAGCAGAAGCTCACAGCGGTTCTGACAGGGTAAGCCCTTTTTCGAGGAAGCTACCAGATACGAGTTGAGCCGTGAGTTGGGCAGGCCAGATGACATAGATCTTTGGCCACACTACCCAAGCGGCACGGATCCATTAGGAACCTATTTGTTTTGAACAGTAGGGATTATATTATATCCATTTCTATATCCTACTGCTATGCATGGTTAGTTATTTTCTCTCTCGCTGAGAAGACAATATCTGGCCATGTCTTATATTTTTTAAATGATTCGTGATAAAACTGACAACCCAAGCTTGTTAGCAAAGGTTTGCCTCTTTGTGCCGGACAATTATCATCGTGCTCGTTTACGCCGTCTGTTTGTGAAGCTGATCTCGCTTTGACCTTACCGCGCGCGCTTCATCGTCTAAATACATTGCTCTATGCAGCACAAGATCTTGAGACATCCGTTGCTAGCCATCTTCGATAGATTTTTTTTCTTTAAATTTATTAATTACATATGGATAGGTTAACGTTTTTAATTATTTCTTCGGTAGGTGCTTTTTTTTATTTGCAGGATTAATATTTTCTAAGTACTTAATTGCCAACTCAAAGATATTATGAATGATCAACTCGCGTTTTATTTGTCTACAGTATTTAATTCAATCACGACACACATAACAATACTACGCACCATTATAATTATAGTTAGTTATATATTTTTATTTCATTTAAAATAACGTAATGAATACGGCAATACTATGCAATATCGTATCGACAATCTTTATACGAGACCTCGTACGCGCCGATAATTTGAATTTGCGTTTTTTTATTGTTATTGGTGAAATATCACGCTACGGATCGTTCAGTCCAAGTCCCGAGGGCTCATAATGCTCAGTTTTCTTGTAATTCTCATTGCAGTGGCATCTCGAGGCATGAGTATATGATTTTACCCGGTGATACCTCTTTCTTACCTGCTTAGTAGTAATTCGTCACAAACAACTTAACTCTGCAAGTTTTAATCGTTGGTACAGAGTACTAATATTTTTAAAAATTTTCTTCCATTTGCACAATTTAAAAAAACATCTCGTTAACGAAGTGTATCAGTTTGTATAAACCCTGAACAGTTTGCGTGTTGCACTGAGAACAATATAACGATGTAATACACGAAAATACGTGTGTTTCAACAAGGATTACGTATAATAACTCGGACTGTGTTCCATACGTATGAATTAACATGACGCGTAACGTTATTAGCGTGACGGTAGTTATCGTGCCGTAATGTTAAAACATAATGTTATTTCATTACGTCGCGACCTTGGGATCTCGCTTCTAACATGATAACATGTAGTAGTATAGAAATAGAAAGAGAAATATATTTATTGTCCGAAATTGTGGTGGTACATTTATGATGATAATGAGTAAAATTATATCTCTCACAATACCTGTTATTATAACATATTGACAAATTTACTTTGCTAATTTTATAATTTCTTATTAAAAAAGTCATTATTTCACTGGTTTGTCTATAATATCTAAATCAAATCAATAATACCATTCGTAATGTTCATTGAATGGCCTGAAATAACGTTTTAAAAAATATAAAAAATATATATAACATGAAAAAATCTAAACAGACCTGATAAGTAGCACTAACAATAGAAGACAATTAATAAAAATAATTCAACAATAATATAAAAAATAAAGAAAACAAACAAAAATCAAGGAATAATCAAAAATCCGCCTATAAATACGAAATGTATATAATTTAAAATGCGTAATGTTCCTAATTGAATTATGTATTGTAAAAAAAATGCATACGTACGGTTATAGTCGGACACATGATTCATGTTGAAACACATGATTCATGTATACTGTTATTTCCAGTATACGAAAAATGTTTTCGGAAATACATATAATCGAGTAATGAAGTTTTAACAAAACTCCTTGTAAATTCAACAAAATTACGATTGAAACGTCGTTATTCTGTATAAAACCGCAATAACACAATGGTAATGTAAGAATCAATCCAATATTTTTCCCAGTGAGGCTGGCGTGTACGAGGTCTCATAGAGCGAAGATATACTAGCAACACTTACTTAGTTTAAAAATATTCCCTCGTCTCGCTTTTTCGGAATATAAAACTGCAAGTGTAGAATAGAACATTTTAGAACAGCATTTTGCCGTATCCTCGTGTACTACCCACGGGCCATTTTGACGCGGACCAATCTGTTTTTGGATCCCTTCCACCCCTGTGCACGCCAACGCCAACCCGTGACATTCCCGGTACTTTCATCCGTCCTTGAAAGCTATCCGAGAATTTAGGTATCATATTTTTAGTTGCCCGTATTTCATCACAAATGGGGCTTCCGAGGCAAAATGACTCGTGGAAAATGCGTGATGCGATCTGGTACGCATATTGTAAATATTTTTATTTTATGTGGACAACCAATTAAACGTCTAACTACCTGCTGTGAGACCTACAAAACATTTACTTGTACGTCTTGCACTTGCAAACTTTAAAAAACGAGAAATTAAACTAAAAAACATGTTAATTCAATTCGCGAAAAAAACATTCGCGACAATCAGAATGAGAATCAGAATTAATTTATTTGCCTGTTTCGTGTTATAAAAATGAAAAGCCTTGGAGAGGACCAATTTAAAAAGATAATTATAAATAGTTTGGTAAGAAATCCAATTTATGATATAAGGGAGTTTGAAAATTCCGAGTTTATTTTCCATGTTGATAATTAGCAAAATTTGTAAAATTTTAAACATAACGGAATTATGATAGCTGACATTCTAATTCTCATATAATTTAGTATACATCTATTTATGTTTAAAAAATACGAAGGCTTATTGCTGGATTGACAATAAAATTATTTTACGTTGATTATTCTACATAGAATTTGCATTTCTATTTTAATATATTATTCTCTCTTACTATTTAATGACGTTAGTATATTTTGATTATTTGTAAGTAGGTAATATTAAATATAATATTACAGTCATGACAACTATCATGATAGTTATGTTTTTAATAATTCAATTTTAAGCATTTAATTTTGTGACGCATCCAAGTGTAGGAGAATGCCTATGTACTGGAGTAGTTGATTGTATTGTATTGTATACATTTTGTGTACGTTTGTGCATGCACTCGGGTGTCAACCCGAGTTTATCTCGCCTGTTAAGATTTGTCTGTAATTTACGTGATATACAGGTGAATTTTCAGTTACCGGCATCTTTGAAGGGGGTGAATCAGTAACAAGCAAATAAGCAACTTTTGAAAAACAAAAATAAAAAACAAACAAAAAATGTTTTTATTTATTTTTTGTCAAATTTGTAAATCCTGTTTATTGAAAACAAAGTTTGAAAAGCGTCGAACGCGCTGCGCCATCTACCGGTAAATAAGATATCGCTAGTAAACAATATTATCGACATCTCACCTACCGCTAGATGGCACATCGTGCTCAATGCTTTTTACACTAATTTAAAAATAGGTTTAAAAAAAATGTTTTATAAAGTTATACACGAAAACTGGGGGTTCTATGACACGTCTAGAGAGGAAAACTCAGAGGAATGCATAGAACATTAAACCATTCATCAAATTTCTCTTCAAAATGTGGACGCCCAAGTAAAACTCCAGACCCAATGCGATTGTCAGAACGTTACATTTTGCAGTCAATTCCAAAGACCGAAAGAAAATTTGCACCTACAAAAAGATGTGTGGTCTGCTGTACTAAGCGAAATGTGTATGGAAAACGTATTCAAAGAGAGTCGTTATTGGTGTCCAAAGTTAAAAGTAGGACTCTGCTTTGAGCCATGTTTTGAAATATACCACACCTTACTTTTCCTTTTTCATTATAGTAACTTTTTTTTAATTTATTTTTATTTTTAAATGATGTAAAAATTTGTTAATTGAAATAATAAAACTTAAAAAAAAACCTGATGTTTCTGGTCTGGTGGTTATGATCTACCACTTCGGTCACAGCAGGATAATACGCTATCATTTCCTCTTGATCACTCATCTTTTTTTACATGCTCCTTCCTTCTGTCATAAGAAGTTCATCTTCTTTTTCTCGCTCAAAGAATTTTTACAGAATTATTTCTTATCCAAACAACATCCCAACATTTTTTATCCAAACATACCTTATCTTTAATAGAACATGTTTATTTTTTTATTGCCCCTGATATAAATTATAATTGTAGCCACAGGGTTGGCTGTAAGATATTGCACGTCAATAAGTCCGTCTATTGTAGATAACATTTCTTTTTACGCAATAAAGATTTTTGCATTTCATTTCGTTACTAATGAGCTACTCTTGCAGTCTGTAAAAACGTTATTTAATGTTTAAAATTAATGAAATTAAAGATCCGGGTCAGAATGACCCGTGTATGGTGTTCAGGTGGCAAAAAGTGGCGGGTATTACAGAAGGGTTAATTAAAAGAAAAAAATGTTTCATTTGTTCCACCAAAACAAATTTTCGTAATTTATGTTTGTTTGCCCATAACATTAAACACTATATAAAATATTATTATCACATGACTGCCCAACAAAAAAGAAGTGTAATGTGTTCATGGTTCATCTATGTATGTTTTCCTTTTCTTTATTCCACCATAACTTCTAAACGTATTGTTAGAATATTTATATCGTCCTGAGTGGGTACCTTAACTGTCCAAATACCACGTAAGTAGTTGTAAATATCCAAATGTCCAAAGTCAATAAATTAACATAAATATATCTTATATTGTATCAAATGAAAGGTCTGATTGAGTACAGTCCGGAAACATACATGTATCTATATGGATAAGTACCTACATAGACCACAAATATTTCAGTAAAGAAACCGTAATAAAAATAATTATAAATACAATAGTTCACTTTCTGTGACGGCAGTCGTATTTTTTATTGTTTTTAATATATTTACTTGTTTTTGTTCAACTTATTTAGGGCTTTAGTTCGGGAGATACGACAAAAGAATGCCAAAAATATTTGTTATTTATCTCAATATGCACGTTTGCCACTTGCAGCGTTTTGCCATCTGCCGGCAGATTAGTGTAGTGTAAACTGTGGGCCAGTTTATTGCGAGCGTTCGCCTTTCGAGTTCACAAAGGCATACATATGATAATGCATGCGATGCATTCATCTGGCGCCGTTCAAGTCGAAACACGCAAGGGAGAATGACCCAATGAGTCAACGTAGGATGCAACGATGTGCAAGTACTTCACCGGTATAGAAACTAACTCGGGCAAATGCAAATCTTCAATTCGGATATTTATTTTCTGACTGCAGTATCGCTGGTCGTGTATAAACTGTCCCAGGCATTTTAACCATTGGTTTACTTCGTTATTTCTACAGCACCGTGCGAATTAATTGGAACAAAGAGTATTTTTCTTCGAAAAGTGCTTTATTAGACAGAAACATACAAAAACAATACTGGTAGTTATAGATCGTTAGTTTTAATATAGAATCTGTCCTCCTTTTGTGTTGATAACACCTTTCACTCTTGTAGGCATACACTTTACCAGGGTTTGACAGTGAAACCAGACTTGAATTACTGCACTGATCATCTTGGTTTTCGTTTTATAATCCATCTTGGAGAGCCGTTTTTTGCAAATTTCCTAGAGGTTTTCGATCGGGTTAAGATCGAGGAAGTTTCCGGGCCATTCAAGTACAGTAATTTGGTTCTGTGTGAAAAACTGCTGCACCTTTTTTCGAAGATCTATTTATGTAGAACATGTGGTATTACTAGAACGACTGATCTCAAATTATGAGCCGTTTCTGATATCTCCTAGGGCACCTAACACATTCAGGCATTGTATTTTTAATAACTGTTTAAACTAAAGCTGTCGCAGAATATCCGAAACGATAATGTACGAGCACAAACTATATATTCCTAAGAATGCTCGAGTTTGTCAGCAATATGGAGAGGAAATGCCGGGATATGTTGCTGGAACTCTAATGTAATTGATGATTTCATTGCCGCTCTGTTTGCTGACGTATGTAATATGCTAAGGTCAGCTGTCCAACATGGTGTGCCGTACATCATAATATACTGTCTTTTATGGATCTTCACTGGAAATAATATATTTTAAATAAATAATTGTCACCACAGTAACATTGGTTTTCGTGTAATGAGCCATATTTAAGTAGATTCTGAACTCCAAAACTCCGAAACGGCTCATAATCGAGGTAAGTTATAATAGTCATAATTATTCTAGACAAATTGATCTTTCCAATATAGTAAATACCTTATTGTTATTGAATAGGTGGGCTCAGCGCCCAATACATTTATGCCCATTGTTTTGACGTCAAAATAGTTTTTTTTATTTGCCATTTACTGGCACGATTGCGGACGAGTGCGTGCGAGATGCCCAGTGACTGTCACGCCACGAGACGGAAAGAGACTGAAAATATCGGACCTTAAGGGATCAGTTTCTGGGCCCTAAAAGGGTTTCTGTAATTTTTTTATTAGAAGCCTGTTTTCGCAGAAAATACGCATTCTAAAAAAAAACATGATCAAATTGATGCGGAGTAGCTTGATATCGAAAAAATGTTATATTCGTCATATCGAAAAAGTGTTATATTCGTAGTAAAGAAAGACAGAGTAAATATGGAATTAAAAAAAATCCCAGAGTATAGGAATCTTCGCAAAAATAATTCGTAAAGATCAAAAAATATGAAATCCTTGAGATTTGTATACTCTGGTTTTTTTTAAGGTTTTAGTCAATCTAGCGACTTAGATACATAGTCATACATAGATACATAATCAACGAACATGTGTATAAGCGTCTTAAGTTCATATTCTTTTACTCTCATTATTTTTGCAAAAACTTTTCTTTGGCCATTTTTTAAAATTTCCTCTCACTGTCAATTTAACAAGTTTGATTTTTTTTATAGTTTCTTCGACGTAAATACTATTAGTGATCATGAAGCCACTCTTTAATAATTTGTTCATTTTTTGAGAATTTTAGAATGCGTATGTTTTGTGCAGTTGAAGTTTTAAGTAAAGAGGGCAGAAAATCCATTTTGTACCAGAAATGAGTAAGCCACTAAGATCGTGCGATTTGACCCCGCTAGACTTTTTCTTGTGGGGTTTTCTGAAGTCGCAGGTCTATCCCAATAAGATGCAATCGGCCGATGCTCTCAAAGTCAACATAGCCCAGGCCATCGATCAAATCCAGCCGGATCTATGGGGCAGAGTCATTGAAAATGCGAAGCCGCGGCGGACATTTGATCGATGTCATATTCCATACATAATGGCATACATGGGCCATTCAAATAAAAAAAAGAATTTCGTTAATACCTCACACACACACAGCTAGTTTTATTCCACAGACTGTCAACATCGACCCGCCTTTATTGGAAAACCCTATTGCTGTATCGGTAGTGGATCGCTCTTGTATGGAGAAAAACAATATGTTATTTATCGAAACCTGATATGCGGAAAAGAGTATCTATTATGGTATGGAGATTATAAGAAAAATAAATTTAAAAAAAAACAATTTCAAAATTTAATACTGCCGCAAGAGAGTTGAAGTTCCGTAAAAAATGGAAAACTCGAAATTATTGTTAGATTACTTTAGACTCAAAATAATTGTTTTTCTGCAATATAAATATTAATTAATAACCAAAATGATGATTACTGAATAGTGAGTAGCGAATAAAACAATGTAAGTACTTTGTAGCTCCCCCTCCCCCGCTCTTTGGAATCAGTTCGCTAATTCTATAGAGCAGTATTACTACAGACAATTCCAGTTTTTCTGTGTCCCATTTTATCCGGCCACCCCTTCAAAAGACGGAAGCTGTACGTCTGTAGTCTTACCCACGTGATACGACCCGAACACGTGGAAAAACCAGATCACCCGACGGCAATAACACCTACTTCGGCGGTTTTCCCTGTCGCTCTAAACTACAAAACGAATGCTTAAAATAGTCAGAGAACCAACTGCTGGTGTCTGCGGACCATAATAATATGGAGATAGGTTTATAAGAAATCGCATCGCCTGGAATCACGGAACCTCATGCCAGTTTTCAACACCAAACTGTAATTTCGACGATTTTTTAGGTTTTTCTTGATTTATTTTTTAAAAGATCTGGTAAATGTGTGTGAAGTTTTTAATTGTAATTGTTCTCTCATATAAACATTATAAAATACTAAATGCCTGTTTTCCTATAGCAATAAATAAATAGTTTAAAAAAAAAACACTACACACGGCACATGATACGATATTCCATCATGGAATGCCAGTGCCTATCTTCCGGCTTCATCATCAGACCTTGAAACCTAATCGTGCTCAAAGTTCATTCCAAGACTTTTCTAACAAGTCCAAACACAGCTATGATACGATGTTCCATCATGTAGTTCCAGTTCATATCTTCCGACTCCATCATTAGATCATTTCGACAGTACCATATTATTGTATTGTCATCAGAACTACATACAGCTGCCAATTTTCATGACGCTACGATCCTTGGAAAATGGTTAAATTAGTTACCTTAGATTCCATTACATAGTTAGTTACATACAGGTCGACCTAATAAAAGCGTGTTAAAAATCACTGACTTTTTACTTTTAAAAGGCTCGAACGCCTGAAGTTTATCCCCCTTGCGGCAGTACGTAACCAAAAAATATATTTCTTATTTATATAAATATATATCTTATCATATCTTTTACGTTTAGGGAGGTTTTAAAATTCTGAAGAAGAAAAAAACAATCCACCCTACTATACATCCAAAAAAACGGCGCAATGTACGTGATCACCAGATCGCAGCTTTGCACAGCTGCCTCGCGACATACAACCTTCAGCGCAGCTTAGCACAATATTTACAGTAAACTTTAAAGAAACCTCAGTAGTGCGAAGTTAATACTCCACTTCTGGGGAGGTATATTTGAATAACGGACGGCAATAAAGTATGCGGTAATTATACGGCAGCGTGGGTGTAACAGCATCAAGATTATAGACGTAGTCCGAGGCTCTATATGCCCTTGCCGACGCCCACTTCAACTGCCGTAGAACTACGCCTATGCTTTGTAAATATGTGTCAGATACGGGCGGTGTGATGCCGGCTTATCGGTTCGTTTGATAAGCGTTTCGGTAGGAATTTTTCATTGTTATCGGGAACCGCGTCATCTACATAGACTGATATGAGCTCATAGTTATACTCCAAGTACACCCCTGACTATCTACAGACAAATGGAGGGTTCCGGGTCGGTATATTTCATGTCAATTCAGGCAAGGGGGTTACCTTCATAGTCTCAGAAGTTTTTCATCGAACATAATAATGTTAAAATATAGAAAAAAGTAAGATACGCATATATTATTGTTTTGCCCCAAAAAAAATCTGGACGAGATACAGGTCGCCAAATATGGCATTCCGGAACTATTTCTCACTTGTGAATTACGACAAATCATTAAAATGCTCTATTTTTGGAATGGGGCAAGATATTCCATTACGGTTTTTTTAGTTTAATTCTAATAATCTTGTGTTTAGAACGATGTACTCCACTTTGAAATATGTGCGTAACTTTTTTTAAAAATATTGTTTGGGGCTGTTCTAAGGTATTTATGAGCCTTGTAACTCTGTGACCATTGCTGATCTATTGTGTTCGCCACCTGCTATAGGTCTGCGCTAAGCCTCGTGTCATTTAAAAACCGCAACAGGCTTTTGGCGCCAGAACTTTTCATGCTGCAGCTTTCTAAATAAAAATGTTCCTAATCAAAAAACACTTTTTTTCCAAAATACCAATTTCAAAAAAAATATATTGTTTACTGTTTATTTATATCATTGAGTACTACATTTCTTGGAAAGAAGAACTTTTACTTTTGAGATTACCATTTTTAGAAAGAATGTACATTTTTGTCCTATTTTTCGATGCTCTATCTCTGGAATGGAACAAGATATTTCGTTGCGGTTTTTTTAGTTGAAAGTTAATATATTTGTTTAGTGAAGAAGAATTATTGTTTAATATATTTGTTTATTGTATAATATTAATTAAGAATTATTGTATAATATATTTGTTTAGTGTTTAGTGATATATTTTACAGTGAAGAAGAAGAAGAAGATATTTGTTTTTAAAATGATAGGTACACTTCATTTTGAAATATATGCGCAACTTTTCTTGCGGCATATTTCATTAATAAATATATAGCTTTAATTTATTATTTATTGCAATTTAGCAACTTATTTCTTTAATAATATAACTCAAGTTTGATTCCTTTGATATTTTATACTTCATAACTCCGTTATTAATAATGCTAGAATTCAAAACAAAATTGTCTTATAATCCGTAGAATAATTCCTCTAACTCTGTCGTTCGTAAGGCTACCCGCGCACTACGGTTAAATTCCGTACGTTGTATATTCGGGAAATAATGCGCACGCACTATCGAAAAAAATCGGCTCGGATTTAAATTCCGTGGAATTACTACAGATTGGCTGCGGTTTCTCCACCGCACAGATTTTTTCACATTTTAGAGTTATATGGAACCCCGCGCACTGCGGAAATTATCACGCAGATCGCGAGCAGAGATTTGCATAGAAAACGAATGACTAATAAGTCCGAACATTCCACCGTAATGCGCGGACTTCAAGAAAGCGTTTTTTTTTTCGATCGGCGTAAAAAAAACGTACCGCACCGCACCGCAGTGCGCGGCTGGCCTAAGTCATTTTTTAATATCGTTAGTAATTTACGAGTTTAATAATTAACATTTTAAAATGATAGAAAATGAAGAATTCGAAAATCGAACCTGAATATCGCTATTATAATTTTTTTTTGCTAAATTTATACTTTTGCTAAATAATAAAAAGAAGAAAAAAGATTTAAAATCTTCTCCGTCCTCTCCTATTCCCATTATTTGGAGTCATGTCTCCTCACTTCTGCGCAAGGTCAAACGATCTTGGGATGTCGGTTCGGACAATTGGGCTTTCTTGAGGTCTCTTTCGATGTTGTACCACCAGGTTAGTGGCGGGTGGCCTCTTCCTTTCTTTTGCTCAGGTAGTTTCATAGCATTTGCACCACATGGTCGTCGTTTCGTCTCTTTGACATGCCCATACCAGCGTAGGCGGTTTTCGATGATCTTATCTGCGATTGGTGAAACCTTGAATCTACCTCGTATGTGTTCAAAACGGATTCTGCCCAGCTTAGTTACACATACCGCTTACCTGAGCATCTTCATTTCGTTGGTATGTGCTTTTTGTTCATGTGTCCGTTGTCCAGCATTCGGAGCCATACAGTAGCGTCGAACGGACTGCCGTTTTGTACACTTTGCCCTTAGTTTTCATGGGAATACGTAGGTCACACAGGACCTCAGTAAGTGGTCGCCATGTTTGCCGTGCTACGTTAATTTTATGAGACACATCAGCGTCGACGTTGCATCGAGTGTTATCATGGAGCCTAGGTATTTAAACTTCTATACTGTGGGAATATATTTCAGTTTCTGCCAGTTTCTGGTGTATTGTCTCCTCTGAAAAGCGGATTTCATATACCTACTCTGTCTTGCTCCTACTGACCGTCTGACGTACTTATCTAGCGCATGTGTCCACATATTTAATAGTTTCTGCAGGTCTATTGCGGTGTCGGCAGCCAGAATGACGCCATTCGCATCAATATATGATCCCGCTAATATATCGATGGCCATCCGCGTAAAGCATAGTTCATGGCAAAGGGGACAATATAATTATGCTTTGTAAGATAGTCTAGAACTAGGTTAAATAATATCGGGCTGAGCGCAGATCCTTGATGGACACCTATTCTAACCTCAAAGGCTTCACTGACCCCTGCTAAACTTCTGACTCTTGTGGTAACGTTACTATACATAAAGAAATTAAAAATCGAGTGCAAATAAATTGTCGCGCTTATTATAGCCAATACCTAAATCAGTAATGCATTGTATGAAATTTGGGAAGTATATGCTACTGTGTAATAAACAGTTTTTTATTATGTAGTATAGTATAGGATATTGACAATACTTAGCCTCTGAAATATAACATTCAGGTTTAGATTGATGTTTCTTCTTCATAAAGAATGTCAATGGCGACCGTCTCATTCGATATTGAAATGTCTGGCTGGCATTTAGAGCTTTCTCGGTTTCCGGCCGACCGCCTGCTTCGCCTTGGACGGCGGCTTTTCCCCCAACTTTTTTCATAATTTCAATTTTCGAAAGACGTCCGCGGGAAGTTGCAAATGACCCGCGGGTTAATTACACTCGGGCCGCTTTTACCCCCCCCCCCCCCTTCACCTTAACTTCGCCTTTGCCACCGTTGCTACGACAAACGAGTCCGATTCCGCACATCCGTGTAGTTGGCACGAACCAAATCAGCGTTGAGATTTTGATTTGAGTCGCTTGATCAAGTATCAAGATTTGCACCATCTACATCTGCAGCTGCAGGTACGCAGCATCGAGATTTAGGCTAACCGCACACTAGGTGGCGGCCACTGCGACCACTAGTGGCTCGGTCGAGCCACTAGACGCGGCTACCAATCGCAGCCACTAGTGGCTGACTGGCAACCACTAGTCGCCGCGCTCGGCCATCACTTTTGGCTAGATTCCGTTCATTTCGTTAATATATTCGCAGGGGTCGAACGTGTTTGTAAAATGGAAACTCTCTTGATTTCGTTATTGTTGATTGTTGTACGACGTAGGAAACGTCGCCGAATTCAAAACCATCGACGTCCAATTTGTTGCTGTTACTGGGTTTATCCAATTCTAACTTCTCGCAATGAGCATGGACAACCCAATTTGCTATTTGAAGAATTAAAATTTCATCCAGATAAATTCAGTGTTCGGTGCGGATAACAAATTCAGTGTTTGCAGCAAGACTGTGAGACGCGGGCGGGCGGGGAAAAGCCGACGAGTGTGGCGAGCGAGGCGAGCGACAAAATCCGGCCACTAGTAGCGAGCGCGGGCGACTCCCGCAGCTTGTGGCTCGAACGCGGCCACTCAAACGCTCAGTTTCGCCGATGCTATACAAAATGTATAAAAAGACGTCCGCAGCTTGTGGTCGCCTCTAGTGGCCGCCACCGGTGGCACGGTGTGCGGGGGGCTCTATCAAGGGCCTTAAGCTGAAAACTCGTATCTACAAACATAACTACAGGAGAGAAATTTCATTCCTTTAATAATATAATTGATTATATACCTTGACTCTTCCGTGATAGGCTACAGCACTTTAATATGCTGTCGCTTGAGGACCGGCGAACTGCTGCGGATATGACTGCGCTACATGACATCGTCGATGGGACGCTGGATAGCCCATACCTAGTTTCGAGCATCGCTCTGAAGGTGCCGCAACGTAAGATCCAATCTATACAGTTATTCGAGCCCCCGAGACGACATTCTAACTACACGCGCAATTCAATGCTTAACCGATTGCCACGTACGTATAATCATCAATTCACAGAGCTTGACATTTATAGTAGAAACACAATTAGTTTCAAATCGGCAGTGCGATCCGCCCTTGAAGCAGCGACGACAACTGCAAGTAATTATTGATTTTTAATATGTATGTATAAATATAATACAATTTATATATGTATTCCTATTTACTTATTTTGCATTTATGTTGTATAAGTATGATTTATATATGTCTGCGGTTAACTCTACAACTTTTGCCGTCATTTGACATTTTTTGGTTGGTGGGGATGAGTCCTTGCCGCGTGGACTTAAACGATGAGTTCTCCCGGCAAAGTTACATTTTCGGCAAAGTTACATTGGCCGTCTACAAATGCGTCGGGATAACTGTCGTCTATTTCCGCGCGATATAGATCCGTTTTCTCTCAACTAATAAATATTTACGGATGTATTTTTTGTTTCATAATTTAGTTTGTAAAATATGTTTCAAATAATTTCGAACGGTGTAAGTTATAATCGGCATAAGAACATGTTTTTTTAAAGAATTATGTATTTAATTATAAGTTCATGCTGTTACTTACCTAAATAAATAAATAAATAAATTAATTAATTTAGCGTCTTAGATTATTCAACGGCGTACTACAATTTGACTACCAGAAGTTTACTACGAAACGCAACGTGTGGATGGCAATCGTAGTTAAAAAAAATCTATATTATGTTCAATATAACAACTTTCGTTTTATAGCATTACGGTGGCGAACTGTAGATGACGCTCTAAATACGACTATACGTTATAAAATAATAATATCGGAACAAACGATTTTTAAAATAATAGCTCTTATTATTTACATAACGATGTTATGTGTATGGTGGATATCTCAATTTTTGTTTATGGTTGATCCAACTTCACAGTCTTCTCTCAAGAATTAGTCTATAGTGACTCTCGCAACTGTAATTACTTACGGTTTGGTATTTTCTTTCTTCATTCCTTGGATAAAAATTCTTATCATTACGTTTTAAAATAGCATATCATGGTTACAGTTTAGCCAAAATCAGGATCAAGAAAGTTAAAAAAAAAAATCTGGAACAGAATCGCCAACATTTTACTCGTGAAGATTTTGAAATTCAGAAGTAACATTGGCAGGATAAAAATCCCATTAGTAGTCCATGTGCTATAAAATGGTGGTCATTAAGTTTATAACAAAGCTTTATACATAAACATAAACTTTTGATACATAAACTTTATAATGCTACATTTATACTCTCGCCTCGCACCTCGCGTGGTCGATGGTGGTCGATGGACGTGGTGCATTTAGTTGGCTTTGAGCTACCAACTATGGAGGACGTCGAAATAGTAGCGGCAAGAAGCCTTTGTATATTGAGCTTTTACTATTACGCGGCTAATTTACGGATAATGTATGTTCTATGATTTAATTAAAGTAATAAAAATTCCCGTTTTTAAGTCAGTAATCTTTATTCGGTAGATTAATTAAGTTTTTTTTTAAATCAGTAGGTTAGGTTGTTTGACATTATAATTAGGATAGAAACGAATTTACCGCGTGAAATTTGTAGCACCCGGCGTTTCGGTGACGTTGCAGCCGCCGTTGTCCAGGGTAGACTGAAAGAACTGTCAATCCGTTGTTTTGCGGGTAGCCCGCATACCGCTGCCGCCACTGCGTATGTTATAACGGTGGTGGGGGGCCGGACTCGGAGCGCGCGAATTTCGAAAATCCGTCAGGCACACAACACTCACTGTATATTCTGTCTTACATTCTTGCGTTCGGCGTTCGGCGGCGGGAACATTTTAAGAAGAGGGTTCAACGTAGAAGAGAGTTTGTAACCGTCGTCTCTATTGAAGTTCGGGGTTCTTCTTATTTCAATGGCTTCCCGGATCATTAACTAACTATACAGTACCGTGCGAATTAATTGAAACAAAGAGTATTTTTCTTGGAAAAGTGCTTTATTGGACATAAACATACAACATCAGTACTGGCAGTTATAGATTGTTAGTTTTTAATATAGAATGTGTCCTCCTTTTGCGTTGATAACACCTTTCACTCTTGTAGTCATAGAATTTGCCGGGTTTTGACAGTCACTGGGATGATGAATTGGGACCAATATATTGACATCTTATCAAACCATATGATACGAGAGCTCCGCAAGGTTTGTCCTTCCAACGAGGGAATTTTTCAACAGGATCTCGCCCCATGCATTTTTTTTCGAAAAAAGGTGAAACAGTTTTTCGCACAGAAACAAATTACTGTACTTGAATGGTCCGGAAACTTCTCCAATCTTATTTTGATCGATAACCTCTGGGCCATTCGCAAAAAACGTCTCTCTAAAATGGATTGTACAACGAAAATCAAGATAATCAGTGCATTATAAATAATATAAGAGACGTATTTACCGCGTGATTTTGTAACACCCGACTTTGCAGCCGCCGTTGTCTAGAGTAGACTGGTGTCAGTGTAGACAAATAGAGTTGTCAACTACAACGGGCGAACCCTTCACCTCGGGAAGTTTTAACGATTAGTCGTTCTATCTCCCTGAAGTGAGCGCCGAAGACATGGACAAAACAGTCCACCATCAAACTCCGCCACAAACCCGTAAGAGGCCAACGCCTTATCCGCGAGATAGCCAGGAGTGTTACCCAGCGGGCTTACACTGACGCCCTTACTTCCAATTGCGACCAGATTACTCCAGTCTCTCGATTGGTTACGAGTTCGAGGTCGCTTGCGCGGGACTCTCCCTTACGAAGCGGTGAAACGGTGTATACCGAATCTATCGCGGACCACGGCATCCTTTGCCCGGCTTTTTACCCAGGATCGGGTAGCCGATGGTCGTTTCAAGAGCAGTCGCCGTAAGGTCCGCAACCACCCCCGCTTTATAGGAAACATTACTGCTTCCAGACTCCCCCGACTGTTAGTCAGAGTGCGCAATCGATTGGTTTATGCCGCACGGTGCGCAGACCGTCCAGGAGCGCCAGAAGGTTGATTCCTAAGGGAAACTAACCCTAAGGCCAGAGTCCTACTCAGGCTCGTACTTCATGCGTGGAGGCCATCGGATGGGTGTTAACCCGTGAGTGTGACCAACCCTGAACAGAATGGGTCTTCGTGGCCAACTCAGCAAGGGCCCCTTAGCGTCCTTAGGTGTCAGTGTAGACACAAACAAACAAACAGTTAAAGGCAGCAGTTTTGCACCGTTTGGAGCAAATATGCAGTCTCCTGTTATACCGTGTTAAATAGTATCGCCGTAGTCGAGAACTGAAAAAACAGCGTCAGAACCAAATGGGATTTCATTGAGGGAGGATTTTTTATTTTTTTTTGCAAAGAGTGTAGGACACCATAGGAACTCTTCGATAACATTAGGATTTGGTCAGCACTTTAGGGGCGGACAGTATAATTGACATAGATAAAATATGGCGTATTCTATGAGTGATAGAGGTACTATCCCGATCCTCACTCAGTGTACCACGAACATCCGAAAAGCCGCAAAACATCGATCCGTTTCCATCGGCCCGACCAGCCTCTCGGTTCAATGATTGGGGCCTATTATTACGTGTATTTAAATAGCCGTAATTAATGCCCCACGAATTGTGTTGTGTCTCCGCATTCCGTACAGGTTGTTTGCGAAAGTGAGAATGACAAGTTTTAAATCCCGTTTTAAAACAAGCCCAAGGATCGCTGGTCGGGCGCATCTACGGCTTCACTTTGCGTGCTTCACTTCGACTTAAAACTGAAAAAAATGTACGACGACTGAAATATTTTAATTTACCTAGTTCTACTTATTTCTTTCACTGGGAAAACCGTTGAGTTGAGTATATGTTTCCCATATTAGCTATCGTATAAAAAATCCTGAGGTTGGAAAAAAATATTCTTTCTTTTTTACTTTACCGGTTATTTTTTTTTTACAATATAAAGACGGAAATATTGTAAAAAATTAATTAGAAAAAAAATGCCCCCACTGAGACTTTTAAAACCATTTACAGATGCAAGTCTGCCTGTGTGCCTGTGTGTGTATTCCTCTACGATAGCGCCCAAACGCTTAATCCGATTGAGCTGAAATTTGGCATGCAGACATCATTTGATCATGGGAAGAGTAGAAAAGGTTGTGGTTGAAATCGGTTCACCAGGGGGCGCAATAATCGTATTTCAATTTCGAAATATTAGAGCTAGGAACTCGAGATTTGGTACACAGATGCCTTGTTGGGCCAAAATCACATTGAATTTTCGCCGGTCAGTATATTGCGTAAACGATTACATCGAACGTGTTTAATGCGTTGCATTCTCACTATACGCGCTCGTCAACCTACGATCTAGCTACCAACGCCAACCTCCGAAGGGACATCACCCTTAAAATCCATTCTTAAGTCCTTGGCTACTTTCCGGGAAAGTTTTGGGGTGACAACTGATTTTTTTTATTTGAAGAAGAATTAAATAAAAGTCTACGATTTGTATCTTGAAATATTCACCGTTAAATTTAAAAAAGAGGGCACTTTATCTCCGACCTGCTGTCATTTTGTGAGATATCTTGAAAAAGTATTTAACCGATTTGAATGTCAAAGCCTGAATGGAATGAAAAATAGAAACAATCAAGATAAGTGATTGTCAAGTTAAGAGCTCAGACAGAGGCAGTCGGACAGACAGAAGAGAAGAGATGGTGTAGTAGCGTTTTTAATGGCGCCCCACAGTTTTTACCACTTAATGTAAGTGCTGGCCATAACCCACGCATGATGCTCGTATAATCTGTGTAATTTGCCATTAACGTCAACTGGGTCACGTCTGCTCACTGCTCCGAAGATGATTCAATGAGCTCTCTATGCGCGCCCATCATCACTATATTTACATACTAAAACACGCGTTTGTTGATTCCAAAAATGCCCGCAACTCAATAATTATGTAAACGTTGGCATTTTCTTAACGTAACATCATTGATTAAATAGCGTATTAGATTGCTCAGCGTCGTAATATGTTTTGGCAACTAGGATTTTACTACGAAACGCAACGTGTAAATGGCACTCATAGTTTCAAAATTGGATTGATTTTCTCTTATTATAGTCGTTTGTTTGTTTGTTGTAATACTCTTTATTGTGAAATGTCTCAATGGGCGGGTTTATTGTTATATGACAATCTCATACAACCAACCCTACTATGACGTGTTATATGTATGTGTGCCTGTAACATGTGTGTAAGTGTGTGTCTTGTTATTTCATTCCATCGACAGAGTTGAAAATGCAATTCCGTTAATTTAATCCCAACGGAAAAAGGTGACCCAGCCGGGAATCGAACCCGCGACCTTACAACGTAAGATCAGGCGACCTAGCCACTATGCCACCGGGCCGTGTGCATTTGTCCTTATTCTAAAAGTGCGTCTAAAAGTGCTTATCTTCATTCATAAATGTTGTTTGTTTGTTTGTTTCTACTCTTCATTGTGACATTTCACAATAGACGGGTTTATTGTCATACCACAATCTCTTACAACCAACTCTACTATGAAGTGTTTATATTAATGTGTGCTTGTAACATGTGTGTAAGTGTGTGTCTTGTTATTGCATTTGATCGACAGAATTCAAATGCAATTCCGTTAATTTTATCCCAAGGGAAAATAGTAACCCAGTCGGGAATCGAACCCGGAACCTTACAATGTAAGATCAGACGACCTAGCCACTGTGCCACTATGTCATGCTATGCACATAAATGAAGAGGTGGGGGGTAACAGTGCCAAGCGCCATTTCTGCAAAAATCGAGCTGTTGGCGAATTCTGGTGGCGAAAAGTACGAACTTTGATTCTGAAAAGTCTGTTTCATGATTCCACCTATAGAGCGCGCGGGAGAGTCATCACATCTGTGTACCGAATTTCAAGTAGCTAAGTTCGATATTTCGTGATAGAAATATGACTAGCGCGGACTGACCGATTTGCGGGCTGATGACTACTGGTTCGATTTCGCTGAAACTTGGCTTGCAATAAGAATTATGTTTTCTTTTCATTTTAGTAATTTGTACAATAGATCTGTTAATGTAGGGTTCCCCGCATGAGAGGGGTGCATTGTCTTGGCGGGGCGTGGCGGCATTGTTGCCTTGATGGCCAGTCTGCGGTTTGTACGTTACGTATAGATACTGTAGTTAGGAAACTCACTCCAGGTTTAGTCAAATCGGGTAACATTTTTACTACGCTGAGCTACGATTAGCTACGCCAAGATTTTACAATCTGATCAATATGTAAATAAAAATAAATTTGACATAAATGTCATTGGCGTATTTAAAAATAAAATAAAGAAATGGTTATCGAGTTATGACAGACTAACCATACATTTAATAAATCTTAGGTGCACAAATTAGGAATATATTTTTAAATATGTATGTTGATTATATTTTAAATATTGAGCAAAATCTGTGGTCAAATGTCTTGAAATTGTACCCAAACTAACGTTGATACCCTTAGCAGCCAGAGCATGTTAAATCTTCTTGCAGGAGGTCGTTGGACATTGTACGACCAACCTTCAGATCGCATGTTACAGGTGGACCCGTTGTTCTTGGGTAATCGCTTCTCTTCAGGTCCGTGTATTTTCCCGAAATGTTTAATTTACTGACAGTTTTATGAACAGCTGTCGATCACACGTCCTCTCTTACCTATTTCATGTTCAGAATATGCCTACTTTATGCATGGCCACTATTTCTGCCCTTTTCCCAACAGTATTTGACGGTTTTTTTACCCATTACAATAATTACACAACGGCTTTCGCCTAAATCTACAATGAAACTGACGATAAAGGAGACGGAGGAGTTTATTAACGGCAGTCGTCTAATGCAATCAACACGTGAGATGACCCAATAATCTACGCAAATTATACAATATGTTAAAATACCGAAAATCTGCTAAGTACTGGGGGTTGTCTTAAACTTTTGCACACCACTGTAGTGTTTTTTAGACCCTGAATTAAGCGATTCCACGCCGCAAAATGCAAATTCCTCATTCAACGTGGGCGTTTCATTTGAAAACACGTAGCCTGGTACAAAAGGAGGTTTAAAGCTGATTGATACATGCAGCGAGCTCTCGGACTACGGGTGGACGTCGCTTCGGCAGCAGTTGCAGACGACAGGTGGTCGCCGGACGAGTCGAGCACGTGAATAGGTACCCCTCCTCCACGTGGACCTGTCTGCTGCGGTAGACGTCTTATGCCAGAAACACAGTGACGGATCGACTTTACAATAAACTAAAAATAAACAAAAATTGAGGGTTCCATACATTTTTAAGAAAGTGGTTCTTCTTGCTATGAAATATTTCCTCACACGTCGTCTAGAAACGAGGATTTGTAGGTGGTATTGTAGGTGTATTGTATGTATGTGTAGGTATTGTATGTATGGGTAGGTATTGTATGTATATGTGTGTAGGTATTGCATGTGTGTAGGTGTATTGTATGTATTGTATGTGTAAGTGTATATTGATATTGTAGGTGGACTTTAACTTGAAAAATGTTGCACTGAAAGCGCGCTAAAGCGCAGTATACCAGACAGTAGCTTATCTTAGAACAACATTGAAATCAAGGCGAGCTACCTCGCCGATTCGTAAGGGCTGACATATGGCCGCCAGATGTCCGCTACTCGGCCGACACGTTTGAAAACTTCCCCTGCGCGTAATGCTAACCATAGGCGTTCGTCAAGACGTACCCCTCTGCTCACTTCCCTCGCACCCTATCCCTGCAATGCGCTGACGCTCTAGAGTGCGTCTACTGTTCTCTCGGTATACCGGTGTACATTGACCAAAGTTATCTGTGACAAAATCTGCAGAAATAATGTACGCGGACGACTTAAGTATACGTTTGCTAAAGGAATCCCCAGTTGCTCTATGGGTAGCGAATGGTCTCGTACAGTTCGGGCCGTAAGATCCATTTTGTTAGAGGGTCGGCCCAACTCACAATTCAGATCCTATTCAGTAGCATCCTAGTGTGGAAGACTACCCCGGAAAGGACTCTCGCGTCCCAGGTCTCACGGCTGGTGGATCGGTTTCCCCTGAGGGACTGCCTCTAGGCGCTACTGGACGGTTTGGCGACCGTGCGGCGACGACCAATCGGTGTGTGCACTCTGATTTATTACTGAAGGAGTCTGGGGATTATGGAAATCGCCCACTTTTGACACGACCATATTGAGTTGTCAACCACAACGGGCGAACCCGTCACCGCAGGACGTTTTAACGATTGTTCGTTCTATCGACCGTGCAGTGAGCGTAGAAGACTTGGGACATAACAAATCCGACGTCTAGCTACGCCACAACCCGTTAGAGACCAACGCCTTACCGCGAGTAGCCAGGTATGTTACCTGGCGGGCGGCACTCGCGCCCTAACTACCAATTGTGACCATATTTCTCCGGTCTCTCGAATGGTTCCGAGTTCGAGGTCGCTTGCGCGGTCCTCTCCCTTACGAAGCGGTGAAACGGAGTGCACCGAATCTGTCGCGGACCAAGGCGTCCTTTGCCCGACTCTGAACCGGGATCGGATGGCCAATGGTCATTTCAAGAGCAGTCGCCGTAAGGTAGACAACTACCCCCGCTCTATAGGAAACAATACAGTTCCCAGACTCCCCCGATTGTTAGTCGGAGAGCACAATCGATTGGCTTGCGCCGCTCGGTGCGCAGACCGTTCAGGAGCGCCAGAGGATTGTTCCCAGGGGAGACTGGTTGACCCAGTGTCCTACCCAGGCTCGCACCCCATGCGTGGAGGCCATCGGATGGGTGTTGACCCGTGAGTGTGACCGACCCTGAAACAGAATGGGTCTTCGTGGCCAACTCAGCAAGGGCCCATTAGCTCCCAGTTGGGTCCTGAGCCCAAGTTTAGAGCTGAGCAAAAGATGCCATAGTTCGCGATAGATTCAAACTGAATCACCACTGAACACACGGCATGTACGTAGAAGTCCACGCAAGCCACCTCGAACCCGTGACCAGTCGGGAGGTCGGAGACATCCTGATTCCAGACGGAGATCCTGCTGAAACTGATAGCCAGTGGGCGAGGTAACCCGCTGAGTTACCTTCCTAGTGCCTCGCCGTAAGGCGTCGGACTCTGTCGGGTTGGCTGGACGGTGGATAAGTATCGTCCCTAAGTTTTCTACGCTCACTCCACGGGAGACAGAACGATCACTATCGTTAACACTTCCTGGGGTGACGGGTTCGCCCGTTGTAGTCGACACCCCCAAGTGAGCCCTTAGGACTCGTGACATCGCTCGCTTCGATTTAATTTTCATTTAATAATAACCTACTGTCTGTATGCTGTGGCTGAGCAGTAAACTTTTCATTACGACCTCGTATATTATATTACGGTAGTGGCCCCGATGCAGCCCTGTCTTCTGTCTCCCAGGACGACGCTTATGCCGTTACATGCAGCGTTTAAATTAAATATTACAAACGGCTTCTCGCCTCAACGTTTTCATGCATAGGAGAATGTCATTTTAATTAAAACCTTTTAAAGAGCGGACGCAGGAAGTGGGCAGCGCGATAAATCTATCGTCCTTTCGTTTTTATTGTTTCAAATTCCAAAGATGATTCATTTATGACTTAATAAATTTATCCTCGACAGGCGACTGCTGATGGTCTTCAGCTCGTTTAACCCCTTGAGTATGATACGACCAAATCTGGTTCTGAAACAATTATCCGATGAGTATGATACTACCAGATCTGGTTCCGCGTTTTTTTCACTTCTTTGACGTTCTCATATTTATTCATAATTATCTAATATTATTGTTTTACAAAATGATATTTCAATATTCTATATTCGAAATTTCAATGCAATCATTGTGCAGTTGTTCTTTTTATGATTGGTGTAGTAGTTTCGTAGTTATAGTACTTTAAGGTCGATGTCGCCGAAAATCCTGCAAAAGAGACAGATGCATCCATGAAAATACCCATTTACTCCAAGGGTTAAATGTTTATACAGCCCTGATACTATCTGATTAGCCAATATTTATCTGATTAGCCAAATGCAATAAAATGGGCGTAAGTTTATCGGGCGTACTTTGGCGAACCTTGTAATAAGAATATTGTTATGTTATTTAACCCTTAGAAAGCGAGCCATGGGATTAAAACTCACGACAGTACGAAAACATTATTGAACAGTCTACGGATATTCAAAACTGTAAATCAGTACTGAAAAAAGCAGTTGGCCTAGTAATCCAAGGGACTATCTGAACTAAAATAAATGATATTATCAAACTCAAATATTCAAATTATAGTGTTTGTTTACCAAAAATAGAAAAACGACTGTCTTCATTACCTAATGGCGGTAATATAATATTTATTTTTTTTGCTTAAGAAAATGTTTTTACAAACAACTAAATAACTTAAATAATGATTTATCCAGGCAAGCTAAGTAAAGCAATTTATAAAATAAATATGGTAACGGTCAAACGTAAACATTTTATTAGTCTAAATTAGCATTAGCATAATTAAGTAGAATGAAGTTAGTACCCATAGAATAGTTATTTTAAATTAAGTTTTTTATTACTAGCTATATCCGGCGGCTTTGCTTCGCGTAAAGTTTCGAATCGAGTTGCTAATTTGAGTAGGGTGGCGTATATTTGCCTTTTTAGACGCTACCTTTAGATATGTAGTAAAATACGTCCTGTTCGCTTTTTGTTCTTCGCCACCCGCCGCCTTCCGCTGAACGCTGTCATTGTTGGCCGCGCAGCCCCCGCTAGGTTTTTCGAGGTGCTTGCCCGTGTTACTTATTTCAAGATATCTCTAAAACTATTCCACCGAAAAAGTTACAATACATCGCAAATTTTATCTCCATTCAACACCCGTGATAATGGATTAATTTATTTTGGTTAGGATTCATATTTTGCTGCTAATGTCTTCAACAAACTTTAACTACTTTTTTTTCTTATTTTTTGAGTCATAAAAGGAGTTATTGTAGCTTAAATATAAAAGTTGCATATATGCTGTCGCGGACTTTTTTATAGATCTCTTTGAGGCCGGCGTTTTTGTTCTACATAGTTTTCAAATATACCAAACCGTTTTGTCAGTGCACGCCGATAAAGCACATCACCAGCACATTTTCTCCGACTCGATTTACAAATAACGTGATTTCGTATTGAAAAGTAATATTTATCACAATAAAATATAGCCTATAGCACTACTCGATAATTTAGCGTTCCATTAGTGAAAGAATTTTTGAAATCGGATAAGTAGTTTTGGAGATTGCCCCTACATACAAACTTCTTCTTCTTCTTCTCGAAGTGCCTCTCCATTACTGGAGGTTGGCCGTTAGCTCTGATTACTTTTGTCGGTCTTGCGCCATCCGGAAAAGCTGTTCCATACTGGTGATCCCGGTCCAGTTTTCCATTCGGGGATTCTTAGCACCCCTGCCCATTAAGGGCCGCCGGGCTCTCGGGGCCATGGCTATTTTTTGACTTTTCCATTGCTAACTACTAGGGATATATAGTGCAGTGGTCTCCCGTTGCCTTCTGCACCAGACATTTTAGGTCTATTTAGGACCTCAGGCCGCTGAGACCTCTCAACCGGTTGCCCAGTTGGGAATGGTTATACCGCCATTGACTCGGTATTTTGCTATATACTTTTGCTTCCCATTATAATTAGGCCGATATGCAATCGGCGATCGAGTACATTCGGGACGCGTCCTGTGTCAACCGCAGGTTAATCTAGACTGCATAATTGCACTTTATTCACTACATTTAATAATAATAATTAATATTTATTGTTGAGAAATCTTTTAAATATGCCGTCACCATGAATTTAAATTTGGAAACTATAGTTTTTTATAGTAACTTTATATAAATATAAAATTTATATAACTATAAATATTTAAATTTGGAAACTATAAACATACAAACTTACAAGCATTACCTCTTTATAATATTATTATAGATTATTTATTATAGGTAACATACATACAAAATGTCGTTAGTTAAACATTAAAAAGGCATTATTAGCCGTAGTGGGTACTTAAATAGGTTTTTATAACTAAATAAATAATTTTTTTAAATCACTGGTTTTGGTGGCTTTGAACTATGTGCAAAAGGGATTTTAGTGATTATTATTTACGAAACCGCATGCTGAGCGTCGAGGCGGGTCAACGGGCTTTCGACCTTGATCTTGAACTTCCGCCCATTCGCCTTTTTGTATTTTTTTCCTCATAATTTGACCTTAATTTTAAATTAATTCGTTGCTTTTGCCGCCAGTCGTCTTATGCCGCATTTGATTTTGCAGTTGTTTCTCCATTTTTTTCCGTTGGTGAGTTGTAAAGGGTCCTTCCGGCCCATTCTGGAGTTGATCCTGTATCTAAGAACAATACGCATAACATATAATTAAGTTAATTAGCATAATATGTGAAATTTATTATTATTAGATTTACAATTGAATAATAATAATAAATATTGGAATAATAATATTTCCTTTAATTGGGATTAGGCTTTTAAATTTAATAAATGACGAGAAATTATTTTTGTGTTTATCATTTTAACTGCAAGGGGTACGCGTGTTTGGGTTCTTTTTCAACGGAAAAACTAATAAGAGAACACTGTCCTAGAGGGATCTAACCTGTCGAGGCCAATGTGAGCATCTACCACGGCTGTAATCCTGCAATCGGAGGCGTTAGGGTAAGAAAATCGCTTGTATTGTTTACTGGATCCGAAATACTGTCGTGTGGACTTGCTCATACAATTACTCACGCTATCATCGAAAAAAACGTATCCGATAAAACAAACAGCTGTGTGAACGGGCTTTTTTTTTTTTTTTTTTTACTATTAGGCTACCCGGTGACAGGCGGGGGGAGAAACCCCGCCCACCACCCGGGCAGTTCTAACGACATGGGTCGTTTTATCTGCCCGGGATATCGTGCATCGACAACCTCACGCGTACCAGAAGGGTATTACGTGAGGGGTGGACGAATGGAGATATGGAGGAAGATTCTCTTGGTTTCTAACCCCTCCGGCACCCCGTGAACCGTTTATTTAATAATAGAAATATCAACAATTCACTTACTATCTAACATTATATAAAATATACAAGTTTAAGCTTACGAACTAAAGTAATCAACAGAGTAGAGAAGAAAAAAAAAATATTATTTAGTAAAATGAATGGTAGGCGATGAGATAGTGAATCCATGCTGTGTGAACGGGCTCTCAGCTGTGTAGCACATGGACGGTTTTATTTAAAATTTTGATATCGTTATTCGCGAATAAAACCCCAGCTATTAACCCGTCGGCCGCCAACAGTACCTACAGGCTTTTTGCGTCGTTTGTCAGATCCGCGCGTAACCGTTTCGGCCAGCCCCTATATATATTTTATAAATATATAATATACACGACTAACAAGATTAATTGACAACGACTAAAATGTTAAATTAAATAAATAAATAAATAAATTACTAGGTAACAAGAGGGATTCATGAAAAAAGATATTGTCAGTATTTATTTACAAAATCGACCTCAAAGTTGTGGCGCAGTTTTTTTGCATGCGAAGGCTGGCTTTCGAGCGGTTAAGTCATTTTAAGTAGTTCTCAACCCTTCGTAACTCATAACCGTTTTCTCATAGCCGAACCCCTTGTGAAAAGATCTCTATACGAAACATAAATACAGCTACTCTGAAAGGGAGTCACGACAAAATAATTTCCCCTTTATCCGCGAATCTACTCCTAAACAGCGAAAGTCTGTGATTCAAGGAAGAAAATAATCCTACGGGAAATTTCGCCGTAGGCGTCTTTCTATTGCGGAAGAGGCTAAGTCGGCCGATACCATATCGAATAAAAGGCCTTTCGGCGAGTCGTCGACTTATTTTGGGATACGGTAAATGGAGCTGCCATGATATAAATAGAATTTTAGAGGAGATTTTTTTGGCACGAGAAACATCCGGAATATTCATTATTGGGCCCGATTGTGTTTCTTCGTGAACTAAAATAGGAACTTAGTTCAACCGAACGAGACAGAGCAATACGTTAAAACCGAATATGAAATTACCTATCGTCGATTTTCCCGCACCAAAACTACCTGTCGAACTTATAGACGCCCGAATAAGTTTGAACATATTTCGTGCGCTGTTAGATTTAACTGCTTTATCTTCGGTGGGTAGTTTTAATGCGGTAAAGTGACAACTGTTTACTGCTCAGTACTGCTCTGTCTCGTTCACATGAATTATGACGAACTATTGTGTTGACCCGTGAGTGTGACCGACCCCGAACAAATGGGTTTTCGTGGCCAATCCAACAAGGGTCCATTAGCTCCCAGTAACAAACGACAAAAAGAGTTGTCAACTACAACGGGCGAACCCGTCACCTCAGGAAGTTTTAACGATTGGTCGTTCTATCCCCCGTGAGGTGAACGCAGAAGACAAAAAACAGTCTACCATCAAGCTCCATCACATGCCCGTAAGAGGCCAACGCCTTAACCGCGAGATAACTAGTTGGGTTACCCAACGGGCTCACACTCACGCCCTTACTTCCAATTGTGACCAGATTACTCCGGTCTCTCGATTGGTTACGAGTTCGAGGTCGCTTGCGCGGTCCTCTCCCTTACGGAAGCGGTGAGACGGTGTACACCAAATCTATCGCTGACCACGGCATCCTTTGCCCGGCTGTTCACCCATGATCGGGTAGCCGATGGTCGTTTCAAGAGTAGTCGCCGTACGGTCCGCAACCACCCCCGCTCTATAGGAAACAGCACTGCTTCCAGACTTCCCCGACTGTTAGTTGGAGTGCACAGTCGAGGGCTTACGCCGCGCGATGTGCAGACCGTCCACGAACTCCAGAAAGTTGATTCCTAGGGGAAACTAGCCCTAAGGCCAGAGTCCTGCCCGGGCTCGCACTTCATGCGTGGAGGCCGCCGGATGGGTGTCGACCCGTGAGTGTGACCATGCTGGTATGACAATCTGGCATTGGCAAACTCAGCAAGGTTTGTCACACTCAAAAACAGTAAATTGGAAATCTGTTTAATTAATTAAAATAAAATTAATTAAAAAGTATTTTAATAAAAGACTTTTATTATTAAATAAAATCAACGTTTCTAACGTCATTCTAACGTTTTTCAGCCACGTATTTTAGCTTAGCTGCTAAATAATGAAACCTTATGCCCACTGCACACATTCGCCAGTGATGGCCGCATCGCCTTTGTCCCTCTCGCTCTTTCGCCATTTTTTTCTGACGTCATAGTGGTGCCGACCGCTTCCACCTTAGCATGATTGGCCATCATCGGTCATTGTGATGTAATAAGCTTTCGTTTGGTATATATGGAAAACAAACAACAAACTTCGCAAGCGGGTACGAATTTACCCATTGTCCAAATTTATATGATTACAAATATTATATAACTTATGCTACTGACCTACTGGGTGGAAGTTGTTTTGTCCCTCGCCCCAAAGAGCTGGCGCCGTCTAACTAATTAAATGACACCATCGGCAGTCACGGCATTTCACCTTTTCCTATTTTATTCGTTACGGTAGTCTGTACCGCGGCGAACACGTGACTCTTAATCGAATATTTAATGAAATGAATTGTCACATTTCTACCAGTGTTATGGCAGGCGGTTGTCGTTTGTTGACACAGATTTGTGTCGACGCGGATTTTTTGTTTGGTCAGGAAAATATTCAATTCTACATACATTTTTAGCAGATACGACTTGAACCTATGACTACTTTTTTAAATTTATTCCATTTGGAAATGTTGCTGCGTTACATAGTAATTTAACAAAATATATAACCGGTTTTTACATACTACATATAGTAAGTCAACCTTTTTACCTTTATTTGGAAGTCTATAATAATTATAATAAAAAATAATACAAATTACAAGATTTAAATTGAAAAAGAAAAGTGATTCAAGTGTGTGTGTGTGTGCGTGCGTGCGTCTGTCTGTCTGTCCGTGTATGCCTATCTGTGTCTGTCTGTCTGTATGTATGTATGTCTGTCTGTCTGGTAGTCTGTCGGTCTGTCGATCTGTCCTACTGCGTGCGCGCATGTGCGTGTGTGTAATTTGTGTGTAATATGTGCGAGGGTGTGTTTGTGTGGGTATGTGTGGGGTGCGTGTGCGTGCGCGCATGTGTGTGTGTATATGAGAGAGGGGGGAGGGGAAAGCGCGTGAGGGTGTATGCGCGTGTGTGTGTGTGTTGTAAGGGAGATAGAGTTGTTTGAGACGGTGTTTAAATTAGGTTAGCGATTATACGGCATTCCCGATGGCGAATAGTCGGATTATTCTAAGGCGAATAGTCGAATAATCCGCCATAACTATTAAAAACTATATTATAATTAGTAATAAATAACATGCCTCTGTTTGGCTGCTTTCTAAATATTTGTTGTTGATTATAGCGAAAAGTGCTTAATTTTAGTTGGATTATTTTTAAATCTATTTTTTTTTCAAAATTTATTTCCGACAATTATATGCCATTGTCGAATGAAAAAATAAAACATGGCGGCTAACCGCGGGATCTCTAATTCTAATGTATGTGTGTATATGTGTATTGTAATGTATTTAGTAATTCTATTTCTTATATAATATTGTAATTTTTATTAAAATTTTGTTATTATAATATATATATATATATATATATATATATATATATATATATATATATATATATATATATATATATATATATATATATATATATATATATATATATATATATATATATATATATATATATATATATATATATATATATATATATATATATATATATATATATATATATATATATATATATATATATATATATATATATATATTATATATATATATATATATATATATATATATATATATATATATATATATATATATATATATATATATATATATATATATATATATATATATATATATATATATATATATATATATATATATGTTTATTTAAAATAAAATTAGTAAAAGCTACTTACAAAGCAGCGAAGGAAATCCCAGCTTGGATCGGGAAATGCTAATATTTGAATGAGATATACTTACGGATGTGCACGACTTTCGACGGTGCAAGTAAGTTTAAAGGTCCTTTTGCAGTCGACTAACGATCACTATTCATCCATATATCTCAAAAATCAAGCTTATCCTTTTGCAACAAAAAATGCCTCCAATTGAGACGAAAATAAGCGAAAAAATCAAAAATTAAACAAATTGATCACTTCGGCAAAGCCGTGACATAAATGAAGGTGACATATCGAAATAATTCAAATTTCGAATGCTACCAACATTTAAAATATGATGCAATTGGCTGAGTTTGTTATTAACGAGCCATTAAATCGAAACAAAAATAAAAAACTCCATATGCTTAATGAAATGAAAGAAGAAACTTCAATCTTAATTTCTGGCAGAGAAGTTTATAAAAAATGTTGTATAATGTTATCAAAATACGGTAAACCAGTATAAAATTGTATAATATAAAAAAATATGTAAAGAAACATTGTAGAAAACAGTATAATATTTTTATATTTGATAAGTTTTGTAAAGAAATCCGTTTATAGGATGATATGTTTATTTAAAATAAAATTAGTAAAAGCTACTTACAAAGCAGCGAAGGAAATCCCAGCTTGGATCGGGAAATGCTAATATTTGAATGAGATATACTTACGGATGTGCACGACTTTCGACGGTGCAAGTAAGTTTAAAGGTCCTTTTGCAGTCGACTAACGATCACTATTCATCCATATATCTCAAAAATCAAGCTTATCCTTTTGCAACAAAAAATGCCTCCAATTGAGACGAAAATAAGCGAAAAAATCAAAAATTAAACAAATTGATCACTTCGGCAAAGCCG